>JAFMSR010000018.1:24844116-24984516 GCA_022818135.1 Saxidomus purpurata | reverse complement strand
TTAACATGGATGACTTAAACACTGACTTTTTGAATTTCTTGTTTTTGAAACTACAAAGATAAAATCTGGATCATATGCACAAATAATATTTATTTTAAATGACCTTTTTCTAACATTTCGACCTACTTTTTGTGTTTGAACAATGGTACTCATGTGAGTGATATAGGGCCTTCTTGTTTATTATATTTAAGAAATAATCTATGACTTGGAGTGCTTTATCGAAATTGAAGCATTCCCCGGAGGTGATGTGCCTGGCGGAATAATTCACGAGGGCGAAGCCCGAGTGAATTATTACGCAGGCACATTACCGACGGGAAATGCTTCAATTTCGATAAAGCATTCCAAGCCATAGATTATTTCGATTCTTAGAAGCCGATTTTTTGAAAACTATCGTAACTACTACGGACCTTTTTTCAGTTCGGCGGTAAGGTGTAAAACAGCATAAATAGTAGCTGTTGGAATTCACTCCCCTATTCGGGCAACCATTCAAGATATCAAACATAACTATATTATACAAACTTATTTTATTTTAATCATCTAATAAATAAAATATAAAAAGAAATACTTAACTGACATTATGCAGAATACGTCAGATTCAGAACCTAACAAAGCAGCCAATCGATTTAAATGCGTACCGTTAATTTGAACTGTACAACGTTTTAACGTGAAGTAATGACGTCAGAGTGATGACGTAAACGTTTTCATTCATAGTTTTGTCTCCCGGAATCAAAACATTGTATGACTGTTAGTCCTGAATTTCTTGGCCTTTTTAAGGAAAACAAGGTGAGGGTATTCTAAGGCTTATTTGACGCAATCGGAAATAATATTTAGGTTCTTAAACAATTTTTTTTTCATGCGACTGATGTATTTATACTGATATTATTTCCATTTCTATATTTTACTTTCGCGTGGGAGTAAATAAGAAAAGTCGGAAGGAGCTACTTCCATGTCCGAAACTCCGCCTACTTTTCCGAGTGCTTTAATCATATTAATGCACTCGAATTGACTATAGACATATACCGTAGGCATATTAGAATAGGTGTTAATACAACGATAAGCAATTTCTCCTTGGTTTTATCTTGTATCTTACGAGTGTTTTATGTTTAATCCTTTTAAATCATAATCTAACTGCAATGAATATAACTATTTGGGTTTGATTAGATTAGAACTTCCATAGTTATGGCCCCTGATCAAACAAAATTGCAATATTTACTTAGGTTTATAGTCTTGCACCTTCATTTCGTTACTAATCCTAATCAGATGAGTTCGATTTCGGATTAATTTGTTTCATATAATCCGGTATTGTTACATACGCATGTACTTTGAAAGCTTCCTTAACTATTGCATTCGAGTCCAGTAACGATTACATGTAATAAGGTAAGAGGGCGATGTCTCCGAAGGTTTGAAACCTATTTTTCTGCAGTCGGAAAGGTAACATTTAGCGAATTCAAAAGCAACTTTTCTCAGATGACATGGCCAACAACCAATTAAAATTTACCAAAAGTTACAGCTTTGTATCTTCGCAATGAAATAAAACGAAAGGACCAAATTTGGCATATGCACGAACGGACATCTGTACTTTTCTCTCACGTTAAGTGTGCAGGCTCTCTTTAAAAAAAGTTGTTGAATTATTTACTGGCAGTTTCTTCTCGTTTGTTCCTCTATTTAAATGGTCATATCTCCCAAGATATACGACCAAACGTGAAAAATAATGCATCATTAACATCGGCATTTACTCCCCCTAATTAAGTGCGGATCTACCTTTTCGAAAGGAATGGACAAACATGACAAACTTCAATTTAAGCCTCTGTCATTTGTGGCTATTTTTATTTACACGGACAGAACATTAACCAACGTTTAGAGACACGTATTATACGGGGCGAATATAGACTCTTCTAGAATTTTCTGGTTAGTGTATCCTATATATATCATCGATTTTGAATTCAAGTGGTGTCCCATTGTTTTTTTTATACTTCGAACCAATCGACATGCATTTGTCTCAGCGGGATATATTGCACATTATTGAGAATACACACGTCTATTATAAACAAAGGCTACTTAAAAAGGATAAACGGATCGGCAGCAACATCATTTATCAATGAAACGATCACGTGTTTAAGAGGGTCGTATACAAATTCCATTTGGTGCAAAAAGTAGGTAACAGCTAACGCCAAAAAAGGGACTTACCTGAAGCTGACTTAGTATTTAAAATACATTACTAGAAAAAGGCTTCTATATGCCCTATATGTTTTATTGATTTACTGAGTTTAAACAATTTCAAGCCATAATTATTTTTGGGATGGCGGAAAGAATTAAGAGATTTTCATTGTGCTCTTTCCAAAGTGCTATTGCTAAAAAAAAGCACCGAAACTTCTATTACAAGATAACTTAAAACTTTATCTTTGACACAGATGGAGCACATGGAAATGATCAGTGTGTAGTGTCACATGTGGTGAAGGGAAACAGACACGTGAGGTAACTTGCACGCAGCGGATATCGGCCACTTATTTCCAAATTTAGATGAAAAATACTGTAAAAGCAGGAAACCAGCACAGCAGAAAAAATGTTACAGCCAACCGTGTTACAGATGGATCGCGGGTGATTGGACTGATGCAAGTTCTGCATATCGTAATTCAAATTCAAAGTGTTTCAGTTGTTAGCTGAAGCCGATTAATGATTAACTAGAATACATGTTTACTACGTATATTGCACGCGTCTTAAAATGTATCTTACGTCGTTTTTGTACAATTGTATGAATGGCATGAAGATTCCTCTTGGAGATGTAAAAGCGCGATACGTTTTTCGATAAACCACTGATGAACATAAAATAAATATGATTACAAAATTGTGGATTGAATTAGGTAATTTGTAGAAAATGAATAATTAAGTTTACAGATTTATAAAAACAGCCAAAAGGGGTTAAAATGTTCATTATTTTGGTATATATATTTTCAGTTTATATAAACATATGCCATCAGTAAATTACGCGCTAGAAGAATTTATTGAACAGATAATGTAGATGTACCTCAGTTGATATGATACATATAGTCAGTCAGGTATTCTTCTCATGTGTGGTAACTTTAATGTTGACCTCATGCAAAACCACTGTGAAAAGTTCAAAGATTTTTCAGCCTTTAATGGAGTTACTGTACGAAAAGCTTCTGGGTTCGAGTATACGTTCACATTGAAACCAACGCTTAAAGTACGCATCATATCGTAACTATGATGCAATTTATGATTTGGTAACAGTAAATATCGTGTTTGAACTTGCTACATTCTTACATTTACAAATAAGATGTTCATTACACAAAATCTTGTAAACATGAAAATATGAAGAGGTGTGTCCGGTTATATGTTCAATATATGTGCAATCATTATTTTTAGTGTTTAGACATTTGAAAGACAGGTGAAGTAAATCGCAGTGTACACTATGTAACATCTTCTGGCCAAATAATACCAGACAAACATTGTGAGGTATGGATCAAGCCATCAGAGAAGAAACAATGCAGGAAAGATTCTGTATGCCAAGGGAAATGGTTTTCAGCACCATGGACTCCGGTAAAAATGGCTATAATTTTATTTTCATGTTCAGGAGGGATGTCAACGAATACCCAAATTGGTATTCGGATATTCGGTCAGCCTTCCGAACGAATATCCGGATATTCTGTCGTTTTACCATGTATGTACCAAATCTAATACGTTGTTGGTCAATTTGTCACATATTTTCGCGATTATAAAATTCATAGCCTACAGTTACCCTAGCCAGGCGAATATTCTATCCCGAGAACTTACTTTTTTATCTTTAAAGTAAGACAATTAATGGCTTTAAGATTTAATCATTCATGTCATAAAATTAGGATAAAATAAATTTCATATGGTATGAGAGGCCTAAATACATTTCCATAGACTTATGTTATAAGGTTTTCTTCCGGTGCGACTACCCAAAATCTCACCGACTGCTGAAATGAACTTTATTTTGTAGAATCATCCTAGTCCCACATAAAAATAACAAAATTTACACATGTGATCCAGTACTTTATGCCAGTAATTTGGAGCTAAATGACACCACCCCTATTTTTGTGGCAGTTTTAGTGGTCACCGACCAAATATGTCAGTATTTTCAAATACCAACTATTTTGATTATAATTTATATCCAGATTTTTCTCTTCATATTTCATTTATGATCTATCAACCAGCGATTAATTCAAAAGAATTTTTCTTGTATGCATCCACTTACTTTCAGCCAATCAGCAATCAAACACATAGTGTAGGTCCGCATGTTCCCTAGACAAAATAACCTGCTTCTGGTTTTCACCGATTTAGGCTTCTCATACCATATACGTTGTTATTACGGGAGCTAACTCTGTAAGGACTGTTGTACTTTCGGTTTCGTTTTCTCCGTGACAGAGTCGTTACACGGACATTTATTTTCTTTTTCTGCTGCTTCCACTAGCGGATCCAGGGGGGGCGCACCCGGCGCACCCCCCTAAAATTCCCCAACCTTACATAAATATCTGAGTATAAATTTATATTTTCTGTTTCCAAAATCGGTATCTTAAAAGTATCAAAAACACGTTTGAAATGCAGGAAAATGCACGAAATGGCATCCTCGAAAAAAAAACCCCCTAGAAAGTGCCTCCCTATTTTTTAAGCTCTGGCTACGGCAATTATACATGTTAATTAAACACTCACTCGCTCCACCGCTGTTTAGTGTTCGATTACTTGAAAACAAAGAATAAAAAGACAGTCATAATTGCCGTTTTACAGGGCTTGAGCAGAACCAACAAATGGCGAAAAAGTTACGCCCCCCGTAAGACCAAATCCTGGATCCGCCCCTGGCTTCAGTCCTTAAAGATCTGCAGGAGGCCTAATAGGACTGAGAAAGAAAAGTTTCAATTAAGAACAACCTAAAAAGATTTTCATTTTAATTGAAAAAAACGTAAAATTATTTAATTAACTTGTTAAATGTTTGTAAAACGGGGGCGCTGTACAAAAAGATACTTCATAATCAGCTGATTATTGTTTACACGTTCTTTAAAAACAAGAGTGAAAATCTTGTTTGCTTTTACTACTAACACCCGTCTGTACGTTGCCGGATACCTTTCTATGTTATGACTATTTAAATACACATTTCTGTTAAATGGCATATTCTTCTCTTGTGTCATCTTGTGTCATGCGCTTTTAACCACAGTCACATGAAGTTTGGAACCTACAGAACTCATTTGTGTAACAAAGCACTGAAAGTGCTGATAACAAGGTGCCCTCTGCAAAACTGGACACAAGGGGATTTTTCTTACAAACAATGAGTTACTTTTGGTTTCTATCCATTTATTTTAATCACAGGCCTGCAGTTCATTGAAAACACATCATGTTGCTGTTGTTTTTTTTTTTTTTTTTTTTTTTTTTTCAAAAACATAGTTTTGCTTGAGACTATTTGGTGAAGTAAAATACAGTGCTTTTAAATAGTATGTAACCAGCTTTGTTTATGACACATCCTTCAGGAATACGTGACACCACCTACTCGTCTTTTGTTTCACGAAATTTTCATGAAACCTAAAATTTAAGTGGTGGTGCATTATGTTTCCGTAAGGGACATATGCTAACATCATAAAACATATAATACAGGTCATTATTTTCATAATGATGTCCGACCAGATCCGCCTCTAGAGAAGCTGACTTGAAATCACTGTAACCTCCAACTTTGTCTCTTTAAGTAGGAAAGTTGGCAGTGGCTTGCGAAGATTCGGAGCCTAGTACTGGAACTTTCTAGGACGATGTTAGGCAGCATTTACATACAACAAGTTTCTTGTACAAGACATTCAAGATAAGTCAAAGTTATGACTTACACAAGATCTAGCAAGAATTGCTTTGACAATTAATCACAAAATAGCGGAAGATGTCATCAGCACATAATACTGTCTTTAGCATGCAGACTAGTTTCTGAGTTTTTTAAGAAAATATGAAATTAATGGATTATGTTTTAAAAGAAATGCATTAAGTGTTCTTATCGAGAAAAATCCTTTATTGAATGACCAATACATTTTAAAATGGCTTTTAAATTTCATCTTAAAAACTCTCTTTTTTGTTCAGTGTGATAGTACTTTTCACTTGTATCATAAAGATGTTCCCTTTTTTTTGGAATAAATTGATCAGTTGATTAACTTTGTCCTTTGACCAAGCCGTTGTGTACAAAATTTTAAAAAATGTACCTGAATTAGCTCTGCCATATCTGTTTTTCCTATTAAGCACTTCTTATCAGTAATTTGACAGCCAAGAAATTGTGAAAAAATAAAACAGGCTCTATTCTCGTGCAAGAAAATTATCACATATTATGTCACATAAATTCTGACAAAAGTTGTTCAAATGTGGGTGTTTACATATGAAAAATCATTGTACAAGACATAAATAGTACTTATTTTAATGTCTTGTAAAAGCAACTTGCAAGGTGTAAACCGCCACCAAGGGAAACTAGCTGTCTATTAAACTGACCAAATATTTTAAGTGGACGTTTAACTCCTACAACAGTGATATCTGATCAGAAATCATAAAAGAAAGCAAATGCAGCATTTTTGTCTGATAGGGACATAAATTATAACTGATGCCAAACGAAATAACCTCCGAAAAATTTACAGAATTCAAACTCATATTTTTGTTGATTTTTCACAAACGCACAACATCGGCAGTTCGCACCCCACAGTTTCATTTCATCACATTTTGTGTGGGTAAGGAGAGATAACCATCCGTGTACGTAGTATACAAGCCTTACACTTTAATAAATCCATTTAAAAGCTAAATATTAAACCAAAGCTTATTCTTAGAGCCTATAATACTTTGAAACTTTAATAGGCTACACAAAATATTTAGTGTTCTCTACCATTTTTCATCGGTTTGCACCATTCAAATTTTATGAATAGACGCAATAATTGTGAACAAGAAAAACTGTGATACAAAGTATCACAGCGGGCCAACAAACAATAATCCCATGTAAATATTTTGGAAATTGGTGATGGTTGATATTGAGGCATGGTCCCAAAAGAGCTCGAGGAAACCAATTCTGGTTGAACAAGCAAAACCTGACACGACACCACATCTACTGACTGACCTGTAGTATCGAAACTTTACTGTTATCAAATAATATCTATAATGCTCTATATACCGTTCCTGGTATGTCTCGATTTTTCATCATGATTATCCTTATTAATTTGACATGAATGAAGATTTTTATGATTATTTGCCGTAAAATATTCTAAAATGGTTAAAAAGCTAAAAATGATTATTAAAACAGCAGAAAAAATTGGGTGTTGATGGGATTCGAACTCTAGGATTCGTAAACTCGTGGATTCGTAAAAGTACACTAACACAAAAGTGTACCTTATAACGTCTTTATCCATTTCACCACGGAGACAGATTTCTAAGATAAGGGAAAAAACGATCTAAGATAATATCATATATCTTTAAAAAGGCCATCGAAGAATATTCAGTCGACTGCACTTCGTTTCTATAATGTCAAAGGCTGTGTAAGTGGAAAAAGCAATCATATATCCATTTTTCTCAGCGTAGATTGCGCCTGAAGCGTAAAGCGCTTTAATTTTTTCTATTTTTATCAGCGTAGATTGCGCCCTCTATAAAACGAACGACAACTCAATTACAAACGCCAACTCTTGCTTTTCCAAAAACATAGACTGTGTCTACAGTTTTTATCTCAGAAGTACCTCAATTTTATAATGAAGAGAGACGCATATGTTCGATCTAGTGCTTAAGTCTCCATGCATCTTTTACTCACCACGTATTAAATATAGCGGCTGCTGAGGCCCGCAATGAAATACGAAAGTTTTGATCACGTGATCGCCGATCTAAAGATAGACTGCATATTGATAACTTTCATCGAAACGATGTTTATTGTCGCCGCACTTAAGTGCGGCGGACTGTCTGGAATGGGATTTTTTTTGTACGTGGAGGGGCACGTGACTTAAATGTTTCCACCAAGATTATTCGATGCAAGATAATTGTACCCACTGACAATAAATTTTTACAGAAAAAGTATTTGTAATATTTTTATTGTTTTATTTTATTTATTTTTTTAAAAATATTTTACCTTATTCCCTCATGTGGAGCACGATTTCAAATGGTTTTGACTGATAAAATATTTGAAACCAGTCTACGGAAAGTGAATCATAATTTATTTTTAGAACTCACGTGATGTAAACAATAAAGCTATCCGCTCTTTTGTAACGCAATTCCCGTCTTTTTTTATCGAGTAAATGTTACCGACTGTAACTTCTATGTAAAATTCCCTATATATGGTTAGGTTTAACAACTGATTTAATGTTTGTGGTTAAATAAAATGTATCAAATTGCATATAATAAGAAAGCTAAGATCGTAAGCTTTTCAATGATGCATATATTGTGACAATATCACAAGAAACCATGTCAGACAGACAGATTACAAATAGCTTATTTTCTGTTGATTATAAGCGTAATACAGTCAGTTTACTCGAAATTCAAGGGAGATAACTCTTAACTTCACTCGATACACTTCTATTCGGATATCTAGGCTGTACAGTCTCAAAGTATTAACTTAGAGCAATGAAAGTCTTCTTACAACGGTCCGATCTGTGTATGTTATGCTCGCGATGTTTTCACAAAACTTTGATTCAGCTGGGTCATTTTCAAGAAAACAGAAACAGAAAATACAAACTGAACTATTTTAGTTGTCGGTGTAATACTTATGGATATATATTTATTTTAAATATTACGCAACTGTATTTTACGAAAATTGAAATGAATCACGTCTCGAAGTGGTCATATAGCTGAACTTATTTATTATATATTCTTTATTACAATCTATGTAACATGTTAATGCTCAAACACAATTAAACAGTATTGTTATTTTTGTATTCCTGTTACAAATGAAAAAATTTCTACATTTCCTTTGCGCTTGTTCAATTCTTTAGCGGCGACCTTTGATGCTTTGCATCAATGGTTTTCTTGTGTAAACATGTATACGCCGTTTGTCTCTTTAAAAGTATAACTGACTGATATTGGAGCGAGGGACATACTTTTTAAAGTTCGTATTTCTAGTTGCTCTATAATTGCAGAATGAGTTGTGTTTACACAGTCGCGAGCTTTATGTACTGGCGGATCAATTGATTAAGTGTACATGACTTGCTGATGTCGTAGTAATAAATATATATTGAATTTTGCCTGCGGTGATTTACAGCATCAACACTTATATAAGGCAACAGAAATGAGTTTTAACCCATTTTTAAGCCGAGTTCGCAAACACGGTCCCAACGCGTTTCGGCAAAAGCCGATCTGCTTTGCAGGCGAAAGGAGAAGCCTATGGCTGTTCAAACTGTCGGGGGCAAACGCGGAGTCGTTTTCAAAATTGGCTACTAAAACAAGGGTCACGTGACCGTGACACCTTGTTAAAAATACCCTGGACCGACTATCAAGCATATATAAACAAGTTGTGAAACATTTGGCAACGAATATACCGGATTCCTCTCCTTTTGGCTCGAATTTCTCAATAAATCAAAAAAGCCTGGAATATCCACCGGTGTCTCATTATTTTTAGTCCACGCGTTACATCAGAATTTTGTCAAAATGTCACGAAATACTTCAATTCCTCAGACATGCGCCCACTTTCAAATGGGCGACAAGGACATACTCCGAAGGTATTCGAATGGGGTCCGCGATGACAATGGTTTTCCGGGCATTGTTATCTCGAACCTCATTCAGATACCTTCGGGATATCTTTATCGCCCTTTTGAAAGGGGGAGCATGTCTGTTGGATTTCGTATGCAGTGACTTTTTAAAAATAATTTTGATAGAACGCTTGGACTTTTAAGTATTAGACTAGCATGGTTTATGAGCATAATTGTTGCCTTATAGATAGACCCCAGCGGATATTCAATGCTCATTTATTTTATGGAGAAATTCAAACATAAACAAGAAAACCATTGATGCAAAGCATCAAAGGTCGCCGCTAAAGAATTGAATTTTTAGGTTTCGACCCAAATAAATATAGTAGCGGTTTTCAAAAGCCTTTCCTTACGTACCTAAGTTGCAAATAGTTCCGGCAGTACAAATGCACATCGGTCACGAAATAGTTCCGACAACAAGATCGCATTCTGCAAAATATGTTATGATCATAAGGGTAAAAAATTAAATGATTGAACAAAAAAATATAATATCTCAATGCAAAACAAAGTTAGTTTTAAACGAAATGTTGTAAATACTCTCGTTATCTCGATTTTTTTGGGACCAAAGAAAATAAGTCGAGATAACGAAAAATCGAGATAACCGAAGTTGGATAAAATATGCTCGATAGGGGATGGGGTAAGGGAGTTTATTATTGATAGAAAGACGATTGCTTCTTTCTACTTATCTTATCTTATGATCTGTGTTATACACAGGTAGTGAAATGAAACAAGCTCGTAGGTTTAAATCAACTAAATGTTCAATTCATCTGAGTCATGTTGCCTTGCACCCCGGTGCTGAAAGATTGGATTCCCCCCCGTATCCTTCTCCAAATTTCTCAGCGTTTGTCGATCCAGATATTCTCCCGGGTTAGTTACCGGGCCCTTCTATGGATTGCTCGACTGGCGCTCGGACAAGTTCATGACTTCCGCCCTCCGACATGACTCTTCCGGTTATTTTTCAATATCGAGACGTTATGTGTCTAATGTGTATGTATTGAAGACACGATTTATAATTGACATAATCTTCATTTCTTGCTGTTTATAAATGCAAATAAATGTTCTCAGTTTTGACACAATTCAATACAAATTACCAATTCCGCATATTACACAGCTTACCTCGCAAACAAACTATTAATTAATTTTGGGTCGTTAACCGAATCACTGGGTGAATAACCGCGCTCGGTGTTTTTCGCACCTGTGACAGCAGATGACTATTGAGCAAATACAATCGCGTGCAGCTTTTCACACCTTGTTTGGCAGGTGATAAATGTCAAATCGAGATATCGGATGTCAAAATAGAGAAAATTTAATAGTTGGGGATCAAAAATTTAGTCGAGATAACGAAAAAATCGAGATAAACAAATCGAGATATCCGTAGTTGATTTATATAGAACAAGAAGGGAAAAAATCGGGACCGAGAAAATCCAGTCGAGATATCGAAAAATCGAGATAACCGAAGTCGAGATAATGGATGTGGACTGTATAAATAAAATGAGAGAATTGTATATAGAAATGTGCAGTGATCTTATCATAGCATCACGTGGGGGTTTACCCAACCGATTAACACTTAGCTGTGCTAAAAAAAGTAGTCTAATACTTATTAATCTTAAACAAAATCGGGTCGGCGAGAATAGATATGTCAACAATCATACTGTAGCCATGTTTAATCCTAATTAACACATGTTTCAACCATGATTGTAATGACTTTGATAATGTGAGAATATTCCGCCCAACTGTACAAATTTGGACACACGTGATCATACCTCCGCTGAACAGGTCGAAGCATTTTTAATGTCCGTGGAAACAAACGTGAGTATATGTAGCTGTTTTTTATATTACACATATTTTTGTGATTGTATATTGTGTTGCTTTCATTTGACTCTTTGTATAGCCTAAATGTATTCAATTGTGCGACCAATCTGTAAGACCAACGCAAACTGTGCAAAAGTAGGTCAAGCTACATGTAAAGTCCTTTTATGATAACTTGAAAGTTGCGTCACATGATGTTTACGTTTGCTGGTATTATGAAAACACCAAAACAGGTAAGACAGCTTTTTGTCAATACAATAAGTATTTGTTTTTCACATAGTTAATGTAAAACTAGTCATTGGCTTAGTGGTAACGGCAGTGAAATTGCATCTTTTTATGACAAGGTCGTTGGTTCGAATCCCAGAATGTTAGGGTTTTGTTTTTTTGTTTTTTTTTCTAAATCCCGTTTAAATTCTTTGATATTCAAGAGTTAACCCATTTCATGGAAATATTAACATCTGTTCTCGTAAAGTTCTAAATAGGAATGCGAGCAATGCATTAAAATTAATTCATATAGGGTATGAAATATCTACATACAAAATCTGGCAAAACGAGTTCTGTATTGACGAAAGGTTTACATATTAGACATGATATAAATGAAAAATAAAGTATCCAAAAAAAGAAGAAAAGAAAAAAAAAGATTCATGAAAAATTAAATTCACTTGGATTCGAACCTGAACCGTCAAAACTATACGATCAAATTGTCTACGCACTAACCAATTGAGCTATTCAGGCAATTATTGTTTTTCCGCGATTTGTTAACTATTTATGTAATATTCTCAATAACAAGTACTGAGATAACCGTTACACCTGATTTACCTAATCCTATGACGCGCTATCAAGTTATCATATAAGGAATATTTTTTTTTTTTTATATCAAGTCTCGTGTTTACATTCTGTGTTTGTTCGGTGACCCTTCAGATATATCTTTCATTGTGGTTTCTGGTTGAGACGTAAAAGCAAAGATAACTATAACAAGTCCGTAGGTAAAATGGGTCTGCGTTTGGAGTCTTAATTATTGAGAGTTATTGGTTTAGTGATAATATGATTATCTCCATAGGAGTTCCTGCGCCATTTGTACGAACAAAATTTAGAGTCTAGGTTTCTTTATATTGTAAGTATTTTGGTAACTTAGCAGATAATTCAAAAGAACTGTTTCAGCATGTATACTTTAGATACTGTATGCTTGATGTGTCATTTGTCATGCCACATGATTAAAAATTGCGTTATGCTTACAAAGCTTACGGGTCAACTCGTACATAAGTCAACTCGTACCTTAGTCATTTTATACCCAAATTGGTCAACTCGTACGGTTTAAAAGTCAACTTTCACAAATATCAAACCTCATTTCACAGTATAAATACAGAATATGACAATACTGTACAGTAAACTGACCTTTTTTCATGCAAATATTTTTTTCTGTTAGTCATGAGTCTCCCAATGTGTAGTCAAAATATCTAAGTGACGACTTGAACATATTCTGAGATATTTTCGTTTTGGGTCGAATTTCGCCAACTTTTAATATTTCAACTACAAGAACGACCAATTTTACAAACTAATATAACATTGATGACTGTTTTCACAGACCCGAAGAGCGGCCATTGTATGTAGCAAAAAGCCATGGCGCACACTTACTGTTGGTCTAGAATTTGCAATTCTCGGCTTCACTATCACATCATACTCACCAGTTAACCTGCTAACCAATCAGATTATTAGCTCATTTCTTCATTCGGTTAAAGGTGAAAAATTTGTCTATACCTTTGATTCATATGCAAGTTTAAATTTATTTTAAAAGAAACAAAAAGCATATATTAGATCATATAATAATTATTCTCAGCTTTGCAGTGGCATCTTAATACTGACCAGCTAACCAATTGGATTATCCGGTCGTGTTCATTTCTTCATTCGGTAAAATTTGAAAACTCAGTCTTTACCGTAGACTCTTATGCAAGTTTAACTTTATTTCAAAAGAAACAAAAAGCTTTTAACAAGATACCATTATCATTAATCCAATTTGACAGTTACAAGGAAATGGTAGACCGTCTTTTTCTTTCATTTTAATAATAATAATAATAATAATAATAATAATAAATTCTTTATTTTCAGAAGGTACAAACTCATTTCGCATATACATCAAAATTAAATTAAATTAAATGGACATACATATTTTCAATGAGGCCTTCTATAAAACATCAACATACATGTATTGCATAGGCAACAAATATAAAAAGATACATTTCACAAACAAAAGAAATGAGCAAAACACCAGTGATTATAAGGCATATTAAACATTAAACAGATACGTTTTGTATTGATTTTTGAAATCATTTAAGGAAACTGCGTTTCTGATGATTTCTGGATTAGAATTCCAAGTTTGCATAGCAACAACTTTAAATGACTGGTTTAAATCAAAGGACTGAAAGTGCTGGAGGGTCGATTGTCTCTGAACAACACAGACTGTACACATACATATGTAAATATCAGGACAACTCATGCATGAGTAAAGTTCTCAACAAACTGGAGACACAGATTTCCACAGAGTTTGACCTTCAACCATATGTGTAAACTTTACTTTTGATAGGAACCCATGTGCTTATCTTTTGCATTCAGTGACTACATGTATGTTCAACTACCCTATAAAGTATCATAGCTGTGAATGGTAACTGAGAAGTGGATTTTTACAAACCTGAACTGAAAATTCAAAGTTTGCACAACTTTTAATGTCATTCAAAAGTTATGGGATTTGCCCATAGGGTTGATTGTATTGTGTCAATAATACAAAATAAATTCCTATCCTAAATTGTAGGCAAAACTGAACAATGAGCAAGATCAAAGAAGACACAGAGTAAATTAATAACTGAACAAGAAAAACAGTGATACAATGTATCACAGCGGGCCCACAAACAAACTGACATGTAAATATTCTAGAAATTGGTGATGATTGATGTTGAGGCATGGCCCCAAAAGAACCCAAGGAAACCAATTCTGGTTGTACAAGCAAAACCTGACACGACTACTGACTGAACTTTACTGTTATCGAGTTATCGAATAATATGTATACAGTATGTCTTATTAACATTATCCTTATAAGTTAGACATGAATGAAGTTTTCTATGATTATTTGCTGTAAAACATTTAAAATGGTTTAAAGTCTTAAAACTATAAGTAAAACAGAAGAAAAATGTAATAAAAAAAACTGTATTAGATGGGTTTCGAACTCGCGTCCGCCGCAGTAAGTCAACGCAAATTCAATTTCCAGCATCTCTACCAACTTCTCTACGTCCGCCGGCTATAGAGTTATTGGTAAAAATATGTCCAAGTCGTTCGTTCGCGCATTAATAGTATTTACGATTAATTACACATTTAAAGAACAATAACGAAATAATATTATTCTATTCTGAAATGTTTTTAAATTATTTAGATTTATTACTATATAATTTTGAAAACAGAAATCGCTATAATGCCTAACAACTGTTTATATGGAACTACTTGTTTGTATGTTGTGCGTTCGGCCGTAAGGCCGATATACTCTGTTAACATTGGCTCGATTTTAACAATCGACCTAAAAACAGCTGTTTTGTACAATTACCCCATGTGATTGACCCTTAGTCAAGAACAGGAAGGATATATGCATTATAAAACATCTGTTTCATTTCTAGAGTGAGGTATTTGGATATTCTACGTAGTAGTGTAAATTTACTTGACAGTTTTACGCATAATTTCTCTATCTGTAGATTCCATTTTAAGTGTTGATCAACGTAAACCCCAAGTATCTTTTGACTTTCTACAACTTTTATAGGACAATCAAGTATGGTAAGCTCAAGGGGTTGAGATCTTTTCACATTATAGGGCGATCCAATAAGCATGCATGTAGTTTTGATTGGGTTTAGTGCCATGTTGTTCATAGAGCACCAGTTATTTATACTTATCAATTCAGTCTGCAATTTCGTTTCAATTTGTGAAGAAGTTTTTCCTGCAGCGTATAAAGTTGAATCGTCTGCTTACATATCTATTATTGCGTATTCTGAAACCCAAGGTATATCATTTACATATAAGAGAAATAAGAGGGGCCCTAATATCGAACCCTGGGGAACGCCTGTCTTTATGATTTGTTCTTCGGACTGACAAACGCCAATTTTTACTATCTGGTTCTGTTAGATAAATATGAACGAAACAACTCTACGGTATCCGATGTAAAATGATACAATTCTAATTTATGCAGTAAAATATCATGGTCTACCATATCGAAAGCCTTTTTGAAATGAAGAAAAACCGTGCCAATAAGATTATCAGAGTCAATATATTCTAACAATTTGCCTACTAGAAGTATTAGATCGGTCTGACATCTGAAATCCTGATTGAGCAACATGTAATATATCAGTTGTTTGAAAGAAATTTTGTAATTGTACTGCAATGTGTTTTTCAAAAATCTTCGAAATGGTTGGTAATATAGATATAGGTCTATAGTTATTTAAATCGTCAGTTGGCCCATTCTTATATAAAGGTAAAACGCAAGCTTTTTTAAGTTTCTCTGGGAAAATATTTTGATCTATACATTTATAAGCTCGTCTGATTTTTAAAAAAAATGACGAGCTATTGTCGTCACTTCATTGTCGTCGTTGTCTTCGTCGTTGTCGTTGTCGTCGGCGTTGGTTAAGTTTTGCGTTTAGGTCACTTACATGGAAACTATCAAAGCTATCACTTTGAAACTTGGAAAGCTTGTTCATCTAATACCCTTCTTCACATTGTATGCTAAAGATGCTGAGTCTGACCTGTTGTTTTGGGTAAAAACATGAATTTTGATTGATTTTGGTTGATTTTGAGAATTGGACATAGCTTCTTCATTTTTTGTTAGATTGATTTCAAATTTTTCACAAACAATAAATGGATAATGTACTTCAACATATCACACGGGGTATTTAGTTATACATTTGGGGAGGGATATTTTAATATTTTTGGACTTAGCTAGTCTGATTTTTTAAGTTTTGCGTTTAGGTCAGTTACATGCAAACTATCAAAGCTATCACTTTGAAAGTTGGAATACCTGTTCACTATAAAATGTACAATAGAATGAAGGAAGAGTTTTACAAGTTACATAACCCTGTCATGTATTTTGACTGGGTTATTGCCCCTTCTTAACTTAGAAAGTTTCACACACACAATATTTTTGTAATAGTGAACATAATGCAACCAAACTTAGTGTATAGGAAGTATTTATGAATATTTTTTAAATTGGATTGTGTTTTGGGGCTGCTGGGGTCAAGGTCACTGTTACTAAAAATAGGAAAACTGTAATATATTCAATATCTTTAGTTACAGTTGACATAATGTAACCAACTTTTGTTTGTAGTAAGTATTTAAGAAGATCTTTAATGGGGTTGTGTTTTAGGGCTCCTGGGGTCATTGTCAAGGTCACTGTAACTAAATATATTTAAACAATAATATGTTCAATTTCTTTAGTTACAATTGACATAATGTAACTAAATTATTAAGTGTGTAATATATATAAATGAAGACTTTTATTGGGATTGTGTTTGGGGCTCATGGAGTCAAAGCTCAGGATTTTTTTCTAAAAATAGAAAAATGGGAAAAACACAATATCTTTAGCTGCAGTTGAATAATTGTGACCAAACTTATGTCAAGTAATTATTATGAAAACCTTCTGTGGGATTGTGTTTCGGGGTCAAGGTCAAGGACACTGTTACTTAAAAAAATAGTAATAAATTAACCGTAAAAGGATAAAATCAGACGAGCGTCAGGAACCCGTAGGCGGTGCTCTTGTTAATGATTGCAGTAATACTAGTTACGATACAATTTACAGATAATTTGATTATTCAAGGGGATATACCATCAATACCGGCTGCCTTATTAATGTTTATTTGTTCTATAACTTTTTTTAACTTCAGAAACGGTTATATATGATTAATGCTAAAGGAAACGCTCTGTAATTTATCCTCAATATGTCGTTTGAGACTAGTAAAGTTTGCTTCATTGAACTTTGTTTTCTTTACTTTATCTGCGATATTAATTAAATGATTGTTAAAAGCAGTTGCTTTTTCGATATCTCCTTCAATAGTGATATTGTCAATTTTTAATATTGAAGGAAAGTTTATTTTATCTAAGTGAGACTGTCCTGACACTGATTTTAGATGTGACCAGATAATTTTAGTGTCCTTATTATTCTTTATTGCTTCTGAAAAATAAGACTTTTTACTTTTCATAATGAGATATTAGTTTTGTTTCTCCACTTTTTATATTTTATCCAGTTTTTAGATTTGTGATATTTGTCTCTCTTTTGTCTAGCTTCTTTTATTTTATCTGTATACCACTCAGGCTGTTTAAGATACTTGACTCTTTTAATTTTTACTGGGGCATGAACGTTTAAAATGTTATTCATTTCATCATACATAAATTCAAGTGACATATTTGGGCCAGAAATAGTCTCGGTTGTTTCTAATCTAGATGACTGTAAGGCCATTTCAAATTTGACTTCATCAAACTTATTAAAATATCTGTATTGAATTGTTTTATGATTGCAGAGTTCAGATTTAATGGCTCTGTTTATTTTACGAACACAACAAACAGGGTAGTGGTCACTTAAGCTGAGGTCTAACACCCTGATATCTAGGATATTTTCCGAATGTGTTGAATAGATGTGGTCTATTGTACTCGAAGTAGATTTTATAACCCATGTAGGGAGATTGATTAGCTGTGTTAGGCCATATTTAAGGAGAAAGAATGACCACTTGTTGTTTTCAAACCCATGTATTTCAGAGTAGTTTATATTCATATCTCCAATCAACAAGGGAGGTAAACGGACTGAACCTTACCTAAACATACAAGATGGCGGCACGACAATAAAAAGTGAGTTTTTCCTAGATATTTTATTCTTCAAAATTTTCTCGAGAATGGCACCTGGCTATCAACCTGCTACACACTTTTTGGAACCACACCGCCTTTGTAGATATGCAATTACTTGTGTAGTTTTATTGAAATGCTGGTCATCCGATTCGAGTCGAGGGAAAATGTAACTAAAATCGTAGGGTAAGGTTCAGATCATTTTGCTAAAATGGTCCTTTTCTTGAAATATTCACAATTATATATACTTTGATCATAAACGATAGGTTTCTGTGTTAAATATACGCCCAAAACTATCAGTCGGCGCTAAATGAATGTCAGAATTTCATTAAATGTAAATTTTATTGTTTTTGGTAAGGTTCAGTGGCGAAAACAAACGGGTAAGGTTCAGCGCGATATGTAGACAAATCATGACAAGAGCGCATAATTTCTCGTTTCACGATAATAAACAGCCGTAGGACTGATTATATTCAATTCTTTCTTTCTTTCTGATACAGATGATACCAATGGCGTATTCTATACGTACGTTATATCAACTTAAATGTAAATAAGAGTTAGTTCACTGCATTTCAAGGAAACGCCTTTACAATGTTTTACTAGTAATTGTAAAAGGGTAGCTAAATGCTTAGCCGACTCTTCACATGAAAGTAAACTATGGAAAAGTTTGGCCGCAGATGTAGAACTTTACATGTACATTGTATTGCGTTTTACAAATTCCAGAGTATGCTCTCTTGCTCAAATAGTTTCCAATCAGCAGTGTATTTAAATGAAGTGCATAAATTCTCACACGATACACAAGATTTCTTACAATGGTTTGCAAATGCCTAGCTTAGTAAGTAACTATCTAATATTTTCATTGCATTACATGTACATTTATTATATCGATAATAATAATATCTGCCGTGTGTTTAAGTTTCGGATGTGAATATTCGCCTTGAGGGTATTTGCCCATTGAGCGGTAACGAGGCTTACCGAGTTTCCGCCCATGGGCAGGTAACGGAAGGACGAATATTTTGATCAAAACCTCAAACACATGATGATTTTTTTGCTTGGTTCTCGCAAACCCACACCGTATTACCCGCTGCAATGATGACAGATTACTGACTGGATGACAGACTTCAAGAATTTTTGTCGACCAATAGACAGGTAAGATATCTGGCTGTGACAACGTTCTAATGAAAGCAATGGCATTTTCGTATAAACGAACATGTTGTGCAATAAATGAAGGTGTTATTAGGTAGTTTTGGACTCGATTTTCCAATTATTAACATATTTATGACGAGTTAAATATCACAATCTTTGATCCAGAACGTGAAAATGTTTGTTTTCGCTTCAAAATATCTTTTAATTGAAAGAATTCGAGTAATTTTGTGTTATACACGAATACATTCATCCCTCAGGAGCATGTATACCAAATATAAGCCGCATACGTCTTTTCTGGAAGAAGTTACAGGCTTCCAAACTAGTCCGGTTACAGAAAAATTGCTGCCTTGATGGGCAGAAACGTTTTTTGAAGGCTGTATTGTATGACAGAAACGCTCAGAGATCGGCTAACAATTTGACAGAAATACGAAATCGCTCTTTTACTGATTTCTCTAATTTTCTAGTATTATGTTATACTCCCTGTCGGCCGTCTGTCCGTCCTTCCGTCCGTCTGTTAGCAAATTAATTTTTGTGCTGATAACTCCTCATTCATGATTGAACGGAATTTGTTCAAACTTTCAGAGATGGCTTTCATTGACATGTAGATGTGCATAACGGAGATGATTTATGGATCCGCCCTTGTTCAGCGTACTTATGGCCCTCTGTTACTTTACATAAGCAAATTCTTGTGCGGATAACCCCTCATTCATTATTCAACGGAATATCTTTTAAACCAAATATTAGAAACTGTATTTCATATTAATCCAAAGTCTGAGGACAAAACTGTTTTATAGCCGTAGGACTTGGCTATATTTTCGTACTTTAAACCTATCTTTTATATCAGTTAAATTGTTCAAAAGTTTATACTTGGTTTTAATACTAGCTGAGACGAATATTTTGAGGATTTGTTACTTGCATGAATAATTTAGTAACAATTTACATGTAGTATGTTGGTTCTGTAGAATTGGTTGGCATTCTTTATGACTTGCGTTTTGTCAGTTGATGAAAATTGACGAAAATTGACATTATGATAGAAACATCACCGATACTTATACTGTCGAAATTTAAAAGTGAGTGTCTTTGTCCAGTCCCATCCTTAATATCTTCTTGATGCATGCATAATTCTGGTGGTCATGGCAACCAGGTTAAAAAGTTAAGACATTTTTTTTGCTAGAAACCACATTAGTAAACCTTTGCTTCAATCCATTTTATTCATTAATAAACATGCCCATTTGGGGATGAAGCTAGAACAAATTCCGTTCAATCATGAATGAGGAGTTATCAGCACAAAAATTAATTTAAGGACAGACAGACGGCCGACACGACAGGGGGTATAACATAATACGTCCCTTCGGGCGTATAAAAAAGAATAACATGAACTTAGAAACAGGAGCTTAGACGCTGTACCGTTTATGAAATAACAATTTACCACATATATCTTATATATTTTGTTGTTAAAACAAATTGCCAATGAAACACCTATTCGGTGTAAATTATGCAGTATTTATACTTTCTAACCCGAGAAGATGTAACAAATGATAGTTAGACTCTTCTATTCCATATCAAAGAATGTAAAAATTAGAGAAATCAGTGAAAGAGCGATTTCGTATTTCTGTCAAATTGTTAGCCGATCTCTGAGCGTTTCTGTCATACAATACAGCCTTCAAAAAACGTTTCTGCCCATCAAGGCAGCAATTTTTCTCTAACCGGACTAGTTTGGAAGCCTGTAACTTCTTCCAGAAAAGACGTGTGCGGCTTATATTTGGTATACATGCTCCTGAGGGATGAATGTATTCGTGTATAACACAAAATTACTCGAATTCTTTCAATTAAAAGATATTTTGAAGCGAAAACAAACATTTTCACGTTCTGGATCAAAGATTGTGATATTTAACTCGTCATAAATATGTTAATAATTGGAAAATCGAGTCCAAAACTACCTAATAACTCCTTCATTTATTGCACAACATGTTCGTTTATACGAAAATGCCATTGCTTTCATTAGAACGTTGTCACAGCCAGATATCTTACCTGCCTGTTGGTCGACAAAAATTCTTGAAGTCTGTCATCCAGTCAGTAATCTGTCATCACTGCAGCCGGGTAATACGTTGTGAAACCTATTGTACCATTTCAGCGAATTCTTCGTAAATAACATACGTGCGAGATTATATTCTTTAGTAGTGGAGTAATTTACAATTCCATTCACAAGTTCATAGCTTCATTTAACTATAAGTTGCATTCATACAAGACGTCATTCAACAGCCCGTGACTTGTCTGTAACGGGTGCTGCCATTCAAACAATGTCAACATTTCATTTCGTTGAAGTTTACAAATCATTTCAGTGATCATTTAAATCAAGGATTTGTTAAAATACATTAAACAATTACTACTTATGAATTCCATTCTGGACTCGCACACTAGAACCAATTTTCAGTTAAAATGTTACTTAGATAGAGGTTTATTTTAACAAGAGTTGTCCGTAAGACAGCGCTCGCCTTTCTCAGTGCTTGACTTTGAATTAGAACTCTGCCAGTACGAGGGGCTTATATAACTCCATCAAAATTCAAATCAGCGTTATAGGGGCTTTGTTTCTGCTGGTTTGCACTTTGATAGTTAATAATTATTTTAAGTTTCAAGCCGATAGCTTAGATAATTATAAAGATATTACACTTTATCAAAATGTTTAAACCCATAAATGCTGAATGTTTACACTTTATCAAAATGTTTAAACCCATAAATTCTAAGTTGAAAGGGGACATAATTATGTCCCCATTCAAATCAGAGTATGAAGATTGTTTTTCCATGTAAAGAATTTGATAGTAAAAACTATTATAACTTTCAAGTCAATAGCTTTGATAGTAACCGAGATATTTGATGATATATACAAAAATTGTGTTATTGTTTAACAACACACTTGTAACAATCTGTCCATTTAATTGTGTATGACTGTTGAACCCTTAGATATCATATAACTTCAACTCAAAGATGTTCGCTGCTGTTTCTATATAATTTATTTAGAAAAAGAAGGAAAAAATTTACCCGCATAATAAAATTTTCTTAAACTTGACATTAATTTATTTAGTTTCATACTAAAAACATATCTGGCTTGTTTCTTGCATATCGCATCGGTATTTTCAACGATTTTACCCGTTCCGGAAATCCCTGTCTGGAGCACCCGTTACAGACAAGTCAGGGGCTGTTGAATGACGTCGCGTATGAATGCGACTTATAGTTTAATGAAGCCATGAATGAATGGAAGTGTAAATTACTCCACTACTAAAGAGTTTAGTCTCGTACGTATGTTATTTACGAAGAATTCACTGAAATGGTACAATAGGTTTGCGATATGCAAGAAAAAAATCATCATGTGTTTGAGGTTTTGATAAAAATATTCGTCTTTCGGTTACCTCTCCATGTGCGAGAACTCGGTAAGCCTCGTTACCGCCCAATGGGCAAATACCCTCAAGGCGAATATTCACATCCGAAACTTAAACACACGGCAGATATTATTATTATCGATATAATAAATGTACATGTAATGCAATGAAAATATTAGATAGTTACTTACTAATGCCTCATTATAAGAAATCTTGTGTATCGTGTGAGAATTTATGTACTTCATTTAAATACACTGCTGATTAGAAACTATTTGAGCAAGAGAGCATACTCTGGAATTTGTAAAACACAATACAATGTACATGTAAAGTTCTACATCTGCGGCCAAACTTTTCCATAGTTTACTTTCATGTGAAGAGTCGGCTAAGCATTTAGCTACCCTTTTACAATTACTAGTAAAACATTGTAAAGGCGTTTCCTTGAAATGCAGTGAACTAACTCTTATTTACATATAACGTACGTATAGAATACGCCATTGGTATCATCTGTATCAGAAAGAAAGAAAGAATTGAATATAATCAGTCCTACGGCTGTTTATTATCGTGAAACGAGAAATTATGCGCTCTTGTCATGATTTGTCTACATATCGCGCTGAACCTTACCCGTTTGTTTTCGCCACTGAACCTTACCAAAAACAATAAAATTTACATTTAATGAAATTCTGACATTCATTTAGCGCCGACTGATAGTTTTGGGCGTATATTTAACACAGAAACCTATCGTTTATGATCAAAGTATATATAATCGTGAATATTTCAAGAAAAGGACCATTTTAGCAAAATGACCTGAACCTTACCCTACGATTTTAGTTACATTTTCCCTCGACTCGAATCGGATGACCAGCATTTCAATAAAACTACACAAGTAATTGCATATCTACAAAGGCGGTGTGGTTCCAAAAAGTGTGTAGCAGGTTGATAGCCAGGTGCCATTCTCGAGAAAATTTTTAAGAATAAAATATTTAGGAAAAACGCACTTTTTATTGTCGTGCCGCCATCTTGTATGTTTAGGTAAGGTTCAGTCCGTTTACCCCCCTTGATCAAGTATATTTCGTTTGTACAGTTCAATGCATGACAGTACTGAATTTCGAAATTATCTATCCATGACTGTAAAGAACTAGGAGGGCTGTAAATAAAAGCAATTAAAAACGATTTACTGTGAGGAAAACGTACTTCAATCCAAATGCTTTCTATTTCTGAACTTTCAATATCATACCTACGAACATAAGGGATAGTGTTTTTGATATATGTTACTAACCCGCCCCCCCCCCTTTTTATTTGTCCTATCTTTCCTTTCCGTTTTGAAACCATCAATTTTTATATCCACATTAGAAATTACATCAGAGAGAAAAGTTTCACACAGACCCATTATATCTGTTGAACCTTGGACTTGAAGGATACATTTCAATTCATCAATTTTAGGCATTAAGTGTTGTATAAATAAGCTTGCTTATTTTAAACCTTTATGTTTAAATTGTAAAAAATTATCCGAGGAACAAGTGCTTTTTGAATGTTTTAAGCTCTTAGATGGTGACGTTTGGTCAAAATTGTTTAAATTATTTGGGATTTGCGAATTGCCCACAAGCATCTGATCGTCACAGCTTCCATAGCCATTTTGACTTGATGAAGTAACGTGTGGACTTCCACAGCAAATTTCAGAAAATGCATCTTGCTTATGAAAATTATTGCAGCTGTTATTTAAAATTTGCGGTGAAAAAGATCCATCTTGTAAAACTTTGTCATCGAAAGCTGACTTACAAGTACAAATAGAATTCAAACATGCACAGCAAATTTCTGTTCTAATATCTTGCGGACAAAAACTAGTACAGATACCATTTAAAGTTTGCGTTGAAAAAGATTCATTTTGTATAACTAAAACATTATCATTAAGAGCAGAGTTACCAGTTATATCGTTTTGCGTATCAAAATTGCTAGTACAACTATTCAAAGATTGAGTACTGAAAACGGACTCAGTGTCATAACAAACAGATTCACAAATACATGTATGATTTAAACATTCAGAGCAAATTTCATTTAAAGTGTCATACATATTTTTATGAATAAAGGATACACTGGTGCTGCTCAATAAATCCTAATTATATATACTATAGCGTTCTTGCCTTCCATGAAACCGCCATCCAAAAGGAGGTTGCCTATACCCTGAACCAGTCTGTACACGCTCTTTGTTTTGAATGATTGACACATATTTGTTTATGTTTGCAAGAAGTACACTCGTTCCTTCAACACTAACATGAATGCCATCTCTCACAAAGAAACGCTTCACATGTGATCCGTTACCAAAGATCATTGAAGAAAAATTATGTATATAAATGGCCCCGGTTACATGACAAATTTCATCCATCAGAAGCGTGTTTACCGGTTTGACATTAACGTCATCACGGGGGCACAGAGATGTAAAATATACACTGCAGCTTTGTGTTCCTATTAAACGCACTGATTTGCCACTAGTGAGATCATTACCACCAACATGAATAATAATTTTACTGTACTTGGTGGTGTGTGTATTTTGGAGATACTCAAGAATATTCCGTGAATTCGCGCCACGAATTGTTTTAACTTCAGTATTTTTTCGCAATCCCCGTAGACGGATTCCTTTGAAAATAGAGTCACCGATTAGCAAGGTTTTCTCGACTTCTGGCGATCGATCTTTATTCAAATTTCCATAACTACGCTTAGGTAAAGATTTTCGTGATATCTGTTCCGATGTTTGATCCCTCGGCGGACCGGATGAAAGATCCATCGGCGTAACGGATGACAGATCACACGGCGTACCGGATGTTTGAACCCTCGGCGTACCGGATGACAGATCACTCGGCGTACCGGATGTTTGATCCCTCGGCGAACCTGTAATCTGATCCCACGACGTACCAGATATCAGATTCCTCGGTGTACCGGATGTCTGATCCCTAGGCATACCGGATGTCTGATCCTTCGGTGCACCTGATGTCTGATTTCTAGTAACAACAGCCATCTGCTCTCTAGATGAATGTTGTAATTTCAAACAGTCCGAAATTGATTGCAGGCGTCTATGTAATTTCTCCATGGATGTATTCAGCGATGATTCTATTGAAGAGGAGACTTGACTGGCAGACTCTATTTCTCTCAGAGTACATTCATTGTGGACAGCATTTTGAGATTTGATACTTTTAATTTCATCTCTAAGTGAAGCCATTTGTCTTGCAGAGTCTTCAATATGATCATTCAAAGTACTGCGCAAAGAAGAAATTGCATTGCTAACAGTCAGAAGCAGTTGTCTTATATCATGTGCCTGAACGAAATTTTCTGGCGCGAGTGTGGGGTCACATTTTTCAGTTAATGAAAGATCATGTCCTTCACATGTTGTTACAATTTCCTTGAGATTCGTGTTATCATTCATTAAACCCCGGTCAGAAACTTCAATACTAGAGGTATCAGACATTTTATTTTCGAACTCAGTAGGAATGTTTCTCTCTGATTCAGCGATGTTCAATATATTTTGAAGATCACGATCTATGAAAGATGTTGGGCATTTCCCGTTAACAAGAGCTGTACATTTAGTGTGATATAAGTTCAAAGTATATATATGTACATCACCTTCAATAACTCTGTATTTTGATTCAGCTAAATTATTTTTACGATCCCAAGCTGGAATTAACTCACATGAAAAACTTTGCTCATTTTTGAAATACGAGTCTGCAGTTAAGCTGACAGCCTTATATAGAGCGGAATTCAAAGAAATGTTTATACCTCCGCCAGTTTCAGCAATGCTAATGTCCTGTCTTTCATCCGCAGAACGGTACTTCTTCTTTGTTTTATCATTATTGAGATCATAGTCCCTGATTTCTGTCAGACAATCGTCATTTTGCATTCCAGACCGTTCAAAATTCTGATCTTCCAAAAGTTCCGATGCCATTATTTATGTTGTTATGATTAAATCTGGAAGTTTCGCACTCCGAAACACGGCAAATTTTATAGCGTCCACATTCCTCATATTTTAAACGTAATCGCTATCAAAACTATGAAAGTAGAAATAAAAAACGTATTTTTTACGTCGCCGTTTTGAGTTAAAGATGCATATACACCAGCGATGAAAGCCAAGGAATCACCTTTCCCG
Source organism: Saxidomus purpurata (assembly GCA_022818135.1). Classification (NCBI taxonomy): domain Eukaryota; kingdom Metazoa; phylum Mollusca; class Bivalvia; order Venerida; family Veneridae; genus Saxidomus; species Saxidomus purpurata. Next base: position 24,957,493 of record JAFMSR010000018.1, on the reverse strand, counting down.
AATGTAAATAATTAATCAGTGCCCGGATGTGCAAAGCCAAGAAAAGCAGGGGAGATATTGACCATTCTTGGCTTATCAGTGACATCATACTGACCAACTTAGCAGTGACATCATACTGACCAACTAACCAATCAGATTGTTAGGTCACATTTATTCATTTCTTCGTTCGGTAAAAGGTGAAAACTCTGTCTGTACAGTAGGTTTAAATGCAAGTTTAAATGTATTTAAAACGAAACAAAAAGTTATGAACAACATAGACTTATTATAAAAACAATATGAGAGTTGCAAGCTTATAGTAGACACTCGTCTCCTTTCATTTTCATTCTTGGGCTCAATGGCAATTGTATATTTATACCCCCGAAACGAAGTTTGGGGAGGGGGGGGGGTGGTATATAGGAGTCACCCGGTGGTTGGTCGGTCGGGCGGTCTGGCGGGCGGTCCGTCGGTCGGTCAGGCGGTCTGTTGCATTTTCCTTGTCCGGAGCATAACTTGAAAACTACTAGTTTGAATTCAATACAACTTCATAAAATGGTCAAGCACATTGAGAGGAAGTGCAGTGCACAAGAACCATAACTCTATATTGACAAATTACAGAGTTATTGCCCTTTGTTACTTTTCCCTGTCCGGAGCATAACTTGAAAACTGCTGGTTGGAATTCAATACAACTTCATACAATGGTCTAGCACAATGAGAGGAAGTGCAGTGTACAAGAACCATAACTCTATCTTGAGTATTTACAGAGTTATTGCCCTTTGTTACTTTTCCTTGTGCGGAGCAAAACTTGAAAACTTGTGGTTGGAATTCAATACAACTTCATAAAATGGTCAAGTACATTGAGAGGAAGTGCAGTGAACAGGAACCATAACTCTTTCTTGACTCATAACAGAGTTATTGCCCTTTGTTACTTTTCCTTGTCCGGAGCATTACTAGAAAACTACTGGTTGGAATTCAATACAACTTCATACAATGGTCTAGCACAATGAGAGGAAGTGCAATGTACAAGAATCATAACTCTATCTTGAGTATTTACAGAGTTATTGCCCATTTTTACTTTTCCTTGTTGCAGAGCATAACTTGAAAACTACTGGTTGGAATGCAATACAACTTCATATAATGGTCCAGCACAATGAGAGGATGTGCAGTGTACAAGACCATAACTCTATCTGGACTAATTACAGAATTATTGCCAAGAACAATATCTCTATTTTAGTTTTTTTGCAAGGTATTCTGTTACTACGAACTTCCTCAGTTTATAAAGCAGCCTTTCGGGGGTATTAGTCACATTTAGTGATAGCTCTAGTTAAAAACTAAAGATGCATAGAGACTAGTGATGAAAGCTGAGGAATCACCTTTCTCGAATGTAAATAATTTATCAGTACCTGGATGTGTGAAGCCGAGTATACAAAAATAACACTATATCTTGACGCGAGTACAATTAGTCACACTATCCCAAGGTTGTGCTTTTCATTGGTCACTTTGAACACATCTCCATGCAAGAAACTGAGATGCTGTAAAGCTTATAAAAAAGTAAACTATGTTATGTAGTAAAGTACCCCTAAATTGTATTATTGCTCGTTATTCTTGATGTGCTTGCATTATGTTTCAAGCAATATAACCTCATCTGTGCATGTGAAAATTCTATCTCTTAAATTTAAGTAGGCACAGGCATTAATTAGCATTACCTATTATTTCAAAAGTAATGCATTGGCATAAGCATTATCTGGAAAAGGTAATAATAATAATAATAAAATCTTTATTTCATGAAGGTTACATATCAGACATACAAGGATTTACATATAAATCAAAATACATCTTATTTTCATATGGCCTTCTACAATGTAAAAGAAGAATTAAAATGCAACAGCAATAACATACCGTTGATAGAGAAATACGAAACAAAATATGATTTACTAGTTATACATTTTTATAATTTAACAATCATATTTTTCAAACGTCTATTTTTTTCAAAGTTAGATATGACAAAACTTTCTTTTGGTAAGACAGACACTCAAAAATTTAGACCAAAAGTTAGTGCAGAAATATATTTGTAGAAGTAAATTTTAAATTTAGAACAATTTTATTTTCATATGGCCTTCAACAATATAAAAGAATTAAAATGCAACAACAACAACATACCGTCGATAAAGCATTATGAAACAAAATATGATTTGCTAGTTATACATTTCAATTGAACAATCATATTTTTCAAATAGTATATTTGTTTGGCAAAGTTAGATATGCAAAAGTGAGACAAAAATTGTTTAAATTGTTGAAACTTTCTTTTGATACGACAGACACTCAAAAATTTAGTCCAAACTGTAGTTGTTAAGTGTTACTTAATAGATAGTTCTTGTATTTGTATTTAAATGTTTTGAGTTCAGGAATTCCTCTAATATCAAACGGAATATCATTCCAAACTTTCATACTAAAATACGATAATGAATCTTTATAATAATTGGTTCGAGGTATTCTTTGTAAAACAAGATCGTTGTGCACAGAAGATCGCAGATTATGTTTTTCATTTTTGGAAAATATAATAATAATAATAATAATAATAATAATAATAATAATAATAATAATAAAAACTTTATTTTATGAAGGTAACATATAAGACATATAAAGAATTACAATGTAAATCAAAACATTTCTTTTTTCCATATGGCCTTCAAAAAAAAATAAATAAATAAATAAAAATAAAACAACAACATCAAACAACATGAATTTAAAATCTCTCTCTCTCTCTCTCTCTCTCTCTCTCCCCCTCTCCCCCCCCTCCTCTCTCTCTCTCTCTCTCTCTCAATCAGTCTTCTCTCACACACATGCATGATCTCAGATCTCAATCACACAAACGCAAAAGTATGTAATATTTTCATTAAACGGTATTTTAACAGTCACTCTGTTTACATATAAATATCATAAATAATTTAATCATTTATAAACACCTTCAAAATACATCCTTTAATTATTAGAGCAATTGCTGTAATGCTGCAATACAATATACGTATTAATTAGTCAGTCATGCATTCAGTAGTTAAAATATCAACATGTATATAATAATGATGATCCAATATCAATTACATTAATCATCATGTATTTCATACTTATATAAAGAAAAATTACAAAGTCCTAAAGAACACAAATATTTCAAATTTCGCCTCTTTTGTAAACATTCAGTTAAACATGAAGAATAAAGTTATGCAATAAGATTTTTTTGTAATTTTCTTGAAATATTTTATGTTTGCTGAAAATTTTATATCTAAAGGTATTTCATTCCATATGTTTTTCCTGTAAAAAGAAAACGTATCTTTGTAATATTTTGACTTCGGTGTTGATTGTAAAACAAGATCCATGTTAGTGATCGATCTGAGTTTATGCGTATTTCGCCTAGATTCATTAGAAAAAGTAACAATCTCATACATATAGTCTGGTGTCATATTATGCATGGTTTTATAAACCAGTACAGCTGCATGATATTTACACCTGTCATGAAATGTTAAAAAATTTAACTCTTTAAATACTTCTGTTGTCGATGTTCTCTTTGGTTTATTTAACATAATTTTACACGTTCGCTTTTGCAGTAAATATACTTTATGTAGGATTTATTGTTTTTGCCCCATAGAGTGCATCCATAATCAATGATGGGCAATATATATGAGTTGTAAAACATACTTTTCATTTCATCCGTGAGATAGTTTAGTAATCTCCGACATATATGATGGCGACATATGATTTATAACTTTATACACAAGAACAGCAGTGTGGTATTTACACCTATCAGTAAAAGAAAGCCATTTTAATTGTATATTTAGCCCTAATGTTGGCGTTTTCATCGGCTTATTTAAGACAATTTTTGCAACTCGTTTTTGTAGCATGTTTATTTTGTTCATATAGTTTTTGTTATCTTTTCCCCATTATCATTTACTTAAGTAATTTGAAACTTAAATTCAGAACTCAGTTTTATTACTTCAGAATCTGTGTTTCACATTTTTACAGAATAAACAAGATACAGGAAGCCAAAAATCTTCAAAATACAAAATTCTTCAAGATACCACTTGCTTCAATGTAGTAAAAATATATTTAATTTGATATTAAATTTTCCAATCTGTTCTTGCAGAAATGTGATGCGCCCCTGGATATCAATGCAGTAACTGTTGAGGCAATTGGAATAGAAGACTAGCATGCAGAACTGTTTCTTCAAAATTGTGAAAGGCTTTCAAGACCATCACCCTGTTGAAATGGGCTCTTGATACAGAAAATAATGAGGATGTGTAAATGGCCAGAATGACAGGGCCAATTAGCATGATAAGACTGGAAATTGAAAGAGAGAGCAAGACGGTTAACAAAACCTGCAAAACTTATTTGGCTTTAGGATTTACAATGTAGAAACTGTCTTCTTCGAAATTGGGAAAGATAATGATACTTTGGAATAACTTGTCCTTATGTGCCTCCTCTCCATCTGTACATCATCATCGCAAATGTGTGTATAATTCATCAGACGGGGAAATTTGTCAAAAATGTGAAAAATGAAAAGACATTAACTTATGAAAGAGACTTTGCAGTTTTGACCATTAACACCTATCACATTGGTAACTTGTTTCCTAACTGTTCATTTGTAATATTGGGTCAATTATAAATTTCAAACATTTACATCTAAGCAGCTGATAAAGAAAAATTCAGCTATTACTTTTATAATTTTATTATGATTCCTATTTCTAGCAAAGTTGGGACGTCTTTGGTATATGAACACAGTTGTTATCTTTCTACATTTGAAAGGGGCACTCTCTACATCTAGCAGATTATATTCTCAAAAATAGTTTGGGTTCAATGAACGTAAAAAATAAATAAGTACAATTTCAAAGAAGGAGCGATGGCGAAAAATGCCTAATTTTACCACAAGTAATTGAAGTCACAAATATTTAGGCTTTCTGTAATAAATCACATCCACCCATTTATTGTACGACAACCACTGTACATAAAATATTATATTGAATAGTTTATGGTAATTGCAGTATATTTTAAACTGCTGATTTTTTAAAAATGGCTGAAACATTTAGTTTTTTTTATAATACTTCCAAAGATTCTATGTATTTATGTTTTGGAGGTCATGTAGTTTGTCATCAGTTATAGGGTATGTCCCTTTAAACCAGGATAACACTTTTTAACTAACCTGGCACAAAGTTCCAGAGTGAGCTTTATTGTATCACGATCACATTCAATCTGTCATACAGTACATAGCACATCCATCAACATTGTCCTTCAAAGGACATTTCCTCTGAAACCACTTGCCCAATAATGATGCAACTTGGAAGGGATGTGCCTTGCACAAAGCCTTTTCAAGGTTGTTCAAATAATTCGACTCAATGCAGAACTCTGGTTGCCATGGTAACAAAAAGAAAAAACTTTATAAATCTTATTCTCAAGAAAGGAAAGCAATCAATACAGTTATAATCTTACGTCACTCAAAGCGCGAATTTGAAACTATTATTAGAGCTAGTTTATAGGTTAACTCCTCCCCATTTAAGGACCTTTAGGTGAGAATAAGTTCAGCGTCAATTTGCTTCATGGTAAGCTACTGAACGATCTTCATTTATGTATATTAATGCAAGTGGAAATCAGTTTTTAGTAAGGATGCATATAGGTTTCTTCGCGTATTTTAGAGTGTCTTCGAGAGAAATTATATAGATCTAGACTATTTTATATAAATGTTGATTAATATTCCTTTAAACGAGATCTCTTTTAATCACAGCGATTGAGCTACGGTATCATTCATTGTATTTAATAGAAGTGTACTACAAAGGATGAGTCTCATTTAAAACCACCGAAATAGAGGTGTACCCGTCGTTAGTACACGTCCGTCGTAAGTTTATGAATTATAATACATATGAATTACATAATTCGTAATGACGTCTGGTGAACAAACATATAATGTAATGCTTTTTTTCTTCATAAAATGCGTTTTCAGTCTGTTTCTCATACAAAATGTCAACGAAACCAACTAAATTTACGAAATTATCAATATTTGAGTACATCGATGCACCTATCTGTAAACCCGAAAATATGTTTGTCTCCGGCAGTACTGGAAGTCTGAACCTTTATTTCGCAAAGTGTCAACACAAAAGCAAGGTCATGGGTAACAGTAGAAGTGTCGTATTAACTGACATACAAGTATATAGTGCCGTATTCTTCCAACATACTATTATCTAGTGTCGTATTCTACTGACATATCACGTGCATCTGAAAATGCTTGCCTGCCAAAATCTTAACTTGTACGGACATTTTCTGTTGCGTTATCACAACTAAGTTTCCACAGTGAACACAGATATTTTCGCTTATGAACTGTGTTTTTACTTTCAAAGTCAATGGTTTCTCCCTTCCTTCAATCTTTGGAGTCGGGTCGGGGTGTTGAGTCTGAGAAAAAGATGCAAAGCAATGAACAGAGACGTAGTTACTTCGGAAATATAAATGAAACAGCAGACATGACAGTCGGACCAGTAGTACTCGGACCGGTTGTTTATTGACGATTATCTATTTGATTGTACTTTATCTCATATATTTACATGTATTTCCATTCTTTTATATGTCAACCCATAAAGTATATGGTGGATGTCTAACAGTAAACTGTTACAGTTGGCGAGATGAGTGTAGGATACTGCACCTTACAACCCGGTGTGACGCATGAGCGAAATATTGGACACATGACTTCAGACTTACACGATTACTCAAAACATTGTTATATCTCTTTAACTAACCACAATTTTTAGGCATTTGTTCACATTTTGGTGCAGAAGCATTCGACCAATGAAAACATTTAAAGAATATGCGGGAGTCAAACATTTTGTTTTGCATTGACCGCTGTGTCGTCAGTGTCACTGAAGTAAAATGTACACACTAATCTTAAACTAATAAACCCTGGATATACTTATGCACACTGATTTATTTCCAGTGTTAATGGCTGTCCACATATTCAGAATCATGATAATCATTAGTATAGTTCTAGGACATATGATTAACTCACACATGCACGCGAGACGGTGAACTCTCAAGAAGTTCTCGGAAAGACATTTGATGTATACATGTAGTAATGTATGAAGTTCTCGGAAAGACATTTAATGTATACATGTAGTAATGTATGAAGTTCTCGGAAAGACATTTAATGTATACATGTAGTAATGTATGAAGTTCTCGGAAAGACATTTAATGTATACATGTAGTAATGTATGAAGTTCTCGGAAAGACATTTAATGTATACATGTAGTAATGTATATAGTAATTTGTACGTATACGAGAACAAGTTTTATGTGACGATTATGTTGGTAGAGTGCTGCTGTATATGTCTAACCGATAGTTCAGCAGGGCGTATATTTCTAACCGATAGTACAGCAGGGCTGTGGAATTCCTATGTCCGACTTGTCTGACACGAGATTCTCTGCCGTCGGACAAGCGGATTTTTCTGTCTCGGTTGTCCGTAGGCAAGCCGAAATTTTGAGGGGAAAATGAGAAACGAATAAATAATGTACGAAAGTCATTTTTACACCGAGACTTTCTAGACATCACATATTTGCAGTTTTGTTAAAAACTTTTAATTTTGAGAGCGCGCTGTTTTGTGTTTATCTATGTTTTTGTATGTACATGTATTTCCTCGTTGATTAGCCTCAATATTTCGACTGCATATTTACGACTGACGTTACATCTAGTCTGTCTTTGCTAAGGGCGCCATCGTATGTAGCAAAAAGCTCTTGCGCACAATTAGTTGGGCTACTCGTGGAGACACGCAATAAAACTTTCATAGTCCATTTCGTAAAGTTTGGAGAAAGTTCTATCTGACTACTACATTGTAATTAAAGTGCACATTAATATCTACAATATCCGATATTTATTCTGTCATGATTTTAATTTTTTCTTTCCACGTTTTTCGGATCAAATGAGTGCATGAAGGCGGTAGAACGTGACGTCAGAATCAAATAAAGACTGATCGCATGCGCCCCTATTTGGCCTTGCCAGTGAAAGAGCAGAAGGGAGGAGTTAACCGATATATACATGCTCTATTAATAGTTTTAGATTCGCCTTTGTGTGACGTAAGATTGTAACTATATTGATTGCTAAAACAGCGGTACAGGCAAAGCCAACTGCAACGCGTTGTATTTGGCTATGGCATGGCCTAGTGGATCCAACCATGATTGTTTAAATCGACCCCCGATCCAAAACTGACCCGACATGGGGGTCACTTGTTTTTACATACTGTAGCTTATTCATGTATAGGAAAAACCTTAAAAATCTGCTTTTCTACAAGGCCTACAGCTTAGATATTCAGCATGTGACGTAACCTACCTGATATCAACCAAGATTGTTCATACATGTATTATGACGCTTAATTCAAAATTGACCCTGCACTGAGGGTTCACCTTTGATTAGACTATGTAGGAAAAACTCTAAAAATCTTCTTCTCTAAAAGCACAAACTTTAGAGCTTAAATGTTTAGCATGTGGGATAATAACAAGATTGTTAAAATTGTGAACCCAGGGTCAAAATTTACAGCTCCTGGGGTAATTTAATATGGGCTTAGTATACACAAATCATGTCCCCCATGTCAAAATTGACCGTTTGGCCTTGTGTTATAGCCAATAGCAGCAGGATGAGCGATTTTGGTATTTCTTTGTCAATGTGGCGTTGCCAGGGTATTTTTTAAATTCATTGCCTGGTCTTGTTTATCCATGATCCTTAAGATAATGCTTGTTTTTGACCTTGGGGGTTTGTCTTGTTACTTGTTACTTCATATGTAATTATGTATATACATAAAATTATATGCATTGTAACTTGTTACTTGTTTTTTTCCATAAACTTTACTACACAAATGTACATGTTTCTGTCTTCCAAAATTACTTTTTAGATCGACATTCCAAAAGCAACTATAATTATGTTGCTTTCTGTAAAACAGCCAGACTCATTGTCTGCTTGTCCTCTGACAACTTGTTATCAGTCTGTCAGTTTTAGGATGGATGATTGTCCTAGATATTTAGTGTGCAATAGTGTCTAGAGGACCTCTTTAAAGTGTGTTCAAATCATGCCATCGGGGTCACAAAATGCCCTGCCCATGGGGTCGTTTGGTATAGAAATCACTTCAAAAATCTGATTTTTGAAAACTACAACGCCCTGAGCTTAGGTATTGGGTATGTAACATTGTCTAGTTGTCTTCCATCTACTTTGTTCAAATCATGCCTCTGGTACAATATTTGGCTGAACCTTGTTTGTCTTTCCAAGGATGGAAATTGTGACTAAAAATCTATTGTTGATTTAATATCATATGTCTCTTGCATTCTTCCCTTTTCAGCACATTTGTCACAAAGTGGTGGAGTAAAGGTTAAGGTGTCTGTCTCTAGTCTTGGAGCTATTAGAACACTCACCATTTGTTGTATGACCTTTAACCTTTCCCTTGAAACACCATCTCCTCTAAAACCACTTAGCCAATGTTGAAGGTCTATCAAAGTTGTTGAGACAATTCCATATATGCGCACCTCTGGTTGCCATAGCAATGGAATAAACTCAGAATCCGGGAGGCAAAGGGCGATGCTATTTGGTATGCAGGATTGTCTAGAGGGCCTCTGCCAAGACTGCTTAAATTATGACTCCTGGCTCAAAATATTGACTCATTCCGGGGTTCACAGATTTTACCAAGGCTTATATTGTAATACCTAACCATTTTCTCTGAAGCCAGATAAGCGATAAAGGGGCCTTATTGGCCATTTGTTCGAACTGATCCATGATTTATAGCCTTCAATTTAAAGCAGATATTTAAAAAGGATTGGCTATCATCACCATCAGATATTTAAAAAGGAATGGCTTTGTTCAGCACCATCAGTTACACTTTATCATGCCTGGTACTTTTAGGCCAAGGTCACTGAATTTGTCATTTCAATGATTTCCTCTCGGAGCTCAATACCATTGTTTGATGAACACATTTACTTCAATGGCCAATCACAATTTCACAATTACATAGAAAACTTCTTTCAATGGAGTATCGAACCATTACTTTACTGAAATTATTTCATGCATTCTCTACCCTTGTGACTTTGTCCAGGTCATATTTCAAAGTGTTGTTTTTTTATATAAGAAGAGCAGTGAGATCAGAGGCACAGGAATGTGTGTACCCAAACAAATTCAGTGCCTTCAACGCTTTGATTTTATTTGTAACAGGAATACAAAAATAATAATACTGTTAAATTATGTTTGAGCATTAACATGTTACAAAGATTGTAATAAAACATGTATAATAAGTAAGTTCACCCATCAAAATATTACCACTTCAAGACGTGATTCATTCTATTTTCGTAAAATACAGTTGCGTAATATTTAAAAGAAATATATATCCAAAAGTATTACACCGACAACTAAAATAATTTAGTTTGTATTTTCTGTTTCTGTTTTCTTGAAAATGATCCAGCTGAATCAAAGTTTTGTGAAAACATCGCGATTATAACATACTCAGATCGTACCGTTGTAAGAAGACTTTTCGAATAACAGTTTCAGAAGAGTGCTCCAAGTTAATACTTTGTTCACTGACCTTGCGTTACAACAGCTGATTTTGTATATACGGAGTGGATAGCTTTTAAATTATTGTTTACATCACGTGAGAACTATTTTCAACTTTCTAAAAATAAATTATGATTCACTTTCCGTAGACTGGTTGCAAAAATTTCATCAGTCAAAATAGACCTTGACCATTTGAAATCGTGCACCACATAAGGGAATAAATTAAAAGATTAGAAAAAAATTAAATAAAGTAAAACAATAACAAAATGTTACAAATACTTTTTCTGTAAAACTTTATTGTCAGTGGGTAAAATTATCTTGCATCCAATAATCTTGGGGATAAAAAGTCACGTGCCCCTCCACGTACAAAAAAAAATCCCATTCCAGACGGTACGCCGCGCTTTGGGCGACAACTAGTGGAATCACAGGGATTCCCCGGAGATTGTTTCATAACTTGTATATACAAGTTATAGCATTCCAAAAGTTCCTTCTAGGGCACATCTTTCTATATATTTTATTGAAGTACAAACTACGACAGTCGAAGCAAATTCAGGCATTAGTATCTACAATATTTAATACTCCACGCACCTGTTACAACGTCACGCTAGATCTGCTTTTATATGGTCACACGATAAGTTCGCGCCAATACTTCCAGCAACATTATTAGCATATTTCTACGCTTCATGCAAACAAGGTCTTTCAAATACTATTTGAAAGACCTTGGTGCAAACGATATGTAAATTAACATTCTTTCAGCTATTTGTCAAACTCATAATGCAAAAGCAAACGCATTGTCGGGCGATTTCTGCAAGTCTAACATGCATCTAGCTTATTTTGTATTTGTGTGTAATAGCTTACCTAGCCTAATTGATTTGGCGTTTCAGTGTGAGCCCTTTCACAGATCTGATATTTTATAACCGTCTCACCATTTTGTAGAAGGCGGACAGCTATTAAATGTTAGCCTGTACAATCGGTTTGCCTTCGAAGTGCAAATAGAGAGACTATAGCTTACCCAGTGAAGTTACCACATAAAGGGAAATAACCACAGTAACGTAAACATGTAGCGTGTACGGAAAAGAACGGCTATTGGTTGTTAGTTGTTCCAATTTTCAATATCACAACGTTTAATTTATAACGGAAACACACCAAAAAACGACTTACATGCTGCATTGTTCAGTCAAGTGTGTCTGTACAATTTGAAGTGTCCCTTCCATGGAAGGAACAATTATGCTTGAAAGTCGGCCCGGGGTGTTTTATAAAAATGACTTTTGGGGGGGTCAAAACTTCATGTGACTGCTTTTAACGACCATATTCCAATGCTGGTTTCAACAAAAGATCTTACATGATCACGATTCGTCCGTCCGTCTATATAGTAACTACATACCTTTTGTACATGGTGAATTAAGACTTAGTAAGACTAAGTATTTGTAGAATTTCTGCTCCCTTTCCTCATTTAAAGAAAAGCCTTTATATGCCTCGAAAACTTTATTCACACATCATCGAATCAGACTGACTGTCGTCTCCGTTATCATATATCTCCGGTAGCTATTACTCATTTGGCATTACAGTGAATATTTATGTTATGTTGCACTCTTTATTTCTCACTTTAGTGTTCCCAGACATGTGGTACAGGGATAAAGACACGACATGTATTTTGTATGATCACTGTCGGTCACCAAATGATTCCCAGTGATGATAGCAATTGCAGGGCGGAAGACAAACCGAGAATACAGAAAATCTGTACTAATGCAGATTGTGGATACACGTGGTACACAACAGAGTGGTCACCTGTGAGTATTCCAGTTATTATGAGACGGCTTTTTAATTATTTTCATACCAGTAGTTTGTTGGTTTTTTTATACCAGTGTGTTTATAAATAAGTTGGAACTATGCTATTTTGTCTATGTGATTTGTGGATACTGTTTGACTGTTGGCTTGCTGCATATATAATGTTTCCTTGTCTGTAATCATGGAGTTATAGATCACGAATAAAACTTGGTAATATTATTATGTAGTTGGTAGTTTCTGTGTGGGTGGTGTCACATGACTCCAAACTAATTACATAAAGGATTGACTAATGTATACATGTGTAAATTCGTCTGCAATTACGGTGATTCTGTAAAGATGAATGCATTTCACACAGCAGAACAGAAACTTTATTCAGACTGTAAACAGTTCTTCTTCATTTAACTATATTCGTACATATCTATATAATTGTATGGCATGCTTCGTTTTAATATTATTTAGTCATTTTATAAGACAAAAACTCATTTTTTATATAATTTGAGTTTTTGATATAAAAGGATATCTTTTTAGCTCAACTGAGCACGAAGTGGTCAAGGTCGCCTGGTTTCCGTCGTCTGTCTGGCGTCTGTTCACACTTACCTTGTGATTGCGTTTTTCACTGGATTTTCATGAAACTTTGTCAGAAAGACTACCTTGATGAAATACGGTCACCTAGGGTCAAAAACTAGATCACTGGGTCAAATCATGGAAAAACATTATGTATGCAATAGAGTTTGCATTTTTCATTGAATCTTTATGAAACTTTTTTCAGTATGATTGCCTTGATAAAATCTAGGTCGTGTTAGAATATGGGTCATCTGGGGTCTAAATCTAGATCATTCGGTCAAATAATAGAACATCCTTATGTATGCAATAGAGGTTTCTTTTTTTTTTAAATCTTTAAGAAACTTGGTCGTAGTATCAGTAAAAGTTTGAATATGGATCATCTGGGGTTAAAAAATTTGGTCACGGATTTCATACCATTTAGGAAAAACTTGATAGATGACGCTAAAAGTAATAGGTTGCATTTTTCATTGGATCTTCATGAAAATTGGTCAGAATGATTATCTTGGAAATGATCGAGTTCGAATATGGATATAGGTTCAAAAATCTGGTCACGGATCAAAAAAACTGGGTCACCCGGTCAAAACCTTGTGAATGCCAAACAGGTGACATTTACAACCCAATCATCGTAAAAATTGGATCACCTGGGATTAAAAAATAGGTCACCAGGTCAATTCCGAGGAAAATCTTGTTGATGCTCTAGAAGTCACATTTTATAGCCAATCATGTAAATTGCTCAGAAGGTTCGTCTTGTCAAGGTCAAACGGAATGGTTAAAGTTTGGTCAGTCAAACAAAATTTTGTTATTTTCAACTCTGCTCAGTAGGATTAAAACTTTTATATACATTTATGTTATTTAGCTATAGTGTCGCAATAATTGTGGTTTTTTCACTTATAATAAACCATTGGTGAATGTAATTCATTAAACTGCGATTTAAGGGTATTATTACTCTAATAACTGAATGTCAGAGAAAGTGCGACAATTTGCAAGACACACGATCGCAGTACTCATGTTTATTGTTTATTGTTGCATATTATATGTTATTAAATGAGTGATATTATATTGGCCCTGTTATTTGTCCGAGGGCATTCGTATTGGCCCGAGCCAATTTTATTAAATAACTAATCAAACTACAAATTATTCATTGTTTATTGACCGTCATCTTCACAGGCAGACAGTATATGCAGAGCTGTAAATAGAAATACCTTTAACATATTCATTTTTTGAAATAAACATATTGATGTGGGTATTCATTTTCTTAGTTGGAGCATTTTCTATCCTTTTAAATGCGTTTTCAGACAGAAATTGATTAAAAGTTGATTTTCATTTTTGCCATTCAATCTTCCATGCTGATTTCAACAGAATTCAAGATGGTGGCCGTTTTCGTTTTTAAAAAACTAAACATCTGAAAGTATCAGCCAATTGGAAGCTCAGATTTCTCAACAGCCAAACATTCGTCAGCAATCTTTTATTGGACCGGTCCAATAATTGATATTGGCCCTTGTTTTTAGGTGTCCTGTTAAGGAAAACTAATACTGGCTTTTGATGCTTGATTCTTAAACAGAATACTGATCATTCTCATCTGAAAATCGTCCGACACAAAACAGTTCAACGGTCAGAATCAAACATTTAAGAATGTACGTATATTTCTGAAAACACTTCATGCTTGTTGAATAATTCATGCTAAACTCTATAAAATCATTTATCATACAGAACCATTATCGTCATATTTTGATATATTTTTTCTGCACACAGTATGCTCGGAGACAGATTGTTTTATTTATACTGTAAACAGGACCCCCTTCACATATTATCCGCCATTGAAGAAAATAGTTAGGGCAAATAAATTCCCGATTGGAGGTTCTCGACTTTCCGTTACCCCACATTAAAAGCAATCTGCCGAGGTGTTCCGATTGATAAATTCTGTGTTACGAATTATTTTTCCGCCATATTTGATAGTTGTAACGAGAACAAATTGACAGTCATTGTTTAATATGTGACAATGACAGACAATGACAATAAGTCCGATGTGTTATACGAAGAACTTATACGGACTGATACATATATCAAGATGATTTTATCAGTTTGTGTAAAGTTAACGGCAGAATTCTCGAGTGTCAATGAATCAAAAACAACAACAAGTTGTCAAGTTTACAACATGAACGACTATCGGAATCTAAGAATTGGTGATTAAATGTTCTATTTTGGGCTGCCTGTTCAAACAGAAAAGGTCGCGAGACTGACCTTGAATATTATCGTCTTCCAGCGATTATTACAAACCAGGGTGAATGTGAAAATATCAGTTAAGACCTGAAGACCAAGGAGAAGGGTCTGGTTAGCAAAAATCGGTCAAGATTTCCCAAACACGTATGCACATTTCGTTAGCGGTACTGGTAAGTCAACCTTGGGTGATCCGTAAATAAATTAGAATGTAAATAAACTCTTTTCAAAGGAGAATTTCTCTTTTACCGGAAGCAATTATTTATAAATTCAAAGTCACTTCTGTACACATAAAATTGAGTATGTTATACCTCAGACATACGTATTAATGTCATCTTATGTTCGCTGTGGTATATCTGCTTCATCATCATTAGCCTAATTAATTTGGCATTTCAGTGTGACCCCTTTCACAGATCTGATATTTTATAACTGTCACACCTCTACGCCTAATTTCAATGTGCTCCGTAATAGGCGGAAAGTGTAATTTCAATATTTTCTTGCATACCAGAGTTTTTACCAGTGCTGGAAAATTTCATCTTACACCCCCGTGTAAGACGACTTACGTGAATTACTTGTGACGTAACGTTATAAACAATGTGACGTCACTTTCCCAAACACACCATCTGAATAACGTTTGTTTTTATATTAAAATGCATGATTTCGATAAGTTTGTTCTTAAATATCTATTTCAAAGTGTAAAACGGTATGCAAGAAAAAGTTTCTTCCATGAGATACTTGGTTCAGATGGAAATATCCGTCACATCGGGTAACCGTTTCGCGGAAACTCGGCAGAGCCTCGTTCCCGCCCAAAACAGTTACCCTCAGTGACGGATATTTCGATCTGAACCTCATGCTCATGAAAGAAACTCATAAGGTACAACCGGCGCATAATACACAATTAATCTAGTTCAAATAAAGATTTTACGCTCTATTATTTATGTCTCTAAATGAAAACCTAAGTTTTTATGAAAAAACTCACTACTTTATAAAAATCTGAATGTTTAAACCTAGACATGCACGTTTACATACGGCATAATATGCCGTTTATTTTTAGATTTCACCGATAAATGCAGGTGTGTAAATAGGTAAAAGTAACTTGGAAATGAGTTAGTATCATTTTTAAACATAATCCTACCATGTTAAATCATAAATACATTTAAATATTGGATTTTATTGCGTTAACAAGTACCCAACAGAATTTTGTTTGGGATGTGTTCCCAGCTATTTGCACATCAAAGTAAGACGTAGAACTTAAGAAGGCGGACAACTGTAAAATGTCAACCTGTAAAATCGGTCTGCCTTCGGAGTGGAAATAGTGAGACTACATCATTATCATCTTTGATAATGGCTAACCGTCATAAATGACTATTATGGCCATGCTTGTATACATTATAACGTTAATCGTTTCTTTACTTATCATATTTCTTAATTCTGTCAAACTGACGGACATTGCATGATGGTGATTTAATGGATGATATGCATGCAATTTTACAGAAACCAAGGACCGAAATGTCTGAGCTGAAGTGCTGAAACTGGAGACGAGATTTGATATTGACTATTTCAGGGACAATAATGACAAATTGAAGCACCTTACTGGTCTCCCAGCATTTTCAATGTTGATGTTGCTTTATCAGTTTCTTGAACCATATTATGATATTTACCAAACAGACTAGCTATTAACAAGTTCAAACTTATGACATTGCATGACTCTTGTGAAACTAAGACTTGACCTGTCTAATTTGTTCTTAGCAGATGAATTTGATACAAGTTACAACACAGTCAACTTTATCAAGACTGTTCACTGCAACTATTGCAGTTATGTATAAGAGGATGCGGAAACTCATTAGATGGCCAGAGCGTGAAACATTCTGAAAAACTATGCCAATGGAATTTCACAAATACTTCGGCAACAAATGTGCAATGATTATCGACTGTTTCGAGATGTTCATTGAAAAGCCATCTGGACTTAACGTCTTGGGCCACGCTTGGACAAAATCATTTATGTTTATTTGTTTAGTATACCATTTGAGATAGCATATTACTTATAGTTAGTTACTGTGTCATTGTCGTCACGGAAAAAAACACTTAACTCATTCTTATTCAGCGAATAAACAAGATAAATGACAGGGAAATTGCAGTTTTATATTTACATTATACCACGATACAGAGTGAAACTATACCGGTATAATCCGGCATGCTGGATCACTAATAGCCCTATTACATCATTGCGAAAGTTTTCAATTAGTAGATATAAATAGGGTTTTCACGTGCTTTAGGAATAGCTTATGCCCTTGGTTTTGTTGAGGAGGAAACTTTATTTATTTTACTTATTTATTTAATCATATTCATTCTACAGGTATTGAGATTTAATGCCTCATGTACTTCAGATTCATTCATTGACTTTAATATTATGAATATTAAATCTATTTCATTTAACATGATTGTACAGTATTGTTGTCGAACCGCTTGCGAAAGCTCGATATAGCTGTCCAAATGGCGGTTCTGTGTATCTGCGTGCATCCGTCCGAGTTTAGCTTGTTCGAGCTGTTACTTTTCCATGGATCAAGGGATTCTTTAATAACTTGGCACAAATGTTCACCACCATGTAACGGAGTGTCATGGGCAAGAACCAGGTCCCTAGGTCTAAGGTCAAGGTCACACTTAGAGGTTAAAGGCCAAATTCAAGAACGACTGTCCGGAGCATATCTTCTTCATGCATGAAGGGATTTTAATGTAACTTGGTACAAATGTTCACCATCACCATCATGAGATAGAGTGTCATGCGCAAGAACCAGCTCCCTTGTTCCAAGGTCAAGGTCACACTTACAGGCCAAAGGTCAGATACAAGAGTAATTCAAGAATGACTTTGTCCGGAGCATTTCTTCTTCATGCATGGAGGGATTTTGATGTTGTACTTGGCTCAAATGTTCACCACCATGAGACGGAGTGTCAAGAACCATGTCCCTAGGTCTAAGGTTAACGTCACACATAGAGGTTAAAGGTCAAATTCAATAATATCTTTGTCCGGAGGATTTCTTCTTCATGCATGGAGGGATTTTGATGTAACTTGGCACAAACTTTCACCACCATGAGCTTCCCTTGTTTTTTAGAATTACTTCCTTTTGATGTTACTAAGAATAGCTTATATTGTAAGTTTTTTATTACTGGCCGTTGAGAAAAATCGAGACCACCTTTCTGTGGTACAACATGCATGTTACATCCAATATTTAGGTGTTTTTTTTTACCTATTTCTACCCTTTTTACAGCTGGCGGCTCAACATGTTGTACATGGGCATCTAGTTTTTTAACGTATTTAAATGTACGCCAGTCCTGTGCAGGCTCTTATATATTATTATGAAACTTAAGTATGATTCATATTTGGAGAAAATATTAAAGATAAATACATAAAAGATGTACAATATACATATGTAAAAGCCACTCAGCTAGGGCAGAATTTAAAAATTTAGGAAGAAATGATGTCGCATTAAAGACAGTTTGATTTACAGACCACTAGGGCCGTCCTGATTTGATACTTGCAATGATTGAAGACATATAGGGTAGGGAGAACTGTAACTTTAGATAACTTAATTATTCAATAAATCTCTTCTGTTAAAACCTTGTCAGGGCTGTAAGTTGGATAGTATTGAACACTGGGATTGAATTGATACTTGAATCACACCATCAGGGAGTGCAGTGACCAAGAACCATAACTCTAGCTAATCACATTATTTATGCTTTTGTTACCCTTCCATGAAATTGCCAGCCGTTTGTTTGGTCAATGACACGTAAATAGATATTGATATTAATGGGCAAGCCGGTAATATACACTTGCCATATCCCGTCATTGTACACCACACTAAACGCGAGTGTTCGCATTAAGTACATCAATGGAGCAATCATATTCAGACTAGGATGCAGCTCTGCAGTATTGAATCATCACTGTCCTCTTGTTACAATGTACCATTTCAGATCTGTATGCAATGGGAAGTGGTCACTATATTGTATAAAGGACACCTCCAGTGCCTTCAGCGCTTTGATTTGTTATAGACTCTGTCTTTCATTTTATGATACCTCTTCCTATTTTATTACGTCGGGTAGTAAAAAATATAAAAGCCAATAAACAATAGTTATTTAATAATTGGATTTATTTCTGTCATAAAAAACTTTCTGTTGTAAACGCTAAGAATTGGATTTCATTTTTGTTTACAAATGTGTTGCGGCACCACTAAACCAAATCAATCAGACATCGGTTAGGAAAAATTGTACATGTACGTTAAACTTAATCGGTGATTAGTGACATTTATGTAAAGTTGTAGACATTATTTTTAAACTGTACGTCACAGAATATTACCGTATATAAAATTTCACCATAAATAGCATTGTTTGCATCTATTTTGGCCCCAATGGTCAAAATGAAAAATTGATTTCAAGTCGGCGATTTTCATTAGAAATATAAAGGCTTTGGAAGTAATTATACTACCATTTGATAACCCTTCATAGGGTGTTTTGATTAGTTTAAATTTTCGGTACCAGCAGCAGAGTCCACCTTCAACGTTTAAAGAAATGTGCATGCTAATTGGCACAGGTTTATCTAGTTTTACAAAATGAATCTACTTTATACACTAATAGGCTATACTATAATCCGAGTAATAATTTTGTTCTAAATTATTTTGTTAATTCTCATCGTAAACATGTATATCGCACTATCAATGTTCAGGATACAATGAAGAGAAGTAACTCCTACTTTATAATTGAACTACCTCACTTGAGAGTAGTACTGTACATCTTTATTGCTCCTTGCGACTGTATGATCATTAAGAAATTTAACGTCATATGTCTGGCACTGCAGGTGAAACCAATTTGTAAATTATGACTAAGTGGAGCACGATTTTTTTAATAAGCACAGAGCCATTACTCGCACCGAAATAATGGATTGCGGAGGTCCAAATCCAATTCTTCTGACCGCTCTACCGCGGCGCTTCCCTGAATATGGCAGTTAAAGGGTATATTTCACAAATAATCGCCGATAGCGCCAGCAACTCAAAAACTTGCTCTTTTCTACATAAATTATATAGTTAAATAACAAACAAATTTAAACTCCCAATTGCGCAATATCTCCCTGGCTTCGCTACTTTCGATTTTGGAGTGAAAACATATCGTAACCGCGTAGTTGACTAGAACGATCTATACAATATGGGAGGTGTGCAACTTTGAGCGCGTTATTAAAGTAGAACATGTCTAAAACAGATTACTTGAGTGTCATAATGCTGTATCTGTCGAACGTTTAGAAGTTTGTACAACCCATTCACATTAATTTATAACTTTTCTTATCTTTGAAACAATCTAAATCTTTGCAATCATACCAACACCAAAACTGTTAATTATTTATGCTACTTTCTATACATATGAGATTTTTCCATTGTTATTTTCATTAACCATATCCTTTCAATGATTCATATTCAAATTTTGAAAGAAATTTACCGTCTCATTAAAAAGATATACGGAATTTTATACCCCTAGCCTCATCTTGTAAATAATTTACTAAACGGTATACCAGAAAGAATAATTTGTCAGTATTCAGTAACCTTTATATAACAATTTAACATAATTTTGGTAAAGTATTCTCTACACACTGTAGAACTACAGTAACAACACATTCACTCATGAGCCTGCCCAAATGATAGTGATGTATATGATTACAAAGTTCAAAAACATTTGATAAAAAAGGTAAAGGGTTTAAACTCAAAGTATTTTATACCTCCAGTAGTCTTAATTTTTCATTGCCATTATCCTTATTAGTTTCATATAAATGAAGATTTTTATGATTATTTGCCTTAAAACATTTAGAAATGGTTAAAAAGCTGAAAAAGATAAGTAAAACAGAAGAAAAAGGTGGGTAAAAAAACAATTGCATTTGGATAGGATTTGAACTCCGCCCGTACAGGTACAACGGAGACGATTTAACCACTACACTACGGAGTTCGACTATAATGGTGAAGGTAAAAATAAGCTTATACTGAGAGACGCATCTAAATAACGAACGACAACTCTTGCGTTTCCAGAAAAATAAACTGTGTCTATAGTATTCATCTCAGAAGTACCTCAATTTTTCAATAAAGAGAGTCGCATATATTCGATCTAGTGCATCTTTTACGCACCCCGTATTTAATATTGAGAGAGAACTGTTATATAGTTAAAATTCGCTATTTCTACTAATATCATGTTATCAGGGGTAGTAAGGTGTAAAATTCATATTTTGTTAGAAAAGGTATAGCCTTGTTAGTGCTGCGTGGAAACGCAGAGCCAGTATTGAATAGGTTTCAATTTTGTACCATGGGGTTGCATAATCGAACAGGGAGCAGCCAAAACTATTATTGTAAATAAAAACTGATGTTTCTTACTTGGTGGTAAAGATTTTTCTAGAGAAAGTTGAAAGTTGTAATTTTTACATTCACAACACAAGAGAGTCCATAATAAAATTCAATGAATATATAATACTAATATATACAAAACATGTAAGAATAGATCAGATTTATCAATGGAAAATGTGTCTATGCGTGTTTTTCTTTCATAAATGAACTAAGTCTTACCAGTACGCTGTTTATTTCTATAATGCCCTCTTCCACCTATTGAATTGGACAGTATCATTAATTATTTACCGAGGTATTCAGTGAAAATGCATTGACCTAGCATCGAATAGTGCAGATCATGATTAGACTGCATGGATGTGTAGGCTGATCATGATCTACACTGGTTGTTAAGGCAGGATCATTTGCAGCAAGCAGGGTAAGGGTTAAACGCATTAATTGAAACAGTAATAGATATTTAACATTTACATGAAAATAAAGATTCAGTTGAGATGTAGCATGTATTAACAATCTGCACTATATGAAATATTTCTTGTTTAATTTTCTGCTCACATGTTTACATGTTTACTGATAAAAATCTTAGGATAATTCTAAATGGGTGATTCATTGCTCTCGTGCTGTGTGAAGCTGATTACTGACCACAATATAATATAATATGAGAATTCTGTCGATAAAACACAGCCTGAATCAGGATTTTATATACCATCCCTGGCACAATGCAATCAATCTGATAGTTACTTTAGGGGTCAAAATACCATGTGCGATTTATAAGGGGTATTTTGGCCAGTAAGTTAAGGAAACTTTCATCGAGGCTGTCAAAACTTTGCACTTTATAATGACCTTCAGTATATTCGTTTCCACAAATTTAGACCCTGTGTGTAAATTATATTTGCACAGGTTATTAATACGTTCTGAAATGTCTCTGTTTCCTTAAGTCATGCTTCAAAAACATGCGCGGCGCCTTTGATGCTTTGCATCAAAATTCGTCTTGTAATAGATATGTACACGCTAGTGACTGATGTAAAGAAGTATAACGGAAACGGGAGAATTTTTCAAAGTTGTTACCGGTATTGACATGAAATAATCAGTTATAAATTTTTAACTTTATTATTTACGAGACACTAAGTCATATTGTGTTATCCGTTTGGGGATGTGTGAAGGCATTGATAATTTCTCTGACCTGAATATAACTCCTCTTGGCAGTGGGTGGCCTATGTCACCCAGCTACATTTACATAGATTCCCTAGTATACTAGTTATAAGCTGAAATCGTGAAACAAAAAATAAAAAAATGTGGCGTATATTGAGTCCAAAAAATATTTGGACTCGATTAACACCACATTTTATTATTTTTTGTTTAGTTTAGTTTGACGAATTGAGGCTCATTCGATAGACATATAAAAAATCATATCAGTTCCATATTGATTTATTCAAAGTTGTTTAATGTTTTATACTTACAGACTTACAGCATGGGGTAGTTTACTTATTTCGAATTGTTTTGTTTCTTTTCAGACACATTTCCTACTTGAGGGAACAGTGCCACAGACTTTTGTCATTTGTTGTCAGATTTATAATCTTATGTGATGTGATAAAAGAGTATACGAAAATGATAATTAAAGTTGAACATAAACATCACAAATATCTATAACACAATGCCCCGAAGCAAGAATCAATTACAGTTAACTCCGCTTATAACGAACTCCTCGGGACCTATCAAATGTATTCCTTATATCCGGAGTTTCTTATATCCGTATATCGAACAAGTTCCTTATATACGATGTATGTTTATCGAACTAAAATATATAGCGAACAAGTATTTTTATAGGCATGTGTAATAAAATCCGAACCATCAACTTATAGTTGCTTTTGAATTTCTTTCTTCCTTTTGAAGACTTATAAAGATCTATAACTGTTATCTTTTTCTATATCCGTAAACCTAAGTAAAATATTTTAATGATTAAAAAACATAAGAAAGACGGTTCATGTTTTAATTGGCAATACTTAAATTAATACAATGGTAGAAAGCTGATTTTCGCTCACTTCCCATAACTTGAAATATTTAACAAGGTATTTTTTTTCCAAAATGGGATTTCATCTGGTCTGCATGCTTCTTAAGAAACGACGTAAAAAATTATCACTTGAATACCGTACATAGCAATTATGTTTGTATTCTCATTTAACTAGTTTATCAAAACGTTACACATGTGTAATGATTGACCTTTATGAATAATAGCTACAAGTGCGCTATGAAAAATACAATACAGACGGCAAATGAAAAATGCAAAATCAACTTTTTTCGATTGTTTTAAACTCTTCTGAACATATTTGCAGTTCGATATATACGATCACTTTACTGTACATTTTTCATTGTTGTGCCAGAAAATATTGTTCCTTATATCCGAAGTTTCCTTATAACCGGAGTACGATATAACCGTATAGTTTTACATTCAACAAAAAAGGGGAAAAATCGGACCAAAAAAACCTGTTCGTTATATCCGAAGTTACGTTATATCCGGAGTCGATATATATGGAGTTTACTGTAATAATATGTAATCTGTTTAGGGTATTGGCATTCACTGCCAGTTGTATTTTTTATGTAACTTTTGATCTATTGGTTTTGAGATTAAAATGCATTTTCTTTTAATATATAGGTAAACATTCTTTCTTATCATTATAAAGAATATAAAAACCTACACTGTAAAAACTGGTAACATGTGACGCGTTTCAAGGGCGTTCATTTTTTAAACGGTGGTGTTCTCATGGTGTGCAATTTTGAAACACAATGTGTTCGTTTGGTATACTGAAACGGGGGTGTGCGGTATTGAAACGGCTTGCGTTTAAATATGAAACGCTAGTGTTTGCCTTGCGTTTATATTATGTTTCCGCTATGTTAGCGTTAAATGACTTTTAAACGTGATAATCCATTTGTAAGATAAAGTTAAAAATATCTCCATCGGAGATTCGAACCCGGAGCCTCAAAGTAATCGGAGCTGTTTCATTTTGTAACACGGGTGTTTTCAAGGCGAACAATTTAGAACACTAAAAGCGTGTCAATCGAAAACACCTATTAATCTCTAAATCCTGAATTATTCATTGTTTTCATGAAATTGTTACAATGCACTAAATCAACAATGTTTTCATGTTGTATTGTTGTCCTATTTAACTAATTAAAGAAAATGGTTGGTTTAGCAAAAAAAAAAAGACCAAAAATATTATTGGTGAAATAATCTCTTTCACACGAGATTTTTGGCGGTAAAACCGAACGTGTAAACAAAACAATTTTTATTATTTTGTTCAAAATAATGAAGAAAACAGTTGCAAGAGATTGAATAAATCATACTTCAAAGTTCGAATCCACTGATATAGGGAAAACATATTGTACAGAGGAGCTGCATGTTTAGTTGAAAATAGAATTTCCCCACCCACCGTTTTGCCAGTGGCAAAAAAAAATGTGGAAATTGAGAAGGAAGAGCCAAACATCACACACATGAAGGCGTTGATGAAGGCCACATCCCCCCACAAGAGACCGTGGATACAGCAACTGCATGCAACTGTGCAAAGTGGCCAGCCAATCTTGGAAAAGTTCCCATGCTTAGACAAGAGTGCAATCTATGTAAGTAGGATAATGAATAATAATTTGACTTTTATCCCAAACGTTATTTATTTACTTAATAATTGAATCTTACTTTTCTGCGCTTCATTGATGAACTGTCACAATGTAATCGCCTAATTTACATAAACAGGTGAATATATTCGGGAAAGGTGAATCCTTTGCTTTCATCGCTCGCTGGTCTCTGCATTTTTAGTTTTAAATGTAAAACATCCATGAAAGAAATTAGCTTATAATCATAGCATTGAATTTCGAAAACGTTTATGAAGTTAAGCGTTCTGTTAAAAAATTGTAAGGGTGTAACGATACGCTCACCTTGCCATTCAATACGTAATGCGGTACAAAGTGTATGATACAATATGTATCTCAATACATAGTTTAAGATGAAAAAACAGTATACATGTAAACCATTTAAACTTTATTACAGGCACATTGTTTGTATTTTGGCTCAAGAACTTTTATCATATTCTTAAATCCTGGGGTTTCAACTACACTAAATGGCTGCCTGTCAGCTGCTATGAAATGACCTACGGCCTTCGTTATTGCAAGTGCCCGTGAAGATGAAGAGGGCAACTTCCTTTGCGTTACATCCTGGAGTCGTAATTGTCCTGTTGCACAAGTTGTTGAGGAGCTTGCCGTTTCTTTTTTGCTCGGACGAGTAAAGTCAGATTTCTAAAAAATGTTAGTATGATGCCGTGTTATGTGCTTTGCCATATTGGAAGTGTTGCCAGATTTATATGACACATCAACAAAACAATGTCGGCAGGTTGTTAAATCTTTAATTGTTGTTGTAACGCCGTTCTTTTCGACAGTATAGTTTTTATTTGTACGACGCCGGTAGCGATTTCGATTCAGCTGACACCATATTTGTTGATTTTTACTTCCCTTGAATTAGAAAATGGGAATACGCCGTGCTGTACCATACAAGCAATGGGTTGTATTGTAAACCATACCGGGTCCCAATTAATTCAATGTACCGTTCAACGGTATATCGTTACACCCTTACTGTTTTGTTTGAAATATATTCAAACTTACGTCAAAGAGTGAGTTATCACCTTTTAGTCTTTTACCGAATGAAGGAACAGTAAACTTCTAGAATAAATTTATTTTGACAATCAGTGTGTAAAATAATCAATTACACGCTAGCATACAATAGCAGTATAGTACATACTGTAACAACATTGTGACGTTGTGTCTAGTTGAGATTGATTTTGTTTATCGGAGACCATAGATCCGATGGACAGGCCTAACTTGCATTTTGTCGGTCAAAAGCTATACATAGCTTGTGTTGTGTTGCATGTTTAATCCTTTTCTGACATTAAATTAATATTGTATTGCATTGCATGGCCATCTTTCTTTTGGGCCTGTAGAAATGTGGAGCAGCAGTGGTAGCGCATTCGCCTCAGGATCGAAGGGCCCCGGGTTTGATCCCTACCATTGCCATTTCGGTAATGTCCTTAGGCAAGACTCAAATAATTCCACATTGCCTCTCTCTCTTTGAGGTTGATTCAATCTGGAATGAGTCTCGAGAGCGATTAATATAAGTTGTAAGAACTTGTTTCGCAATTGAGAATAAATAAATTAGTATATTATTATTAAAACTAAATGAAAGAAATTCCACTCATTATAAAATTATGCACAGCTCTTCTTCGCCTTTCAGGATTTAACAGATTTGGCAGTGCTGAAAGCCTTGAACTCAGAAACAATCTATAGACAAGGACAGGTCTGAAGACAAAGTCTATTGTTCAGATAGTTAATGTACGTTATATTTGGACATGTTGGATAAGCATCATATTTGCTAACTAACGGGTGCCCAATAGCCCAAAATATTAATTTTGTCCTATTAAGTATTCAGTATGCCCACAAAGCATCCTTACCTAGAACAGCCACAATGCTAAATAATCAATTTCGACCAGTGTAGATGAAGATCAGACTGCCTACATAAGGGTCTATCTTAAATAATTTCTTAATTATCTTCCCTTTAATTATTAAAAAATACCAGGAAAATATCATATATATATATAAATTATTGAATATTTTCAATTCAACATTGGCACAGTTATAGCAATGTTGGGAATCCTTGTTCATTTACTGACATAGTTTTTTCTTGTCAAGCATTCTTATAGTCGAGAAGGTTTCTAAGGATACCGCTTGTTATTTATTGACATATCTTTCAGTTTGAAGGTGAGAAGGTGGAATGACTTCTTTCTTCAGCCCACAAGTCCGCACCAAAGTTGATTGCCATCACCAAGGAGGAGGAGATAGTTAACATAGCTATTGTGTGCGACAGTGTGTACATTCTCCCAGATACTGCAGAAACAATAGAGGCCATGCTGGTTCTGCTGGGGATGTATTACCTCAGAGACTTGGACTCTCTATTTGCAGCAGACAGTTTTTCAACAACAATATGAGGGACACAAGACAATTATGGTTTCATACAGTTTCTGAAACTGATGACTGCAGAGATTAAATCAAAGCGCTGTGAGCGCTGAAGGCCTGGGGGCTATAGGTTAACTCCCCGAAAAACAACTTTTCACCTACGTGTTCTGCGTTGAATCTTACCTAAAGCGCGGGTCGAAATGTGCAGAGGACGAAATTCAATATATGACACAGAATGAATGATTCACAAATATATGGGTGACAGGGAAGTTTGTTTTATTATGAAATGTACGTTAAATGAAAAATAATCACATAGTCAACATTATAAAATGTTTAAGCCAGTACAAATAATTCGATCTGCGCTTTGTACAACTTCAAGCGATATGATCTGATGATGTGGATCGAAAATTATTGTGTACCAATGACAAGACCTTGAAACAGAAATAAACAAAACAATACCAGCAATGAAATATAAATACAGTACTGTACAATGTGTATAACAGAGAAAACCAAAAATGATTCTGGGTTACCTTGTAGTTGTAATCAGTGAAACCGTTCACTGGGCCTCGACATGCAGCGTCCTCGATAAATGGCGGGTGAATTTGATCACGTTAGTTCCTTCTCGGGAATGTACGTAAATTATATCTTTTTTTAGATACATTAATATATATGTAATCGTTCGTAAATAACAAAGTTGTCAATGAAATAACATCGGAAAGTTGAAAATCAAACTACAAACTCTTATATCGAGCTTCGTACGTTTTCGTAAATTTCCGTAAATATCCGTACTTTTCCGTGATATGCATATGATTATCTTCCGTAATCAGCTATATAACAGCGCATTAATTTCTAAAACAGAAAAAAATGTGTAATGCAGCCCGTAAGCTATATACCTTCCTGCAGTCGTTTGAAGTTTTATGTACTCTTTTTATTTGTAACATGTTCTTATCATATGCGGCATTCAAACAGAAGATTGATCTGGTCTGTCTTGCACTACTTTCGCATAGCGCATGTTTACAGTTGTTATTCGCACATAGCACGGCTAAAATTCTTGCAGGGTTTGAAATGTGGTATACTAACTTAGGCCTTGGGGACTTTCAGTCCCCAGGCCAAAAATGAGGTTTATCAATATTGACTCACAATTGATCATGGGATAGACGGAATGTAAAATTTAAGTCTAAACTGAAGGAAATTTAGAACTTGAATATATGAGAAATGTGATTTCTCTGTCCATTTGATGCCATTTTCATCCACAAACTTGATAGGTATAAATAATAGCTGAAAGAAATCTTGCTGACATATTTCGAACTGTTAACAGTGAGATTAGGAAATAGGCATCCTATATTGCAAGCTTGATTAGATTTCTTCCTTATTACAGATAATTTGTAATTAACTCTTAAACTTGTAATTTCTTTAAAATTACATAAATGTATAAATAAATGGGTTTTGTATCACTCAGGTAACTGGGGGGGGGTATAAATTCACTGAATTTGCTTGTCTCCCTTTTTTAGCTCGACTTTTCGAGGAAAGGGGCGCTATCCTACTTGCCGAGGCGTTGGTGTTACACCTTGGTTAAGTTTTTCAAAACCATTAGAGCTAATGCTTTGCGAATTACAATACTTGTTAACCATCATAACCTCCATCAACAGACAAGAGAAGATAACTGTCAGGGTTTTTGTCAGAATTATGGCCCTTTTTTTACTTAGAAAGTGCATTGAACTCGGTTAAGTTTTTCGTACCATCCCACTTTATTTCAAAACCATTACAGATATTGCTTTGAAACTTCTCATACTTGTTTACCGTCATTACTTCCATCCACAGACAAGAGTACATAACTCTGAAGGTTTTTGTCATCAGAATTATGGCCCTTTTGTGACTTAGAAAATACAATAAATATTGGTAAAATCCACTTATTGAATTAATAACCCTTTGAGATATTGCTGCGAAACTTGGAATACTTGTTTGCATCATTACCCCCATCTGTATGCAAGAGAAGGTAGCTCTGTCAATAAACTTTTGAAAATTAAGGCCTTTTACTGACTTAGAATCTCGGTTAAGTTTTTCGTACCAGGCCACTTTTAAGTTGCTGACTGAACTGTTTGAGATTTTACTGTGAAAGTTGGAATACTTGTTAACCATCATGATCCCCAAATGAAGACAGGAGAATGTAACTCTGTCAAGGATTTCATTTTAATTATAGCCCATTAACTGACTTAGAAACTCAGTTAATTTTCATTCTTGTCCACTAGTTGACTTAACCATTTGAGACATTGCTTTGAAAGTTGGAAAACTAATGTACCTTCATGACACCTATCTGTAAGCAAGAGAAGATAGCTCTGTGAAAATGTTTTTTGAGTTGTACATAGAAATTCCTAGTTAAAGTCTTGTGTACAACTGGCACTATATACCATTAATAGGTCTGTAAAGTAAATGTCACTGGAAGAAGTACGCATATAAACCATGTAGAATTACCACACTGTTTTGATTAGGTTCATGTTTCCCTTTAACCAATACAAAAGTACTCTGACAAAATCCAAATTTAAGAATCAAACGGGGAATATTGGAAGCCTGAAATTATACTCACAATTTTTTTGAGACAGTCCCCTATATCAGACACTATTCAAATGTCCATCTCGCTTGTACATCTCCAACAAGACAAATTTTCATGCAAAGCATCAAAGACGCCGCGCATGTTTTTGAAGCATGGCTTAAACCCCCGGAGATGGCGCGGAGAAGCCCTTTTTAACAACCCTGAGAGAACTACTGCACATAATTAAAAATGTTCAAAATATTCAAAGGTGTATTTTGTCATATTCTGTTGCTTTTGTTGATTTTTTTTCAGTCAATATCAACAAAGTATACTTACAATTTCTTTGAATTTTCTGATTAATATTACGGTGCCGTATGGCTATCTGAATATATTAATTTTTTGACAGAATGTTAACACAAATCTTACAGGCGAGTGAGTGATGTTCTACTGGCGCAATTTTCGGCTATGAAGTTACACGTTATGTTTATAAAATCAAAGGACTGAAAGGGCTGGAGGGTCGATTGTCTCTGAACAACATAGACTGTACACATACATGTGTAAATATCAGGACAACCCATGCATGAGTAAAGTTATTAACAAACTGTCCACAGAGTTTGACCTTTAACCATATGCGTAAACTTTACTTTTGATAGGAACCCATGTGTGCTTACCTTTTGCATTCAGTGACTACATGTATGTTCAACTACCCTATAAAGTATCATAGCTGTGAATGGTAACTGAGAAGTGGATTTTTACAAACCTGAACTGAAAATTCAAAGTTTGCACAACTTTTAATGTCATTCAAAAGTTATGGGATTTGCCCATAGGGTTGATTGTATTGTGTCAATAATACAAAATAAATTCCTATCCTAAATTGTAGGCAAAAACTGAACAATGAGCAAGATCAAAGAAGACACAGAGTAAATTAATAACTGAACAAGAAAAACAGTGATACAAAGTATCACAGCGGGCCCACAAACAAAACTGACATGTAAATATTCTAGAAATTGGTGATGATTGATGTTGAGGCATTGCCATAAAAGAACCCAAGGAAACCAATTCTGGTTGTACAAGCAAAACCTGACACGACTACTGACTGAACTTTACTGTTATCGAATAATATGTATACAGTATGTCTTATTAACATTATCCTTATAAGTTTGACATGAATGAAGTTTTCTATGATTATTTGCTGTAAAACATTTAAAATGGTTTAAAGTCTTAAAATTATAAGTAAAACAGAAGAAAATGTTAAAAAAACAACTGTATAAGATGGGTATCGAACTCGCGTCTGCCACAGTAAGTCAGCCCAGATTCAATTTCCAGCATCTCTACCAACTGCTCTACGTCCGCCGACTACAGAGTTAATGGTAAAAAACGAGTTTTTATAATTTTTTATGTCCAAGTCGTTCGTTCGCGAATTAATAGTATTTACGATTAATTACACATTTAAAGAACAATAACGAAATAATATTATTCTATTCTGAAATGTTTTTAAATTATTTAGATTTATTACTATATAATTTTG
Source organism: Saxidomus purpurata (assembly GCA_022818135.1). Lineage (NCBI taxonomy): Eukaryota > Metazoa > Mollusca > Bivalvia > Venerida > Veneridae > Saxidomus > Saxidomus purpurata. The sequence continues at coordinate 24,925,983 of JAFMSR010000018.1, read as the reverse complement.
AAAACAGAAATCGCCATAATGCCTAACAACTGTTTATATGGAACTACTTGTTAGTTAGCCTCAATATTTCGACTGCAAGACCGACCGATTTTACAAACTGATATTACATAGAGTCTGTCTTTACGTCTCAACCAGTTAGATTCAAAACTGTGGTGGAAATCGAACTGATTTAAATTTCATTTTTTTCACTGCAAGATGATTTTTTTCACACTGGCATGTTAATTTGTTGTTATTAACCATAAATAGCCATTAAAATATTAATAAAATGACAAATATTAACTAAAAATACTTGTTAAACCTAACACGGTACCAGTCGTTTACATGTTGATGTGTAAACGTGATAACCAATGAAAACGTTTCTTATTTTTACACCGCGGGAGGCTGCACGCGGAAAAACGCATACCGTAAACTTGAAGTCAAAGCTTACAATTAACTTTAAAAAATGATATATCTGCTATTTTATAGTGCTAAAAAGGCAACAACCAGTTAACTATATTTGCCAAGATCATGTTCGGATGAGTTATACATAATATAGATCAAGTACTTATTATGCGGTCACACGTTTAACCGAAATTCCGGAATACCCGAGAAAAAAAATCTTACATTCTATGTATTTACGTACATTATTTGATCATGACATGTGTTGGGCAAAATCAGTCTGTTATCAGATCGTAGTTTGAGTATTCCCCGTAAAATATTGAGGTTGTATATTGAAGCGATCAGCTATTTTCAAAGCAAGACACGCGGCGTGCCGAACATCAAAGGAGCGGCACAGAGATCATGAAGTCACATATTCTAACAGATACCAGACAAATTCAAATACTTACTGGATTAAAAACAAACTTTCATAAAACTGTCTTTTCTGAAACATTGATCAATCGTTTTTTTTCTTACCTGAATGGCCAAACACCCACGTACTTATTTTTGCGAATTTATTAGCAAGTGCCAATTGAAATTCCAATTGGATTTTTTTAGCAAGTGCCAATTGGAAATCCAATTGGAAAAAAGGTTAAAATCCTTAGGATTGGAATATATCTGCCGATCTATGTAGAAATTAACCTTCATTTCTATTCGTACGATATTATGTAGAGTAAGAAAAGGATGCTATGCTTTCGACAGGAGCGAGAGATATATATATACATAAAATCGTCTGAGGAGCGGTGGTGTAGAGGTTAAGGTGTCGGCCGCTCATCCCGGAGGTTGCGGGTTCGAACCCCACCGTACCTCCTCATATGACATCAGTACATGTACTGTTTTTTCCAGGACGCGGACTCGAGAGTGACTCGATAAGCTACAAGCTTTCTTCACAATCGAGGTAAAATAAATAAGAATAAACTAAAAATCGTTTATAAATTCGAATGAAGATGGTTCGTTCCTAATATGATAGTATTTCAATGTCAGATTAGATTTACTCTAAAACTATCATCTGTTTAAAGTTCGTATAATGAAAGCAGTTTTCAAATTCGGCTGTTAAATATATTTTTGTCTATTGGCGCTACTGAAACTGCGAACCATCCTGGAAACAATGAAATTCATTTTTAACATAAAATACAAGATACAGTGGCGATCACGGCTTTGTTCATCATGGTTTCGTCATGGTTCTTACAGCGTTGAAACGCCAGGTAAACGCAGTTAATTTCGCGTTTTAACCAAAAAAAACGGGTACACGATTTAACCGTGAATACGTAATTGGAATTAACATTAACAACACTACTTCATAGGTCTTTTATCTCCTGTTGGAAACAGCAAGTTATCTATATATCTCCCGGAAATGGTAATTTATGTTCCGTTCAAGATTTCGTTTATTATTTTCTCGGCCATATATTTCTCTGGATTCATGATATATAAAAGGGGCGAAGATGATAACAATACAACTACTGTAGTGAATCAATATCGCGTCCTCTTATACGACAACAACCAGAATAATGTTGACATCAGGAACAGTTGAATGTACTTTACAATATCTGTTTACAGACTTTCAGGTAAGGGATAAAGTAGTTCACAGCACGATATTTTCTTCTTACATACAGAGTTCCCTTTGTTTAACTTACACCATTTGTAGCGGGAAAGAAACAAACTGTAACGGTAAACATTAAATCAATGTAGTTATTGGGTAATTTACAACTATACCAGTTTATATCAGTTAAGACATCATCGTGTGTTCGTTTGTCATAACAACAGTACAATTTTGTCATTGTATTGTTTTTCTGTATTTCAAATTTTAGGTTGATTGGGCTATTCCGCGTCATGGCTGCAACGTACTGACGTACGTGGTAAATGTCGCAGAGGAGGTGATTTTTCAATAGTTAAGCCAACGATAATTATAGGTGAGGATAGATTCTTTGATGAGTTTAAACACCTTAACTGTCTAGACCAGAAAACCCAGATGTCACTTTGTTACAAAAATATTATTGTATCGGAGAAGTGGTTGGGGTACGGAAGACATTGCATTGTTGGTAATGTAACCAGTCAACTCGTACCTTAGTCAACTCGTACCTTAAACTTTTTTATGCAATATCTTTGAGATAATAGTATTTTTTTATCAATCATCATTAAATATATGCATTGAAAAACTTTATTTTGCTCTTATTTTGCAAAATTGTATCAGAAAAATGGAAGAAATGAAGAGAATGTTTTGAAAAAAAGTCAACTCGTACCGTACGTAATCATTCGTTTTTAGCGTTTCTAAAATAATTAATAACGGGACTTTCGAAAATTGTATTATTTTCATCATGTTAAACTTAGGTTTTTTAAGATAAAATAGGCCCTCGGACATCGAAATTAGGTTTGTAGACACGCTCATAAAATAAGGTAATTTGCTTTCTGTTTTATTTTTGTACCGATTTATGCACAAACTTTAATTTTCTGTGTGAATTTATTTATCAAGGCGATGGAATTTTAGATCAAGTGACAGTTACAGTTAACTGAATTTTTAGAAGACTAGTTACTTTTCGAATGAAAAGAAAAAAAAAAAAACTTTTAAAACATTTCAATCATAAATTTAATTTTTTTCATATTGTTTATATTTGGTGCATAGAATGACCGAAAAACTGAAAAAGATCGATAAACAGTTGATAAAAACCGAAAACAACTTACAGTTTAAATGAAGAAATTTATAAATACTGTATGAACAAAACTTGTAACTGTTGTAAGTAAAAAGATCGCAAAACAAATATTGCAGACCGAAAACTTTCTGAATCAGCACTCCATATTTTGTAATGGATGCAGCACGGGAACTTATCAAAACAGACAAAAAATTATTCACTATATATAATAATATATGTAACCATACAAATTCCTTCATTTATTTGATACTTATGTTATAAATTGTACATTATCTTTTGAAGTTTTTTTGGGGGTAAACTTTTACTGTTTTTCGGTTCTTTTCGGGGTTATTCAAACTTTTTCGGTCATTCTATGCACCTGATTAAAATGTATAGAAGGGTGATTTTTTCGGCAAGTTTATTTTTTTGACATAATATCAACTTCCTGTGGCTATTCCAGAAAATATAACACCATCATATGGAAGTCACTTCAACTTTGATCCCCCCACCCTTTGACAAACCCTTTGAAGGCCCCCCTTGGACAAACCATTAACGCCACTAAGACATAAGAATGACTACCTTGAACAACCTATAGAAGGTATTTTTCTCTAAAATGACCCCCCCCCCCCCTTCTTATGGACAAGCCGTCTTACATAACGACCCCCATGGACAAGGAATTATGGACGGACACTTTGGTCCACTGAGAATTTTGACCAATTGGCCATATTTATAGACACTTCGGACCATGTTTAAAGATGTATTGACACTTCAGTCCATCTTTGTCGTCATAAATCATAGAAATAAACTGGAATTATTATTATATCAATATGAATTTTATATTTATTTAAAATGCTAATTTATTGAAGGTTAATAACTCCTTTTCATTTTTCACTACCAGTAGTATAATGTAAATAAAGCCCCTAAATGCTTTGTGTCTGTCGGTATTTTGATAGCAAGTGTTACTGATGCAAAGTGTGACCGTAATTTGCAAACAATGTAACAAGTTGGGCCAAATTTAAAATAGGTTTGTTTGCTGTCACTCGACTGACCAGCTAATAATGCTGCGCTCTGGATATTTTTATTGGACCATACCGGTCAATTATTTATTTATTTTTTTAATCATGTCGACATGGAAATTTGAGGATGAGACAAATGAAGATGATACCAGTAGTTTAAAATTGTATGTTTTATTTTTATTCTTTTATTTGTCTAACACAGATACTGTTGTTTTTTTTTTCAAATAAAAAAAGTTAAGTTGCCAACCTACCGCTAGACCCATCTTCGAGAAGTGGGGTCAGGAGACAGCGACAAAGACTTTTTTAAATGTGGCCTTGTTGTTTTAATTATTGACACTTTCAGTCATTGTCTTGCACCTGTAAGATCATTGTGTATAATGTAACACATTACATTTTGAAGTATCCAGTTGTCCATAAATGTCAAAAATAAGTTAAATGGACGTTATTACAGACACTTTGAAATTTTTTTTAGAAACCTCTGAATTGACCCCTCAGGCCAGTCCGTGTCTGAACATTCCACTGGACAGGCACCCCTTGGACAACCTATGGAAGGCATTTTTCTCTGAAATGACCCTATGGACAAGCAGTAGTACAAAATGACCCCCTGGACAAACCGTGTCTGAAGATCCCTATCTCCACCCCCTGGACGGTCCCCTACAAGGCACTTTCTCTGACATGATCCCCCTGAACAAACTGTATCTGGACACCCCCCTGGACATGGACCCTTTGGACAGTATACACCATTATTGTGGTTATTTGCTACAGCGAAAAATTTAACATTAAAAGAAATAAAACGCCTTTACTAAGCAGTGGCTGATGCTGGTTGTTTAAGCAAAGCATTATTAAGGCAATTAAAAGGTAGCTGTGGTGTAAAGTGTCTACTGCTCATCCCGGAGGTAAAGGGTTCGAACCGTTCGAGTACTCCGGGAGTCAAGATGGTACCTTCTCACGTTACACCAGTACTGGTTTTTCCAGGAAGTGGAAAAGAGAGTGACTCTATATGCAACAAACTTTCTTCACAATCAACTAAAACAAATCAGTATAAACTAAGGCAATTTATATATGTATGTATACATTTTACATCATTTTCATTGGCTGATAAATTATTTTGTTTACAAATAATGGAAGGGCCTGTGTATTCAATAGTTGGGTGAAACGTTTTTTTACAGTTTCTATTACTTTAATATGAATTAAGTAAAATGAGTTTTTATTGAGTTTTCACGTTGACGCCATGTATTTAACAAATCTGAATGTTTTAAGTTAGTAAAACATCCTCCGAAACTTTTTTCCTGAGCTTTGATGAATCCGTAAACAAAGCTATAAAAAACCGTAGCCTACAGGTTTGTGGAAAAGTTATTGGATCGATTGTTAAAATCGAGTCAATGTTAACAGAGTATTACGGCCGAACGCTTAACATACAAACAAGTAGTTCCATATATTCAGTTGTTATGCATTATATTGTCTTCTGTTTTAAAAATTATATAGTAATAGATTTAAATAATTTCAAAACATTACAGAATAGCATAATATTATCTTGTTGTTTTTCTTATAATTTGTAATTAAAAAATCAACGAGGTATCTGTTCTTTATAGAACTATTTTCCTACGCGGTTTTGATAACAACTAGTCAGACCGGAGACACTGGTCTTTTATCCTTTTTTGTGATCATAAACTATCGGAACATCGTAACACATTATGGAACCAGTTGGTACTCTTGAATTTTAAATTACAAAACTCGGAATTCAACATAAAAAACATCGATATTTTTGTTACTTGCAAACGCCTCTATCATCAAAATATTCGGCCTGACTAATTGTCATTTAGTGTCTTTAAAGATATGTCGCACTATAGCGACTAAAATACTAGTCTAAAATACGCCTTTTCGGGTGTAAAACTGAAACTTATAAGCAAATTAACTTTACAGAGGCACTTGTATATGTCTTTTTGAAATATGACAACATATTTTTATCCTTTAAACACGTTGTTTTTGTTGTATTTTATGTAAATGCGTGGTTCGAAAGTGATACGAAAATGTCCGCATTTTGCAAGTCGGTTCGTACCTGAGTACGAATAACTGTAAGAAATCACATAGATCTGCGAACATGTCTTAAATAAGATTTTTAAATATAGACAGAAATGCAATAATCTAAAGGGAAAATCAAATTCATTTCTCTGGATCATGCTGTCATTTACAAAGAACAGATATCAACTCAATATAAATACAAATACGATTTATTGTATTGTAACTAAAAACAAAAAAACTTTCAAACTTTACAATGATTTTTTTGCTACACTAAATTTTGGCGGGTACATTCATGCATACATTAACTATATTGCATCATCACCACCATCATCAGCAGCAGCAGAATCATCATTATTATTATTATTATAATTATTATTACGAAATACTACGAGAGTCTAATATATGTTATATATGAAAGTTATAGCCTGCTAGTAAAACATTCAGTTGTTGTTTTAGACAAGTTCTGAAAATTTAAAACAGCATGGTAAAGAGGCTGGTAATTACTAAGGGTGCGTAATAGACCCGGTATATTGCAATTTGCAGTATTTTGGAAGCACTCACCGGGATAGTTAATGTAAGCTGCAAGTACTTGTTCTACAATAAGTATATACTGAATCAATTTGTAACAAAAGATTGATTTATCTATTTTTAGCTTTTCTATGAAAAACAGAAAAGCCATTGTCATAACCTTCTTGACGTCAGTCGGCACTGTCGTCTTAAATCTGGTTAAGCTTTCTTCACATTCACTTTCTCGGTAGCCATTAAAGCCTTGAAACTTCAGACAATTGCTTGGCATCATACAATGGCATCTGTGGCCGAGTGGTTAAGGTCACTGACTGATGATCACTTGTCCCTCACCGCTGTAGGTTCTCGCCCTACTTGGGTCGAATTCTTTTATGTCTGGAAGCTATCTAAGTTCTACCCAGGTGCCCGCTCGTAAGTGAAATGAATGCCCGAATCTTCCTCCTCCACGAAAGCTTGAAGCTGCCACATGACCTTAGCTGTTGAGTGCGACGTTAAATCCGAATCAGTCAATTGGCACAATACAATCAACCCTATGGGCATATCCCATAACTTTTGAATGACATTAAAAGTTGTTCAAACTATGAATTTTCAGCTCAGTTTTGTCAAAATCCACATCAAGTTACCATCCACAGCTATGATACTTCATAGGGTAGTTGAGCATAGTCACTGAATGCAAAAGGTAAGCACATGGGTCCCTATCTCAAAACTAAAGTTTACACAAATGGTTATTAGTCAAAATTTGTGGACAGTTGTGTCTCCAGTTTAAAACTTTACTCGTGTAAGGGTTGTCCTGATATTTACACATGTATGAGTACAGTCTGTGTTGTCCTGATATTTACACATGTATGTGTGCAGACTGTGTTGTTCAGAGACAATCGATCCTCCAGTACTTTCAGTCCTTTGATTAAATACCCATTCAATGTGTCCAAAGATTTGTAATAACGGTAGAGAACATACACTTGGAGGATTTTCTAACCCGACATCCGTTCAAATGCATTTATTTTGCTTATTTGTGGATGGATTTCGTTGAAATTTCAGAGAATAATTATTAAAGGTATCATTCTCATTTCTTCGAAATCTATTAACATTTCATTCATGATAACGTATAAAAACGAGCAGAATAAAAAAATCTCAGTAGAAATAAAAGTCACACCATGTAATTGCAGTTTAACGTTCGAACCACATAATGTGAAAGGTTTTGTTTGTTTGTTTAAATCTTTTTTCCAATCAAAGAAAAAGAAAAGTACACATATATTTACATGCAAATAAGTACATATATAACAAGACGAATTTTGATGCAAAGCATCAAAGACGCCGCGCATGTTTTAGAAGCATGACTTGGACAGGTTTCTCTATAAAATCAGCGAACCCTTTTTACTACATAAAATGATCATTACCTCTGTGTACTTTTTGTTTATGAAACTGATTCATAAAAATAAACTTTTTATTAGTAACTAGCATAATGCTAAATCCTTGTGTAACTTCCATATTGTTAAATACCTCTTTTTTCACAACATTTAATTTTGTAATTGTGCTTATTAGGTCCACCATCCTCGTTCGAGGTATAGTCGGTACGACCCGACAACATTTAATTATTTTCGGATGCTGATTTTACACTGGCTATTTTTAGATAGACAAAACTATTTATAACCATGGCTCCTCCCACAATTTCACTGACTACAGGTCGGAGGCAAAAAAACCTGTGCAAGTATAATTTACACCGGGTCCAAATATTGTGAAAAATAACTATTTGTAAAACAGATATACCAGCCCCTCCCTCCCTGTAGCTGGTAATGTGGATTATTCTTTCTTTCTATTCCCGAAGCGTATACACTCTAGCAATATGGCGGAAAGAGATGAAATCCACATGATTAATTATGCTGTGACGTATACATTTTACAGAACTTCCATTGGCTGAGTATTGTTTTTATTTACAAATGATGGAATGGAATTCCGTTAGGGCCCTACGTATTGCATAGTTGGGTGAACGGGTTTTCTTTACAGTTTCAATATTATAGTCTAATATGTAGTAATTAAAATGGGTTTTCATTGATTTTTCGCGTTGGCGCCATGTATTCTATTATTTGAGTGGTTTAAGATAGCAAAACATCTTCCGAATCTTTTTTTCTGAGCTTTGATGAATCGGGTCGTAAGGTCCGTAAACAAAGCTATAAAAAACCCGTAATCTGCGAGTTTGTGGAAAAGTTATTAAATACTCATTAAATGTGTCCAAAGTTTTGTAATAAGGGAAGAAGACGTAAGTATTTTGTACTTTATTATTTTTTTAATTACTTAATACAATTTAATGATTCATAAAAGTCATTTTTCATACATATAGAACATAGTTTAGATTTACAATAATAATGTTGGCTGCTCCCTATTTGATTATGCAACCCCATGGTCCAAAATTGAAACCTATTCAATACTATTCAAAAACAGTTATAAACGAAACAATTCACTTACAGACATCGAAAGTTCCCCCCGCCCCTCTCCTATGTCGAAAAGAAATATAAGGAAAAGTCATGCTTCTAGTGATGTGAATAAAATTTCATTAATTACTTGCTAAATCTTTATAAATCTTCAATATTTAACCTGACCACAACTGGTTTATTGGTATACCGAAATATTACCTTTGTAACCTTTGGACCTCAGTGTGTCACAAATTTAGCAATTAAAGCATTCTGATTGCGATCATTGAAAAAAACGAGAACTTAGGTAGATCTAACTCGATCGTTAGAACTCTGAAAGTTATTTTCACGAGACCCGGAATACTGCTGTTGTGTTCTTTGGGGTCAGGTGTAGTACTAGGACCAATACCAGTATTTGAAGAGTTGTGATGACCTGATTGGGCTAGGGGGCTATACGTTCTGCTAAAGCCCCGCTTGTCATCAGTGTAGGAGTAAGAGTCACTCCGCAAGCCTACAGCACCAATAATTATGATGTGAACAAGATTTATCCAAAAATGGATAGCATGCATATATGATTAAAATGTATACAAAATCAGGACTAGCGGTGATATTTTTTTCTACAATAATAAGTTTTGAATATGAATTTGGCAAATAAAAAAATCGATTAACTTACGTGTCTAAAAGATTGGCCAGGGTCTGAAACATGCCGTTCCCGGACATTCATTCGCGCCATGCTTTTCTAAGTTGAATAAATATGTAAGTTATGTGTTTCGGCGTGTCCAGGCGTGAACAAAAGGCGATTGAGCAAATATCCCAATAATTCTTTCCCGTCAATATTTCCACGTGCAAAATGCAAATATTGAGCACAGCCCAGGTGCATAGCTAGTGAACCATCACGGTTGAATGATTTTGTCATATTTACACGTCTTACATGACATGGCCAAATAATTGCATGCATAATTTCAAATCAATTCTTTGAACCATTTCCAAGAAAAAGTGTCGCGTTAGAAAAGCCTCCAAAGATATGTATTTTGTATCGTATTGTTTTTTTAATGACTTAATACAATTTAATGATTCATAAAAGTCTTTTATTCATACATAAAACATAATTTATATTTGCAATAATAATGTTGACTGCTCCCTTTTTGATTATGCAACCCCATAGACTGACTGACTGATTGGCTTTGTTCACCCGCGGTACTTGATCAGAATTGAAACCTATTCAATACTGTACGCCGCCTCCTGGCGTATGGCTTAGTGGGTAAATCGACAGTCGTCGAAACTTGGTATCACCAGTTCGAGTCCTGGCTATGGAAGTTTTTTTTTTTTATTCATATTATTAATTTAGTCTGTTCACTATTCACTAAATGCAAATGTGCGGAACTTGTAAAAAATGCAACAAAGGTAATAGTCGGATATTCCAATCCGCACCTGCAGCCATAGGTAGATAGTATACTGCAGCCATAGGTAGATAGTATACCTGCAGCCATAGGTAGTCTGTTTCAGGAATATCATATACAGCAAAGTATTCATTCATAAAACAGGCGGAAATTACTGTAAATGGCAGTCTATTAAAGCATATTGAAAATGAAAAAGTAGAATGGTAATGAGACATCCCCAAAAATGAATGGAATATCGGAACTGCACCATTTTTAAGACGGTCGCCTGACTGACTGATCTTTACTCTCTTTTTTACCTGAATAATCAAAGCACTGAAAGTGTTGACAACAAGGAGTCCTCTGCAAAATTGGGCACAGGGGGATTTTCTTACAGACAACGAGTGATCATTTGTGTCAATACTTCGCTAGCAGTACTTGATTTTGGTTACTATCCGGTTATTTTAATCGCAGAGCTGTTGTTCATTGGTAACACATCATGTTGCTTTTGTTTTAATTTTTTTTAAATAGTTTTGCTTGAGACATTTTGATGAAGTAAAATACAGTGCTTTTAAATTGTATATATCCAGCTTTGTTTATGAGACATCCTTCAGGAATACGTGACACGACCTACTCAGCACTTTAAAGCTGCTCGCTCTCAGATTTTTGTAATAAAATTAATGTTCTTCAAACTGTATACAATAACATGTTTTAGAGCATATAGTCATATAAAAAGGTGCAAACGCTTTTGAAATTCCAGTATAAACATATAGTGTAGCGACTGACCTATATACACATGGAATGGCAAGTCTCGTATTTTCCTATACAAGTTCAACCGTTTTGTCGCAGACTGCGAGACTTTATGCGAGATTTTAGCATCGATGGACGGTGCCGACCCACTTCGGACCACGGACACTTCGGACCATCACTTCGGACCACATTTTATAGACACTTCGGACCAGATTTATAGACACTTCGGACCACATTAATAGACACTTCGGACCATGAAAAATATATTGTCGCAAACTCTTATATGACACTTCGGACCATGAAAATATTATAGCAAAATATTATGTCACACTTCGGACCATGAAAAGCTATTGCAAAATATCGTCATGATTTTATTATTAATTTATAACTTTATCATACTGACACCGCAACTGACGATAGATCTCAAAAATGTTGATGTAAAACAATAAATTTAAAAACAACTCAAACATGAATAAAAACACAACAGAACATCTCTTTTATTTTCACCCAGGTACACAAGATACAACATGGGGTTAAGTACATACAACATTATATTCATTACATACTTATCCGGTCATTTTGATCAAGAACGGTGTGATGGGGGTGGGGGGACAGAGGTGTTACAGAGACTTAATGTTTTATACAAGTTGTATGCATGTCATTATAAATAAATTAGAAAAAAAAACATTGCCCAATTTACAATAGATGCAAATAAAAGATGCAGTAGTATCTGTAGTATCGGTATTTAAAATTTTGTCAAATGATTCAAATATACGTGATTTCAAAGTCGGAAGAAAAAAAGCATGCATTACAGGTTATAATTATCATAGTAAACACAAGCAGTGACGCGCAAGAAATGCACTAAAATCACGAGCTTTTTTGTAACCCAGACTAGAATGTCATTGACGACACTCGTGCGTTATACATATTGAAAGTAATTATTTATCGAGATTGAGGAGCGAGGATCGGACTTTAAATAATTGACAAACAAATTAAACAGGGCACCTATCAATAGACATCTGCGAGGTAAGTCGGAAGGCGATAGTGAATGGCAGATTGTGAACATTTTATGGGGAACATCTCAAAATTATACACATTTCAAATTAGTGATTAATTGTCGTATAAAACATTATTTTTGCAAAGAGCATCATTTCGGAGACACATCATTGCAAATATATTTTATAATTGCGTACATGTTATTTAACTGATTAGAGCGATTTCTTTTCGCCTGCAAACAAGGGATGCACATACTCCAACTGTCTGGGGAAGTATTTGTCGCGGGTGCGCCAAATCAGAGCTGATGCTCCTGCAACATTCCTTTCAAAAATGGCATGTTCGCCCTTATGTCTATAACGGGCTATATACTTATTCAAACGGTAGCACTTCCTTCTTTCTTGACCAGGTTTTCGTCGCAACTGTGCCACAGTATAAGAAGTCATGACAGGATTTCGATTTGGACAGATCTTGTGGAAACAGTATATCATTGGCAATTTGACGCATAAATCCAAACTGTTGGGCATTATTTTGATACCCAAGGAAGTCACTTTCTAGACACAGATATTCGGGGTTTGGACATAAAAAATAATTCTAACTCATTTATACTTAGAAGTCGATTTCTCTGCAAAATTACCATAGTGTATCAACTTATCGGTCTCATCTGAAAGGGAAAACTTTTGTGTTGCAAGAGTAAGTCAGGATACACATCGAATCCGGCCGCTTCGTATCAAAATTCTACAAAAACCTGCAAATGTGGTCTTACCACATCTCTCATTGACTAGTTTACATGAATTCTTCTACTTCAACTAAAGGCGTGGGGAACCAGCACGTGTTTATAATTTGCACTGTTAAAATACGGGGACGCATTTTAGGCGATTTGACTGTGTACAACCGCGCCTTTAGTTGAAGTATAAAGTGAAAAGTAAAAGCGGTACCGATAAAATCACGTGAGTGATACTTGTATATATATTTTATGATTGCGTACATAGAAGTTAAATGATTAGTCATAAAGTATAAAGCTAATAAGTATAAATGCGCTCTCTTACAGGGTGAAACCGAGAATTTGAAATTGTAATTATCTTTTCTGTCAAAACCCCGAGTATCTGCGATTTTAGATACCGAATTCTGCCAGTGTTATCTATAATTTACTTTAATGAATCCATTTATGTCACGCCTATGTTTTGCACGCAAATATCGTGCGGATTGTTTTGACAGTCTAAAACGTTATACTGTAAACAGTATCTATTATGTGGGCAAATAGAATTCACAATATGATCTCTCGTTTGCAGGCAAAAAGAAATCGGTTTAATCATTTAAATTGTATGTACGCAATTATAAAATATATTTGCAATGATGTGTCTCCGAAATGATACTCTTTGCAAAAATAATGTTTTATACGACAATTAATCACTAATTTGATATGTGTATAATTTTCAGATGTTCCCCATAAAATGTTCACACTCTGCCATTCACTATCGCCTTCCGACTTACCTCGCAAATGTCTAGTGAAAGTAACGGATACATTTGGCGTACAGTAGAAATGTTTAGTTATTTCATGGATGTCGCAAACGTTTTGTGAATGAAAAGGCTGGGCTGGAGTCGTTATAATAGGTCATTAGGTATGTATAAACAAATTACAGTATTTACTATAGTGTCTGCGCGTTTTATACAGTAGATATCATGACTTACAAAAGAGCAGAATTTCTAGAAGGGAACTGGAATTACACGAGCGAATAAAAAGTAGATAAGGGAGACATTGGCATGAGTTTTATCGATGCTTAAATTTTTTCATTATAATAGCAGAGAACTTACTTAAGTTTTTAAGCACAGTAGGTGAAGATGATTGCATTAGTGTGTCAAAAGTTAAATTATGTCGAGGAATGTCAATAGTTGCAGGATTTAATAGCAAATCTATATCTCTACTGAAATGTTCACAGTATAATAGATAATGCTCCTCAGTACCCACTAAATTTCTATTACATAAGCTACAGAGTCGTTCATGGAAAGGTGTTATCGTATCTACCGGTTTCAACGGGAAGCGAATGATTTGCGGTTTTTCTTCTAATTTACACCAATACTTTTCGAGTTGTAGCTTGAGTAAAAGTAAATTAATCCTTTGTTTGATCACTGGAGCTACTCATGCCAGTGCTGTTTATATTGATCAATTAAACTTGTTGTGTCGCCCTTCCGGAGAAAAGGCGATACATAGGGATCGCTTTGTCCGTCGGTCCGTCCGTCACACAAACTTAACGTTGGCTATAACTTTGCCATTTCTTAAGATTTCTTCATCAAACTTTACAATTGTATTGCTTATAAGAAAAGGGTCATGATGCCGCCAAATTTTTTAATTCAAGGTCATATTTGACAGAGTTATGCCCCTTTTTGTACTTAGATTTTGTCACGAAAACTTAACGTTGGCTATAACTTTGCCATTTCTTAAGATTTCTTCATCTAACTTTCAAATTGCATTGCTTATGACATAAGGGTCGTGATGCCGCCAAATTTTGTTGGTCAAGGTCATATTTGACAGAGTTATGCCTCTTTTATACTTAGATTTTTGCTATAACTTTGCCATTTCTTAAGATTTGTTTATCAAACTTTCAAATTGTATTGCTTATGTCAAAAGGGTTGTGATGCCGCCAAATTGTGTAGGTCAAGGTCATATTTGACAGAGTTATGCCCCTTTTCGTACTTAGATTTTGTCACGAAAACTTAATATTGGCTATAACTTTGCCATTTCTTAAGATTTCTTCATCAAACTTTCAAATTGTATTGCTTATGACATAAGCGTCATGATGCTGCCAAATTTTGTTGGTCAAGGTCATATTTGACAGAGTTATGTCCCTTTTTGTTCTTGGATTTTGTCACAAAATTATTGGTTATTCTGACAAAGCGTAAGAGGGCGACACAAGTGTTCTACTGAACACCCATCTAGTTTTAAATTGTTTATGTAAATTTTACTGCTAATTTGAAACTGATTTTCCCACAGATCCGGACGGCCTATTGTTGTCAAAATATCTTTAATTTTATTTATCCATTTAGAATTACTATTTGGTAGATTAATCATGTATTTATAAATTTGCAGTGCCATTTTTTTTGTCTTTCCCTAATAATAACCTATTCCAGTATGAGATCATTCGACTTTTCGCCACTATTGAGATGGGTTATCTGCCTTATTCATCATATAAGAATGTTCCTGGGGTAGAACGCTTAGCTTTGGTTATTTTTCTAAGAAATTCATTATGAACTTTTTCAAAATATCTACATTTTCAAATCCAAATATTTCACAGCCACAAGTAAGAATTGGGAGAACAGTATGATCAAATAGTTTGAGTGTTAAATCTATAGGTAAATTTGCATTGTTTGCTTTTGAAAGTAGTAAGGGCGTTGTCTTTGTTGCTTGTTGGGCTACATGTTTTCTCGCCTTTAGAAATGAACCATTACTAGAGAGTGTGACTCCTAAATAATGATATTGGTTTTTAATATCAAGTGGTTGATTACCGAGTCTTAAGTTAAAATTCCTTGTCTGACGGGCCCCAAATACAACGATCTTTGTTTTACTATAATTAACTTTTAGGTGCCAAGTATTACAATAGTTATGAAAAATATCTAAGCTAGACTGAAATTCAGTTTCTGAATCGGAAAGTAAAATAGTATCGTCCGCGTAAAGCAAGATCGTTTAAGCCATAACGATAAGTCTAAGGGATTTTTTAGGCATACGCCTTCGGCACCATTTATATGCATATAAGATTGTAAATCATTTAGAAATAATGAAAAAAGTGCCGGTGAAAGATTTTCACCATGTCTAACCCCTATTTCGGATATGAACGTGTCCGAAAATTCTCCATTGTGCTGGACAGAAGATTTAATGTTTTTGTACACATTATGTATAATATTAAAGAATTTTCCATTAACAGAATTTTGTAACAACTTATGCCATAACCCTGCTCTCCAGACTCTGTCAAACGCTTGAGAAAAGTCTATAAAACAACAGAATAACTTTTTTTTTCCTTTTTTCAGTATTTCGACCAGTGAGTGCAAAGTAAAGATGTGGTCCGTGCAGGAATAACCTTTACGGAAACCAGCTTGATTTTCTTCAAGAACTTGATATTCTTCAAGAAAGGTTGTTAATCGAAGATTCAAGACGGAAGTGAACAGTTTTCCTAAATAGCTTAATATTGTTATAGGTCTGTAGTTTTTAGGGTCTATTTGATCCCCTTTATTCTTGTATATAGGTATAATTATGCCTTCTAAGTGCCATGCGTTAGGAATATTATCTGTTTCAAAGACTGTGTTAAATAAGCAAAAGGATATCCTTAGTCGATTTAATGTATTCATTTATTATTTGATCATGGGGACTCGAGGCTTTTGAATTTTTCAAGTTTTTAATACATTTAGTTATTTCCGCTTCGGATATCGGGGCATTCAGAAAATGGTTTGTGTTGCTAGGGAGACATTCACCGTCAAATCTTTGATCATCAATTGTGTTTTCATTTATGCGTTTAAAATATTCATAAAAATCTCCAATTGTTGGGGAAGCACTGTTCTTTTTCTTAGGTTTCAGATTATTTAGAAAACTCCAGTATTTCTTAAGGTTTTATCATTTAATTTCCTGAGCTTAGTCTGGTTTGAAAAATTATATTTTTTGATATAGTAATTCATTTTTCTCTTGTACTTTTTACTAGAATTACGTAGTCTTAATTTGTTATCAATGCTTGGGTTAGATTTATATTCATCCCTAGCTTTATGATAATTTGTCGTGCTTGATGACATTTAGGACCAAACCATGGTTTGTTATTAGGATACACATTTACATTTAACGGTTTCTTTTTAGGAAAAGTACGGTTGCATGCATGCTGGAAAATTTCGGACAACTGACTCGTAACATATTCTATTGTCTGCGGATTACCTGGCGAGGAGCGTCCCTGAGTGGTAAGCGCATTAATTTGTTCTGTATTAATGTTTTCAACAAAATGTGCATAGTCATTGTTCCAGTTAGGAAAATTAGTTAGATATTGGTTTTTTTACCTTCGTAATGGGTATTTGGGACAGATATTGTGAAGTATAAGGCATTGTGACCATCAGAGTATAGAGTATCTGTTTGAATAATACCAAAGTTTTGTACTTGCTCAAAACAATCCGCTGTTGCCATTACATAATAACTGATTTTTCTCTAAATGTAAACTTTCCTATATTTTCATCTTTGAAAAGCCTGCCATTAAAAATGAATAAGTTATTGTTCCTACATATATCTATTAACCGTAGGCCATGTGAATTCGTTAGATTGTCAAGTGAGCACCTTTCAAGTTTTATAGATAAATTTTCGAGTATAGAAAATCTATTAAGATGCGCCTGTGATTCATCATCGATGTCAAATAAATTACTAAAATAGGTATCAGCTGGGATAAAATCCCGTAAGTGGCCAGTTCTACTATTTGTATCCCCTGTTAAGTATACATATTTGTAATTCGAGCATTTTTCAGCAATTTCATTTTCAAAAATTGAAAAATAGTCATCATTAAGAAAACGCGAATTTTCAGGTGGTTAATATATAGCACCAAGGATAATAGGTTCGTTGGCCGCCAGGTGTTGAATGTCTCGCCGGCGCATGTCCACGTGGTACTCTGTTAAAGCGAGGTGAAGAAGACTGACGTCTATGTCGATGTATGTTTACATGACTCGGACGAGATCTACTCCTGCTACGCCTAGTGGTTGAACTTCTATCACGAGAATCACGTGCATGTTTTGGATGATCACTGCTGACGTATGAGGGTTTGTTTGCCTGCAGACGATTGCCCTGCATTATAGGGTTCCAATTGGTGAACATGCCTGCGTGGATTTTACCGTCCTTCACGATTTGCTCGGCCGATGATCTATTTCTAAAGGCCGGTTTCTCAACATTGCTTTACGGGGTTAGGTATGTGGCTAAAACAACTTTGGATTTCTGTATCAGGTTTTCAACAAATTTAACCTGCACGGGGAACGTGGAACGCGTCTCGGTGATAGGTTCACTGTTGGATTTCTCATATCAAAACCGATAGAGCGCGATGTTAAAATTCCTTTGTATTCGTAACCCATGCCATTCGTAGGGTTACGCCGAAATGGCGGCGGGATTTTGAAATGAAAACTTATGACAAGGGATGCTACGAAGAGAAAGAGTCGTCAGGAAGAGACAAAATCCATTCTTAATTTATGATGACACAGAATTCTTGGCAAGTTTTGGTCTCAGATAAGAAAGTGTGACGTATTAGCTATATCATGCGTACAATTATGGTTTTTGCGTTTTAACAAAATGCTGAAAAAACTGGTGCACCAAAGATTAAATAAATTCTTTAGACAGTAATAATTATTCCTCGTTCCATTGAACTCTATAGTCGACAAGAACTCTAGTGATGTGATATTTGGGTTGAAATAACATCATGGTTTCCTGGTTAAAACGTTTTCCGTTTACGGCTGAATTTTTATCTTTAATTTGCGACGCACAGTTCAAGATTGTAACGACACTTGTGTTTCTTAAATTTCAACGCTCCATTTTTAAAATTTGTAAACTGTGGAGGCATATCACCTCTTACATATTTAAAAAGTAAGAAATGCTCTAGAACGAAGCTTTAATGACTCGGTATCGGTACATGTAATAGTTTTGGTTCAATTATTATCTTCTTGCTTAAATATTAGTATCAATTATATCAACATGTCTTACTTTAGAAATAAATATTGTCTCAAGCGGGAAATTAATTCTATTTTGATCTTAATGATAGTTAATCGAACATTTTTGCTCATCAGCTGTTAAACTCAGCTGGGATTATCAGTCAGTCCTTACATTTACATTTATTTTTATTTGATTATATGGCGACCCTTTTCTTGCAAAATGCCCTCCCATATACGTCAAAACGTCAAAAAGGAAAGGACTAGATGATCTAACCCTGTTGAACGCACACATCTTATAAGAAAACTAATTTATCATTTAATAATATTAACATGAATATGCTTAGCTGCAATACTGAATTTATTATCATGACAATTTAGGATTATGTACTTTTGTTTTTGTTATGCATATGTATCCTTTAATTTCTAAAAAAAATGTACTGTCTGTTGTTACAAATTTAACCTGCTAATTAAGACACTGTATATAATACTTTTGTATTGAAAGGGCTTCGAGTTTAATAAAACAATTATCATTTAGCATGGTGGCCTAGCAATCACGTTTTTCATTAGTACATTTATCACTCAACATGTAAATGCACATGCTTGCACGAGAAAATCACAATATATAATATACCTGTTCTCTTATGGCCGAGTTACGTAAACCCGATGCAAAGAAATCCAGTGTTGTTACAAATCAAACCGTTACAACTGCAGGGTTACTTGCTTGGTTACCTAACACCGGTGTTAAAAATTTAACTCGCTAAAATGTGTAAGCGGCAATGAAGGTCCGAGAGGTTGCGCAGTGATTTGTAACAGCTATTCAAGGACATTATCAAAACATGTCCGAAGGCGATTGAAAGTAAAAGTAAAAGCATTTAGTCAACAAAAAATGAAAAATCCGCCGTAGCATTTTACCAACGTTCGCGTACAGGCCCCTGTGGGATAGTGTTTTGAGCGCGTGCAAATATTTTTTCACAAACATAAAGCAGACATGTCGTACTCAAACCTAGGTATATTGACATCTTACGAGAACGCTTGAAATTGACCTCTCGTTAGCAAAAAAAAAAAAAAAAAAAAAAGAAGTCCATGGGCAGGTTAGCAGACAGGGTGACCCCTGCGCGTGACCTCTGTAGGTGGGCCAATGGAAATTTTACTTTCATGTTACAGCTCAATCTATTTGCTGACGTATACAACACGCGCAGTAAACCGAAAGTAGCCATAACGTGATGTACAGTGTGCATGTCTGTCGAGTGTATAACAAAATATGCCGGTGTGCAAAGGATATAAAGTTTTTATTTTATTTTAACCGTACGCCGATGGCTTGAAATGCAATAAAATAAGTTCATATATTTGATCCAACTCTACAGTGAAAAATACCCTTAATTAAATATATTAAAGTTTCCTTAATTAAGTTGTTCACTTCACATCTGACATTTTGTTCCGCCATTCTTACACAAGCATGAAAAATAACGGTATCGTTTCTGAAGTATGATTTCTTGCATAATAGTGGGGGTTTACACCTTCCAAGTTTCTTGTACAAGACATTAAGATAAGTACTATTTATGTCTTGTACAAGAATTTTTCATATGTAAACACCCACATTTGAGCAACTTTTGTCAGAATTTATGTGACATAATATGTGATAATTTTCTTGCACGAGAATAGAGCCTGTTCTATTTTTTCACAATATCTTGGCTGTCAAATTACTGATAAGAAGTGTTTAATGGGAAAAACAGGTGTGGGAGAGGTAATTCAGGTACATTTTTTAAAATTTTGTACACAGTGGCTTGGTCAAACGACAAAGTTGACCAACTGATCAATTTATACCAAAAAGGGAACATTTATATGATACTTGTGCAAAGTACTATCACACTGAACAAAAAAGAGAGTTTTTAAGATGAAATTTAAAAGCCATTTTAATATGTATTGGTCATTCAATTAAAGATTTTTCTCGGTAAGAACACTTAATGCATTTTTTTAAAAACATAATCCATTAATTTCATATTTTCTTTAAAAATTCAGAAACTCGTCTGCATGCTAAAGACAATATTATGTGCTGAAGACATCTTCCCGCTATTTTGTGATTAATTGTCAAAGCAATTCTTGCTAGATCTTGTGTAGAAAAATTTCTTGTACAAGTCATAACTTTGCCTTATCTTTAATGTCTTGTACAAGAAACTTGTTGTATGTAAACGAAGCCTAAGACATTGCTATTTCCTCTGAGTTATTTAAGAAAGGATTAAAAAATTACGTGCAAACGGACAAACCAGTACATAAGATAGAGTTATCGGCGAGTTATTCAACTCCTTCAAAAGTATTAAATCTTATGAGAGCGCTAAAATTCAAGATAAATAGAAAAACATTAAATCAGATTTATCTCTCGTATATGAGGCCATTATTAGAATATGCCGCCGTAGTATGGGACAATTGCACTGAATTTGATAAAAATAGGTTAGAAAAATTACAACTCGAGGCAGCACGTGTTGTCACCGGGTTAACTCGGTCAGTTTCTATACAACATTTAATCGAAGAAATCGGTTGGATATCCTTAAGCGACAGACGAAAATTTCAGAAGTTAGTTATTATGTACAAACTAAAAAACGGTTTGTTGCCGGAACAATTTACTACAATATTCCCTAGAGTTGTTGGTGAAAGTAATAATTATAATTTAAGAAATGCCCAAGATTATACGGTTATGGTAGGAAGAACAACGCTTTTTCTAAACTCGTTCGTACCATCCAGTGTTAATGTATGGAATACTATACCTGAAGAAATAAGAAATTCCCCGTCATTGTATAGTTTCAAGAACTCACTCAAAAGCAACTTATTTCGGGCAAATGTTATTCCAACATACTACTTCAAAGGGCCAAGGTTCTTGACCATCCATCACGCACGCTTAAAGGAACGGCTGCAGTAATTTAAAAGCACATCTGTTTAAAAATCACTTAAGTAATGACGAAAACTGTAACTGTCAAAGCGGAATTGAGGATGTAGATCACTATTTTTTCAAATGTTCATTGTTTTTACAACAAAGAATCATTCTTTTCAGAGCAACACGTCAGTATCATCCCTTAAATGTAAATACCTTGATTTATGGAAGAGAAGTACTTTCGGATGAAGAAAATTTAAACATCTTTTCTGCAGTTCAAAAATTCATAAAAGACACAGCTAGATTTGCAAATTAGCGTGTTTTTTTTTTGCGTTTTTTGTTGTTGTTTTTATATAAATATATAAATATATAAAAATATATATCTTTTGGCGACCACGAACTTGGAACGAACACACACACACACACAGGCACATGGAGTTGCTTCTAGTACTTAAGTTACTAAAATTGTTGGTTAAAATGAACCTAGGTGTAACTGTTCTGTAGCCATAATTTACTTCTGTAATTGTATTGTATTGGGGAGAGCCATCTTATAAGTGGCAAGCACTTGTGGCTCAAACCATTTGCTGATTTATGGCAATAAACTATGTTTAAACTAACTCCTTCTTAGCGGTTAACCTCTGGGTTATAAATGAGGTCTTCGTGCAACCGGGCATTAGTGTTTGTTTGTTTGTAATTGTGCTTATTGGGTCCACCAACCGCGTTCGAGGTATATTTGGTGCGACCCGACATTAGTGTTTGCCCTACATTTAGTCTTTATTGCGGGCCGCTGCAGCGGCCCGCCATATTTAATACGTGGTGAGTAAAAGGTGCATGGAGTCTTTAGCACTAGATCGAATATATGCGTCTCTCTTCATTGAAAAATTTAGGTACTTTTGAGATGAAAACTGTAGACACAGTCATTTTTTTTGGAAAGGCAAGAGTTGTCGTTTGTTATTGAGTTGTCGTTCGTTTGATCACAACTAGTCAGACCGGAGAGGATCTAAAAGGCAACTAGTCAGGCCGAATAATTTAAAGTCTTTTACCCGATATTTCCGTGTAAGCCGCAAGAGTATTGTTTTTGTGACATAAACTATCGAAACATCGTAATACATTATGGAACCACTAGATACTTTTGAATTTTGAATTACAAAACTCGGAATTCAACATAAAAAACAACGAATTTTAACTTGCTAACGCCTCTATCATCAAAAGTGTACATACCTTTAAATCGTCCGTTTTATTATATGCGTCTGAAACTAGTCTAAAATACACGTTTAGGTATAAAACTGAAATTAATCAGCAAATTAACTTTACAGAGGCACTGATAGATGTCTTTTTGAAATATGACAACATATTTTTATGCTTTAAACACGTTGTAATTGTTGTATTTTATGTAAATGCGTGGTTCGAAAAAGAGTACGAAAATGTCTGCATATTTCCGAAGTCAGTTCGTACCTAGGTACGAATAACTGTAAGAAATCACATAGATCTACATATCTTAAATGCGATTTTTAAATGTAGACAGAAATGCAATAATATAAAGGGAAAATCAAATTCATTTCCCTAGACCATGCTGTCATTTACAAAGAACAGATATTGACACAATATATAAATACAAATAAGTTAATGTATTGTAACTAAAACTTTCAAACTTTACCATGATTCTTTTGCTACACTTAATTTTGGCGGATACATTCATACATACATTAATGTTATTGTATCATCATTATCATTATCATTATTATTATTATTATTATTATTACAAAATACTACTAGAGTCTAATATGTTAAGTATGAAAGATAATAGCCTGCTATTTAAACATTCAGTTGTTGTTTTAGACAAGTTATGAAATTTTAATACAGCATGGTAGAGAGGCTCTGCGCAAAAATAGACCCGGTACATTGCAATACTGCTTTAAATAAAAAACTGCAATTCCTCCGCATTTATTACATGTAACTTGAATTTGATCTAATGCTTTGTTGTTGGTTTCCAAATAATAAATTTTTAGCGCATACGTATATTTCGGAATTCACGCGTGATGAATAGCCATTGAATTCAATATATCAGACCCTGGTGATAATGACTGATTAAATTTTTTTATAATATCCATTTATCTAATAAGATTAATGAAAAATATCTGAGTATAATAATACAAATGTAAATCATTAAAAAAAAAACACAGTTAAAACTTGCTGTAATTTTGTTCCGTGAAAATTAAGACATACCAGGAACGACCTATAGAGGACATATACTGTATAAATATTATTCGATAACAGTAAGGTTTCGATACTAGATGTGGTGTCGTGTCAGGTTTTGCATGTTCAACAAGAATTGGTTTCCTTGAGTTCTTTGGGGCCATGCCTCAACATCAACCATCACCTATTTCCAAAATATTTACATGCCAGTTTTGTTTGTGGGCCCGCTGTGATACTTTGTATCACAGTTTTTCTTGTTTACTACATTTTATGACGTCATGCACAAACAGGTCTATAGAGTCTCGCTCTATCAAGATAGAGTGATACATAGAATAACCTGTCAGAAGTTTATGGCAAATAGACAGTGAACATTTTAAAATTTCAGAAATTTTCATTGGACGAAAATGTAGGGCAAGCACTTATGACTATTAACAGGTTATACCGCTAGTTAAACGAGTTGTAAACTTAAAAATAATAATTTTTTAAATAAACATATATATTAATATGATAATAATTTTGTTTTATTTCTATGATTTATAATGATTACAAATCTGGTCCGAAGTGCCATTACATCTGGTCCGAAGTGTCTACAAATCTGGTCCGAAGTGTCTATAAATCTGGTCCGAAGTGTCTGGTCCGAAATGTCCGTGGTGCGAAGTGTCCGTAATTTCGATGGACAATATCCGTTAAATATACCAAATACATGTACTTGGTTAAGTGGACGTTTAACTCCTACAACAACAATATCCTATCAGAAATCATAAAAGAAAGCGTACATATATTATAACTGAACCAAAAAGTTTCAGCGGATTTTTGAAAATATTTCATTAAGAAATCCTTTAAAAAGCCCAGGCTTAATCTTAGAGCCTATAATACTTTAAAACTTAAGTAGGCTACACAAAATATTTAGTGTCCTCTTACCATTTTTCATCGGTTTGCACCATTCAAATTTTATGAATGGAAGCGTTGTGAATGAAATACGATCGTTTTGATCACGTGAACGCCGATCTAAAGATAGACTGCATATTGATAACTTGTTTATGTTTATGCCGTTTATCTTTTTGAAAAAGATACTTCTTGTTACTGGAGGGAGAAACTTTATAAAGTTGTTGTATTGCAGAATGAGTTTACACAGTCGATGATATGTAAAACGCTAACTGTATGCAGTGTCGAATCAGTGTACATGGCTGCCTGATGGTGTAGTAATTTAAATATTCTGAATTTTGCCAACATTAATGTTACAATGATTTAAAGCATTAGGCAACGGAAATGGCTTTTAATTAATTCTTAAGCCGAGATCACAAACACGATCCACACGCGTTTCAGCTAAAGTCGATCTACTTTGCAGGCGAAAGGAGAAACCTATGGCTGTCCTATGGCTGTTCAAATTGTGTGTGTTGGGGGGGGGGGGGGCTATACGTTTGACGCATGTTCTATTCGTTTTCTAAAAGCAGGGATGAATTCTAAGAATTTTTGTAAGCAATGATGTTTGGATGTACCGGCGTACCCCGGCATACTCCGCATATGTTCCGGCCAGCGTCAAACGTATAAGCCCTGCGCTGAGTCGTTTTCAAAACTGGCATAGTCACGTCACTCCTTGTTAACACTAAACATAAGAATATTGTATTTGATTGATGTGATATGAGACGTGATGACATAGGTACTGTATTAGACTAGTTACTAGTCCACGGGTGGTGAACAAAAAGTATCACGTGACCACAAATGAACACGCCGGTAGCAAATTTCGAGGAATTTAGGTATGTTTTTCCGATTTCTTCGTTATACTTTAAAGTTAGTTAAAGAGACCTAAGCATAGAAAAGAATGCATAAAATTGTCTCTCTGTCGATGTATTTAACACCATACACATATGTAAGGTTTCCGAGAGCACTTCGAAAATAATATTGTACAGAGATGCAAACATACGTAGCTAACTCATAAAATGTAAGTGATCGAGAATCAAAAGCCATCAGTTTTTCACATTTATGTCTTTCGATTGTTCATTATTGTTGTTTGCGATTTATTTTATATAAAAAGTGGACTTCATTAAGAATTTCATATTTGGCAAACGCCGGTTGGCGTTTTTATGCACGAAATGCAGTGCAGGCAGATCTAAATCGGCACCGCCGAGATGGTCAAGTGGGAAATTTCACATGAGATATCTGTGGATTTGCCGTCAAGGAGAAAATCTTTCTTCAGGCCCACGTGGATGGTCACAACGGCGATAATATACAGGTGCCAAGACTGGAAAGTTTTATCGTTATAGTAGTAGCTTGTGCAGTACTTATCGCCAGTGTGACAATCCACGTGGGCCTTTAGATCGATTTTCCCCTTGATGGCAAATTCACGGATATCATAATGTGAAATTTGCCACTTGAGGTGTATATGAAAAGATTTGCATGAAATAAACCTTTAAAAGCTTTGTACAATGTATATATTACACATACATTATCATCGAATATGGGAAAGCATTTAGCAATAAACTCGATTATGATTATATATTATAATTATATATATATTATATTATATTTTGATTGGTTCATAATAATGTTGTCTGATGTATTAACTACAAATAATATGCAAAATACACTTACAGATTTTAGATTTTATTGTTTATTTCAGTCTCATCATTTTACATTACATAGATAATATCACATTGCATATAAAATCATATATAAAGTATCAAAGTTATTTTACATTAGCACATGTACAATGTCACTCATATTTGAGTTAATAGAGACTATGAGAAAATAGTCATTATACATTTCAAAATCAGATCATTATTCTATTTTACATGTGCCGCGTCATGTTCTCTTTTGATAAGAATTGCTTCTCGCAGAAAGTATACTTCCTACACCTTCATGTCGCCGCTTAATATGAATTTTCAACCCTCATGTCCTTTTGAACATATTTCCACAAACGCGGCAAACAAATGATATATGAAAAAGACAAGGACAATCTTCAAGGGGGGTAAACGGACTGAACCTTAAAGATGGCGGCACGACAATAAAAAGTGAGTTTTTCCTAGATATTTTATTCTTCAAAATTTTCTCGAGAATGGCACCTGGCTATCAACCTGCTACACACTTTTTGGAACCACACCGCCTTTGTAGATATGCAATTACTTGTGTAGTTTTATTGAAATACTGGTCATCCGATTCGAGTCGAGGGAAAATGTAACTAAAATCGTAGGGTAAGGTTCAGGTCATTTTGCTAAAATGGTCCTTTTCTTGAAATATTCACAATTATATATACTTTGATCATAAGCGATAGGTTTCTGTGTTAAATATACGCCCAAAACTATCAGTCGGCGCTAAATGAATGTCAGAATTTCATTAAATTTAAATTTTATTGGTTTTGGTAAGGTTCAGTGGCGAAAACAAACGGGTAAGGTTCAGCGCGATATGTAGACGAGCGCATAATTTCTCGTTTCACGATAATAAACAGCCGTAGGACTGATTATATTCAATTCTTTCTTTCTTTCTGATACAGATGATACCAATGGCGTATTCTATACGTACGTTATATCAACTTAAATGTAAATAAGAGTTAGTTCACTGCATTTGAAGGAAACGCCTTTACAATGTTTTACTAGTAATTGTAAAAGGGTAGCTAAATGCTTAGCCGACTCTTCACATGAAAGTAAACTATGGAAAAGTTTGGCCGCAGATGTAGAACTTTACATGTACATTGTATTGTGTTTTACAGATTCCAGAGTATGCTCTCTCGCTCAAATAGTTTCCAATCAGCAGTGTATTTAAATGAAGTGCATAAATTCTCACACGATACACAAGATTTCTTACAATGGTTTGCAAATGCCTAGCTTAGTAAGTAACTATCTAATATTTTCATTGCATTACATGTACATTTATTATATCGATAATAATAATATCTGCCGTGTGTTTAAGTTTCGGATGTGAATATTCGCCTTGAGGGTATTTGCCCATTGAGCGGTAACGAGGCTTACCTAACGGAAGGACGAATATTTTGATCAAAACCTCAAACACATGATGATTTTTTTGCTTGGTTCTCGCAAACCCACACCGTATTACCCGCTGCAATGATGACAGATTACTGACTGGATGACAGACTTCAAGAATTTTTGTCGACCAATAGGCAGGTAAGATATCTGGCTGTGACAACGTTCTAATGAAAGCAATGGCATTTTCGTATAAACGAACATATTGTGCAATAAATGAAGGTGTTATTAGATAGTTTTGGACTCGATTTTCCAATTATTAACATATTTATGACGAGTTAAATATCACAATCTTTGATCCAGAACGTGAAAATGTTTGTTTTCGCTTCAAAATATCTTTTAATTGAAAGAATTCGAGTAATTTTGTGTTATACACGAATACATTCATCCCTCAGGAGCATGTATACCAAATATAAGCCGCACACGTCTTTTCTGGAAGAAGTTACAGGCTTCCAAACTAGTCCGGGTAGAGAAAAATTGCTGCCTTGATGGGCAGAAACGTTTTTTGAAGGCTGTATTGTATGACAGAAACGCTCAGAGATCGGCTAACAATTTGACAGAAATACGAAATCGCTCTTTTACTGATTTCTCTAATTTTTACATTCTTTGATATGGAATAGAAGAGTCTAACTATCATTTGTTACATCTTTTCGGGTTAGAAAGTATAAATACTGCATAATTTACACCGAATAAATGTTCTTGGCAATTTGTTTTAACAACAAAATATATAAGATATATGTGGTAAATTGTTATTTCATAAACGGTACAGCGTCTAAGCTCCTGTTTCTAAGTTCATGTTATTCTTTTTTATACGCCCGAAGGGACGTATTATGTTATACCCCCTGTCGGCCGTCTGTCCGTCCTTCCGTCCGTCTGTTAGCAAATTAATTTTTGTGCTGATAACTCCTCATTCATGATTGAACGGAATTTGTTCAAACTTTCAGAGATGGCTTTCATTGACATGTAGATGTGCATAACGGAGATGATTTATGGATCCGCCCTTGTTCAGCGTACTTATGGCCCTCTGTTACTTTACATAAGCAAATTCTTGTGCGGATAACCCCTCATTCATTATTCAACGGAATATCTTTTAAACCAAATATTAGAAACTGTATATCTGAACATGCATTTCTATATTACAGATAATCTATTAGTAATAGATTAAAAAGTAATTTTTAATTCTTACAGAAAACTTGTTGAGGACATATTGGAAAGAATGTATTGAATGTTTCTATTTCGTATTAATCCAAAGTCTGAGGACAAAACTGTTTTATAGCCGTAGGACTTGGCTATATTTTCGTACTTTAAACCTATCTTTTATATCAGTTAAATTGTTCAAAAGTTTATACTTGGTTTTAATACTAGCTGAGACGAATATTTTGAGGATTTGTTACTTGCATGAATAATCTAGTAACAATTTACATGTAGTCTGTTGGTTCTGTAGAATTGGTTGGCATTCTTTATGACTTGCGTTTTGTCAGTTGATGAAAATTGACGAAAATTGACATTATGATAGAAACATCACCGATACTTATACTGTCGAAATTTAAAAGTGAGTGTCTTTGTCCAGTCCCATCATTAATATCTTCTTGATGCATGCATAATTCTGGTGGTCATGGCAACCAGGTTAAAAAGTTAAGACATTTTTTTTGCTAGAAACCACATTAGTAAACCTTTGCTTCAATCCATTTTATTCATTAATAAACATGCCCATTTGGGGATGAAGCTAGAACAAATTCCGTTCAATCATGAATGAGGAGTTATCAGCACAAAAATTAATTTAAGGACAGACAGACGGCCGACACGACAGGGGGTAAAACATAATACGTCCCTTCGGGCGTACAAAAAAGAATAACATGAACTTAGAAACAGGAGCTTAGACGCTGTACCGTTTATGAAATAACAATTTACCACATATATCTTATATATTTTGTTGTTAAACAAATTGTCAATGAAACACCTATTCGGTGTAAATTATGCAGTATTTATACTTTCTAACCCGAGAAGATGTAGCAAATGATAATTAAACTCTTCTATTCCATATCAAAGAATGTAAAAATTAGAGAAATCAGTGATAGAGCGATTTCGTATTTCTGTCAAATTGTTAGCCGATCTCTGAGCGTTTCTGTCATACAATACAGCCTTCAAAAAACGTTTCTGCCCATCAAGGCAGCAATTTTTCTCTACCCGGACTAGTTTGGAAGCCTGTAACTTCTTCCAGAAAAGACGTGTGCGGCTTATATTTGGTATACATGCTCCTGAGGGATGAATGTATTCGTGTATAACACAAAATTACTCGAATTCTTTCAATTAAAAGATATTTTGAAGCGAAAACAAACATTTTCACGTTCTGGATCAAAGATTGTGATATTTAACTCGTCATAAATATGTTAATAATTGGAAAATCGAGTCCAAAACTACCTAATAACACCTTCATTTATTGCACAACATGTTCGTTTATACGAAAATGCCATTGCTTTCATTAGAACGTTGTCACAGCCAGATATCTTACCTGCCTGTTGGTCGACAAAAAATCTTGAAGTCTGTCATCCAGTCAGTAATCTGTCATCACTGCAGCGGGTAATACGTTGTGAAACCTATTGTACCATTTCAGCGAATTCTTCGTAAATAACATACGTGCGAGATTATATTCTTTAGTAGTGGAGTAATTTACAATTCCATTCACAAGTTCATAGCTTCATTTAATATAAGTTGCATTCATACAAGACGTCATTCAACAGCCCGTGACTTGTCTGTAACGGGTGCTGCCATTCAAACAATGTCAACATTTCATTTCGTTGAAGTTTACAAATCATTTCAGTGATCATTTAAATCAAGGATTTGTTAAAATACATTAACAATTACTACTTATGAATTCCATTCTGGACTCGCACACTAGAACCAATTTTCAGTTAAAATGTTACTTAGATAGAGGTTTATTTTAACAAGAGTTGTCCGTAAGACAGCGCTCGCCTTTCTCAGTGCTTGACTTTGAATTAGAACTCTGCCAGTACGAGGGGCTTATATAACTCCATCAAAATTCAAATCAGCGTTATAGGGGCTTTGTTTCTGCTGGTTTGCACTTTGAAAGTTAATAATTATTTTAAGTTTCAAGCCGATAGCTTAGATAATTATAAAGATATTACACTTTCTCAAAATGTTTAAACCCATAAATTCTAAGTTGAAAGGGGACATAATTATGTCCCCATTCAAATCAGAGTATAAAGATTGTTTTTCCATGTAAAGAATTTGATAGTAAAAACTATTATAACTTTCAAGTCAATAGCTTTGATAGTAACCGAGATATTTGACGATATA
Organism: Saxidomus purpurata; assembly: GCA_022818135.1. Classification (NCBI taxonomy): domain Eukaryota; kingdom Metazoa; phylum Mollusca; class Bivalvia; order Venerida; family Veneridae; genus Saxidomus; species Saxidomus purpurata. Next base: position 24,894,841 of record JAFMSR010000018.1, on the reverse strand, counting down.
TACAAAAATTGTGTTCTTGTTTAACAACACACTTGTAACAATCTGTCCGTTTAATTGTGTATGACTGTTGAACCCTTAGATATCATATAACTTCAACTCAAAGATGTTCGCTGCTGTTTCTATATAATTTATTTAGAAAAAAGAAGGAAAAAATTTACCCGCATAATAAAATTTTCTTAAACTTGACATTAATTTATTTAGTTTCATACTAAAAACATATCTGGCTTGTTTCTTGCATATCGCATCGGTATTTTCAACGATTTTACCCGTTCCGGAAATCCCTGTCTGGAGCACCCGTTACAGACAAGTCAGGGGCTGTTGAATGACGTTGCGTATGAATGCGACTTATAGTTTAATGAAGCCATGAATGAATGGAAGTGTAAATTACTCCACTACTAAAGAGTTTAGTCTCGTACGTATGTTATTTACGAAGAATTCGCTGAAATGGTACAATAGGTTTGCGATATGCAAGAAAAAAATCATCATGTGTTTGAGGTTTTGATCAAAATATTCGTCTTTCGGTTACCTCTCCATGTGCGAGAACTCGGTAAGCCTCGTTACCGCCCAATGGGCAAATACCCTCAATTCACATCCGAAACTTAAACACACGGCAGATATTATTATTATCGATATAATAAATGTACATGTAATGCAATGAAAATATTAGATAGTTACTTACTAATGCCTCATTATAAGAAATCTTGTGTATCGTGTGAGAATTTATGCACTTCATTTAAATATACTGCTGATTGGAAACTATTTGAGCAAGAGAGCATACTCTGGAATCTGTAAAACACAATACAATGTACATGTAAAGTTCTACATCTGCGGCCAAACTTTTCCATAGTTTACTTTCATGTGAAGAGTCGGCTAAGCATTTAGCTACCCTTTTACAATTACTAGTAAAACATTGTAAAGGCGTTTCCTTCAAATGCAGTGAACTAACTTTTATTTACATATAACGTACGTATAGAATACGCCATTGGTATCATCTGTATCAGAAAGAAAGAAAGAATTGAATTTATTTAATGTTTTCGAGTGAATTATAGAGTTTTCTCAGTGAAATAAAAGTGATAATCCACAGTTTTGAAACAGTGGATTACCATTTTTATTTTTCACTGTTTTTGCAATCTTTAACCCGGATTTACGCCAAAAGTATACAGAGCGTAATTAATGCTGGAAACCATGCGACGATGACGTCGTCAAAATGACGTCATTTGTGCTATGTTTTTTGATGACGTTTCCCGCGATTTTCGTTATTTTATAGAAACAAACTCAATAAAAGTAGAGTTTTAACCATAAAATAAACAGAAAAATTGTTGGTATCGGTGTAATATCACGTTAATTTCACTCGTGAACACCAAAAGTTGTTATTTTCACTCGTGGCTGCGCCACTCGTGAAAATATCACTTTTGGTGCCCACTCGGTGAAATTATAACGTGATCTTACACCGAAACCAACAATTATCCTCTATATAATCAGTCCTACGGCTGTTTATTATCGTGAAACGAGAAATTATGCGCTCTTGTCATGATTTGTCTACATATCGCGCTGAACCTTACCCGTTTGTTTTCGCCACTGAACCTTACCAAAAACAATAAAATTTAAATTTAATGAAATTCTGACATTCATTTAGCGCCGACTGATAGTTTTGGGCGTATATTTAACACAGAAACCTATCGTTTATGATCAAAGTATATATAATCGTGAATATTTCAAGAAAAGGACCATTTTAGCAAAATGACCTGAACCTTACCCTACGATTTTAGTTACATTTTCCCTCGACTCGAATCGGATGACCAGCATTTCAATAAAACTACACAAGTAATTGCATATCTACAAAGGCGGTGTGGTTCCAAAAAGTGTGTAGCAGGTTGATAGCCAGGTGCCATTCTCGAGAAAATTTTGAAGAATAAAATATTTAGGAAAAACGCACTTTTTATTGTCGTGCCGCCATCTTGTATGTTTAGGTAAGGTTCAGTCCGTTTACCCCCCTTGATCTCAATGTCGATGACTTATAATTTACTTCGTCAATTAAGCATATTTCAATTTTTTAATAAAAGATATATACAATATACTTGGAATGCACATCGCAAAATGACAATTGGGTTTGCCTAAGTGCGTTCGTCGTTTTAGAAAGTAAATTTTTAATAAACGATATATACAATGTACATGGAATGCACATCGCAAATTGACAATTGGATTTGCCTAAGTGCGTTCGTCGTTTTAGTAAGACTACGTTTACATCATTTAAACGCCAACCGGCGTTCGCCAAATATGAAAATTTCATGAAGACCACTTTTTATATAAAATAAATCGCTAACAATGGCCAATAACACATTTGAAACATTGATGAACAATCGAAAGACATCAATGTAAAAAACTGATGGCTTTTGATCTCGGTCACTTACATTTTATGAGTTAGCTACGTATGTTTGCATCTCTGTACAATATTATTTTCGAAGTGTTCTCGGAAACCCTACACATGTGTATGGTGTTAAAAACATCAACAGACAGACAATTTTATGCATTCTTTTGCTAGGTCTCTTTAACCAACTCTAAAGTATAACGAAGAAATCGGAAAAAAACATACCTGAGTCGGTGTAAATTTCTCGAAACAAATGCAAACGTCGTTAGCAAATTTCGTGACACTTTTTGTCACCACCCGTGTAGTCTGATAAAATTAGGATCGCATTCCGTCCGGCGTCCGTCGTACGTCGTACGTCCGTCCGTCCGTCCGTCCACCATTTTCTTCAAACGACATCTCCTCTGAAACCACTGGGCCCATGTTGATGAAACTTTGCAGAGATGTTCCTTGCATGAAGCTCTATCAAAGTTGTTCAAAGAATTCCATTCCATGTTCCATTCCATGCAGAACTCAGGTTGCTATGGCAACAAATAGGAAAAACTTAAAAAATCTTCTTCTCTGAAACCACAAGGCCTAGAGCTTAGATATTTGGCATGTAGCATTGTCTAGTGGACCTCTACCAAGATTGTTCAAATTATGACCCCCAGGTCAAAATTGACACGGCGCGGGTGGTCACTTAATTTTGCATAGGCTTTATATAGGAAAAACTTAAACAAATCTTCTCTGAAACCACAAGGCCTAGAGCTTAGATATTTGGCATGTAGCATTGTCTAGTGGACCTCTACCAAGATTGTTCAAATTATGACCCCCGGGCCAAAATTGACCCGGCGCGGGTGGTCACTTAATTTTGCATAGGCTTTATATAGGAAAAACTTAAAAAATCTTCTTCTTTGAAACGACAAGACCTTGAGCTGAGATATTTGGTATGTAGCATTGTCTAGTGGACCTCTACCAAGGTTGTTCAAATTATGACCCCCGAATCAAAATTGACCCCGCAAGGGGGGTCACTTAGTTTTACATAGGCTTATGTAGGGAAAACTTTAAAAAATCTTCTCTGAAACCACAAGGCTTAGATATTTGGCATGTAGCATTTGCTAGTGGACCTCTAGTCAAATTGACCCCGCCCAGGGGAGGGGGGGGGGGGGCGGTCACTTGGTTTTGCATAGGCTTATATAGGGAAAACTTAAAAAAACAAGAAGGCAGACAGGCAGAGAATAGATATTTGGAATGTTACTTAGCATTGTGTAGTGGACCTCTACGAATTATGTTAGAATTTGTATTATAGCCAAAGGTAGTCAGGTGAGCGATATAGGGCCATCATGGCCCTCTTGTTTCAATAAACTATATTTCATGCACTATTTCCAGTCTATTTTATATGATTTTGCTTTGTACACTGGGGCAGTTTTATCTGAAATCGGCGCTGGATAGTAGACTGGCAAAACTGATAGATATTTATTAGTAAAAGAAATACGTCAGGGCCTGGTGACCAGGGCAGTAATGTATAAGCGTAGGTAGGCGTTCAACTAAATGTCATAGCCTAAGACATAGATACCAGCGTAAACTCAGGGTTATTACCTTAGAAATAAACAAGAAAAACTGTGATACGACTGTGGGCCAACAAACAAAACTGACATGCAAATATTTTAGAAACTGGTGATGGTTGATGTTGAGGCATGGCCCCAAAGAAATTCCAGGAGACCTTGGTCAATATATAAACGTTATATTATAACCACGATTTGAATAATGTCGTGCTATATTCCGTATGTCCCCCCTTTAATTATACATATCAGTCTTTCCCAATTGTTGCTGAACAAAAAATGAAGTTCTGAAAAAGATGGTACGATTTGAATACAATTGACGATATGACTTAAGGTACAAGTTAACTTGGGTGTGAGTCGACCCGAAAGCTTCTGGTTGAACAAGCAGAAACTTTCACAACATCACATCTACAGACTGACTTGTAGTATAAAAACTTTACACTGATGTGTAGTATAAAAACTACTGTTATTGAATGATATGAATCGATCAATTAAAGTCAGTGTTTAAATTCGGACAGTATATGAAATATTGTTACTATTTTTAGAACAAAACACAGTATATTTTCATCTCAGAAGTACCTTATTTTTCAATGATGAGAGACACATCTAAGTAACGAACGGCAACTCGTGCGTTCGAGAAAAAAATAGACTGTGTCTACAATATTCATCTCAGAAGTACCGGAATTTTCAATGAAGAGAGACGCACATTTTCAATCAAGTGCTTAATTCTCCATGCACCGTTTGCTCACCCCGTATTAAATATAGCGGGCCGCTGCTGCGGGCTCGCCTATTCCACCATTTCTGGTCACATGCCAGCTTTGAAGGAGATTGGACGTACCTCGTACACTGTACGGTGTCCGTACTCCCCTGAAATCGTACGTTGACCATGCAACTCTCCTGCGATAGTTGTGCGAACACTCGCAAGCTCTTACGGGCCTCGCGGTGTTCCAAATCCGCACAGACATTGTGTGATGCCCGCACGAGCTGTACCGGGGCCCTTGCGGTGCCCGTATGGGCTTTTGCGAGCTGCTCCTGACTTCGAAACTCGCAAGACTTTACGATGTCCATACAGACTTCGTGCGATTTTGCAAAATCTTGACTGAAAACCTACTCTTTCGGAGCTCGTAGCGTTAATGTCACCAGGGTGTTACTCGGACGTACCTCGTACAATGTCTAACGGAAGCCCGTACGGCGAACATTACGACCTGTGGGCCACGTACGAACATCGCAAGCTCCCAACCCGATGTCCGTAGTACCGTACGAACATCGTACGTTGACCGGGCGACTCCTTTGCAATAGTCGTGCGAGCACTGGCAAGCTCTTACGGGCCTTAGCAGTGTTCCAAACCCGCACAGCCATCGTACGATGCCCGCACGAGCTGTACCGGTGCGCTTGCGGTGCCCGTATGGGCCTTTGCGAGCTGCTCCTGTCTTCGAAAAGTTGTACAAGTTCGGCGAGAAATCGGATTTGCATCGAGTCTGTACGAGTTCAAAAAATCCGACCGATGCTTGCAAGACTCAACGATGTCCGAACAGACTGGACAGAAAACCTGCTCGTACGGAGCTCGTAGCGTTAATATATACTAATATTTTTAACCCGGGGGCCCTATGATCCTGAGGCGAACGCGCTACCACTGCACCACGGCGGCTGCACTTGAACTCTCCCTACTGGTGTCAATTGAGCGATGACCGATTAGGGCTTTTATGTCTATTGGGGATCGGTTAGTAAAATTTTGCATTACCTAGACAAAATGTTGTCAAAATGTAAAACTGTATTTTGGTTTCCAGCTTCGATAATCCATGAAAGTGTGCTTACAGCTTAGTAGCAACTTGTTATAGGTAAGTTCGCTGAAAATAACACTATTGTACTTGCAAATAAATTATGGATTTATGAGTCACATTGAAGAACAGCAATCAATTAACATAACAATCTTTTTAAATATAAAAAATATAGAAATTCGACAGGGCTGTCTGCATATACAGACATATATGCTTACACTAAAAATTGGTAAAGGTCACTTTAGATAAGCCGATTTTTTTAGAAGATGTTTAAATGATTTCACATTCATAATAATTTTTATATTGATATGATTGGATAACAAATGTTTGAAAGATTGTAAAATATGGAGAGGGATGCTCCCACGACCCTAACATATCCATGTGCGAGGAGAATAAAATTCATAAGAACGGAAGAAAAGAGTTTTATCTTTTTGTTGCCATAACAATATTTAGGGTATAAAATGGAATTCTTTAAATAAGTTTATCAAACCAGCTGAGGTCCCTGTGAAGTTTGGTTGAATTTGGCTCAGTTGTTTTGGAGGAGATGTCGTTTGAAACCCAAAGTTAACGACGCCCGACGACAAACGCCTTAAAGCTCACTCTAGCACTTTGTTTAGAGGCCAAATTGCGCAATTTGTTTGTCTCAGTGATTCTCAAACATTGGGCTAAAACAAGGTCTATGAAAACCCTTGTTAACACTTTGGAGGCCACAATCATCATGAAAATTGCTCAGAATGTTTATCTGAATCATTTCTTTGTGAAGCTCTAATCACTTGAGGTTACATGGTCAAATCGAAGAAAAACCTTATTATCACATTTATTAACCGATCATCATAAAATTGGTCATGAGAAAGAGATTTTGAATGTCATGGTAATTTTTCTTATTATATACCTATTGATGTTTATCTGAATTTTCTTTAGTATTTTGTGCAGTAAAATACAACATCTCGTATCAAATTTTCCGTGTCAGATGGATCTAGCCGTATCTTATCTGTCCACCGTGTAAGTTGTACACAAATGCAAAAAAATCATCCGAGATAAGGCAAAAAACACCACCTTCTCATATACCAGCTAGTTCAAACGAACAAGCAAATTCATTTGATCCTGAAAACAATAATGGTAATTTTCGGCCACCAAATCTGAACAAAACACTTCTAACTGGTGACTCCACATTAAAGGGGATCAACACCCGCGGGCTCTCTCAAAACATTGATCTACAATGCATTCCTGGAGCCAAATCAACGTTTGTTTCATGGGCACTAAGTAACTGGGATATCCGTGAATACAGTTCTGTTATAATTTATGTCGGAGGAAATGACGAAAATTCAAGAAGCGTAGAATCAACATACACAGATCTACAACGTGTAATTAAAAATCTGAAGCAAAAGAAAATAGATGTGTATTTGTGTACGCTGTGTCCAAGGGTTGATACAGATGTAATACCGCTGAATGACGCTTTCAAAGAACTCGCACGGAATGAGGAAATCAACTTAATTGATGTGTACCAGTCTTACGTATTCGGAGATGGAAATGTTGCCAAAAACTTTTACGTTAAAGACGGCATTCATTTAAATAAATTTTGAACAAAAAGATTGATTTCATGTATCAACAAGGCTGTTCCAATCATCAAGAGAAAGTCGTACCCGCATGCAGAAAATATCTCTTATGCTGATGCAGCAGGAAGGAGTCAAAATCAAAATCGAAATCGTGCTTATTGTCATATCTGTAATATGCACAATCACTCTACTGAAGACTGTAGGCTAAAGGATCGAACAGCTGGACAACAAACCGGAAGTTCAAACAGCAGACGACGAAACGATAACGTGAGGACATACATGTACTGTGTTCATTGCGGGGCATATGACCACTATTCCCGCGAGTGTACATTTAACAGGAAACAAAAATAGCGACCATTACAGTAATGTAGGTTATTCAGGCAGGAATTCAATGTCACACAGAAAACTATACAGTTAATTTTTAGGAATTCTCCGACAAACACTCTGACATAGTAAGTAATAATATCTATGATCATTTAATAGAACTGTGTTGCAACTGCAACAAAAAAAGATGTATCTGTTACATCGTTCCATGTAAAACCAAAAAATCTTACTCGGTGGGTGTAGTTAACCCATGGTATTATTATTATGACCATAACAGCGTTTACTTTCATTCAGTAATAATGTTCAAGTTGATAATAGTTTGTTAAGTGATACACAGGCACACTTTAAATCTCGATTTTATTTTGTAATTTTGTTATTAAGATTTTTGCTGCTTAATATATATGTATTTGTATACTCTAATTTATCTTACAATAATACTGTAACAATGAAGCGTACCTCAGATATTTTGAGTCCAGCAAATAGAAATAATATATTAAACGAAGTTAACAACAACAACGACAACAATAACAACAACAATAATAATAATGATATTAATAATAAAAATGATAATAATAATAATAATAATAATGATAAGAATAAGAAAAAGATGAACAAGAAGAACAACAACAGCAACAATGATAATGCTTCTGCTGATGAAAATTATGTATTTGGGAAAAATATGAAGGGTCTACGTACAGTTCATTTAAATATACAACACATTCTTCCAAAATTAGACGAAATAAAATACCATCTGTCATTTTATGCATCAATGACGATTTAAGGATTATCTGAAACTTTTTTATCAGACACTGTTAGTAATTCATATTTATTAATTAGAAATTACAATTTTTAGAAAAAGCCAAAAGAAAGGAGGGGTATATATATCGAATGATGTTCCATATACCCGTCGACATGACATTGAACTTAATGATATTGAATCAATTTGGCTGGAAATCAAGTTCCCTTGTAATAAACCTTTTCTATTAAATTTTGTCTATAGACCACCTAACTCAAAACAGACTTGGATTGAACATTATGAGCAACAGGCTGATTATGCAGATCACTTGAATTATGATACATATATTTTAGGTGACATAAACATTAACTTCAAAAACAACAAATGGAACATTCTAACTGAAAAGTTTGGACTAAAACAGATGGTAAAATCACCAACAAGAGTTACAAAATCCAGTTCGAGCATTATTGATCACATATACACGACCACACCAGACCTTGTAAAAGATGTAGTTTCATCTCTAAGCTTAAGTGATCATTATCCAGTGAGTTTTGTCCGAGTATTTAAGCCAGCTCGTGATAAGAGTCACACACATTTTCAAATACAATACCGATGTTTTAAAAATTTTGATGAAGATGCGTTTCGACACACATTAGCCGGTGTTCAGTTCTCTATCATAGAATCATTATTAAATCCTAACGACCAACTTGTCCTTTTTTATGACATTCTTAATGAAATATTATCTAAACAAGCCCCTATTAAATTAAAAAGAGTGAAACCAGGTTGGTTTAATGATAAAATTAAACAAGCCATATACGAAAGAAATAAACATCACAAACAGAAAAATTTTAGAGAATTAAACAGAGAATATACTTTTGAGAAATAAAGTAACACCGCTAATAAAGAAAAGCAAAAAATCTTTTTATGACAAAGCGGTAGAGGAGAAGCGAAGTCTATCTCATATTTGGAAAGCATTGAAAAAATTTCTAACACTGATTATTCCTCGCAAAACAGCACCACCTTACCCAAATCACTCAGTTATAAGCAACGTATTATCGAAGATGAAGAAAGCATTCTAAATGCAATTAATGAACATTTTATCAATATTTCGCACATAATCCAGAAAACAAAATTTGATAAAGAAAACTTTTCCAAATTAGAAAAATAGCTAAATGAAAAATTAAAACACAAAAGTTTTGACATAGAGTTAATAACACCACATTGGATGTAACTAAATCAACAGGCCTCGATAATTTAGGCCCGAAACTAATAAAATACTGTGGAGATTTTATAACTCCTGCGATAGCTCATATCATAAATAGTAGCATCAGTCAAGGTATATTTCCTGATTCTCTTAAAGAAGCATATGTATTGCCAATATTTAAAGGAGGGGACAAATCAGATCCTTGCAATTACAGACCAATATCTATACTATCAACCATCTCAAAAATATTTGAACGTCATATCGCAAAACAATTACATACATTTTTCAAAAACACCAACATTTTACTTCAAACTCAATCCGGATTCCGCCAACAACACTCCTGTCATACTGCTCTCACCCGAATAGTTGACACCTGGCTAAAAGATATAGACTCTGGTAAATATGTAGGTGCAGTTTTCCTAGATTTACGAAAAGCATTTGACCTTGTTGATCATCAGATTTTGTTACATAAATTGAAATTATACCATTTTTCAAATAGCGCAATTAAATTCTTTGAATCTTATCTTAGCGGTAGAACTCAAAAAATAAAAGTAAATAACGTATTTTCGGAAAAGTTATCCGTTCATTCCGGTGTTCCTCAAGGCTCAATTTTAGGACCGCTCTTATTTCTGGTCTATATAAATGATATAGCCCTTTCTTCAAATTCAATAAACATTGACTTGTACGCTGACGACTCTACAGTCTACAAATCTGATTGAAAACGTACTTCAAGACAACTTGAACGAAGTCGATAGCTGGTGTAAATTAAATAATATGTCACTGCACCCGTGCAAATCTAAATGCATGTTGATGACTACAAAATATAAGCTAAAACATACTCGTGAGTTACGTTTATCAATAGAAAATGTCGCCATTGAAAACGTTGAGGTGTATAAATTACTAGGTGTATTAATTGACAACACACTTTCATGGACATTCCAAATATCTCAAGTGTGTAATAAATTAAACTCCAAAATAGCTCTGTTGAAACATATTATCTATTACTTGTCAGATGAAATGAAAATAACATTCTATAATGCAAATTTAGTACCATGCTTCGACTACTGTTGTACTGTCTGGGGCAATACAATGAGCCCAAAATTAGATCTAAATAAAATACAAAAAAGGGCTGCCAGAATTTTATTAAATTAAACCATTAGAAGCTAGTTCCTCCGATATGTTTAATAACTTAAATGGTTAAAATTCGAAAATAGATGTGCCTACCATACAGGTTTACTTATATTTAAATGCCAACACCAGCTAGTACCGGAATATCTGACTCGAAAAATACACGTTATAGATTCCGTTCATCGGAAAGAAATGACTTAAGACATCACAAATGAAAAATTCTTTCAGTTACACCAGTATTGATATTTGGAATAAAATACCTCTTGAAATCAGAAATATCTCTTCAATATCATCTTTCAAATACAAATACAAGAACTTCCTTTTTCAAAAACAGCAGCAATTATCTACCATTTAAAGAATATAAATTCTATATGCGCTACGTTTTAGATAAATTTAGATTAATTATGTTTTCTGGTTAATTGATAATTATAATTTCACTTATTGAGGTAATGACGAGTGTTTGTCGGGATCGAATGTATATTTGCATAAATGTATAGATTGTTATTTCATTTACCGTGTTTCTTTGCCTTTTTGTTTCTTTTCACATTGTAAATAAGTTTTGTATGTTTTGAACATTGATTTATGTGTAAACCTTCTTTAAATAAAGAATATTATTATTATTATTATTATTATTATTATTATTATTATTATTATATTCATATCATAATCCTACGCTAAAAGTTGAAAAATAGATCCACATTGATGCAGTAAAATAGGTGTAGTTCATTGTCGTCACATTTTTTTTTAATGTCACATTTGAAGACAAATGAACGTCTTTTCCACATTAAATAAACCAGAGAGATGATTTAGATTTTGCATTTACTTTTCATTAATGTTGTTTGTTTATACACGGAAGAAGGAAGTGACGTCACCGACGTCATATAAAACGTGACACGGAATAGCGCGTTATGTTGTTTTGGCCATTAATGACACAAATTAACGTTTATATAAAATTGAACATGATATTCGGTAAAATGTATATAATAAATAATCTGCGTGTGTATCTTTCTCGTTGGCTGCATTGGCTCCGCCTCTCGTGTGATCCGGAACTACACAGCCAACTCAAAAGATACAACGCCGCAGATCAACCGACTGTTATAATATTCCGTATTCATTGTTTATATTAAGATTAGAGAAGAAATTTATAACTTGAAATTTTTAGAATATCAGATAAATCATTATCTTCAAGTATAAAAAAGTCTGTCCGCCAACGATCATTTTACATAATTCTGGCGAAGAGTCTCTGTTTATAATATAATAACTATTTACACTAATTTCAAAATAAACATCTTATTAAAACAAAAAGACAATAAATACATTGTTCCGCAAAAATGTGATCCATTGATTTGTCTTAGTTTGATTAAATTAAATAGATAAAACTGAAAACTAAACGGAAAAGTTTGTGCTGTTATTTTAACCCATAGATTTTTTTTCAAGAAGCTAAATCAATATAACATAACAAAACATCCTGTTTCCCCTACAAATAAATCCAATATTTACAACTGTTCTGATTAAAACGTTCAATTTTCTGACAATAGCTACATACAAAGCTACAATTTACCAACCTACCTACTTTCTTGCCTATTTGTTCAAACTCTCGTAAATACCAAGTGCTGACAAAGAGCATTAATAACTCCGTTGAGTAAACGATGCAGATAACACTTACAGTCATTACTACATTAATGAAATGTCATTTCAGGAGAAGGAACATTGTAATAAGACTTTTACCTTATTAATAATCTGTTATTTTCAATCTACAGTTTAGCAGCTGTAATTCAATATCTTTACAATAAAAAAGTGTTTAATTGGTTCATACATTTGCTTGTACAAATTTGATCTCCAGATGACTTTATTACGATCATCTATCAAATTCAAGTCAAATTCAGGAAAAACTTATTACAGTTATTACCATAATATTTTTTTCAACTGTATCTTATCAGGCCTTAAATAGTATTTTAAACAGTAAATCTTTGTTTTTCTTAAATATTTCATCATAGTATTTTTAAAACGTACTTTCCTAGTCAATATAAATACTTGATAGCAATTTATTTTTGTAAAATGTCAAATATTATTTCAGTAAATTACCCCACCAGAAATAATACTAAACGAAACTTTTAACGCACCACCTTTTCCCTTCTTCTAACGCACAATCTGCTTTTCTTCTTTTCTTAATTATCCAACTCTTCCAATATCTGCCAGCTTATTTTTAGCTTTCTGTACACGAAAGCTATCATGACTGGCAATTTTGAAGACACTTCCGTTACATGAATTTCAAAATGATCGAGTGATACAAATTACATATAAAATCTGATATGTTTTGTGTTCTTGGGCAAAACATGGTTCCAATCCAGTATGCTATTCTAACAAAAAGTAGCTGATAAAACCACTGACCGGTGGGACATAGATATTAGCTGGATCACTTATTTCCTTTTAAAGTTTCAAGTAGTTAAATTAGAAAATTCAATCGCAGATCTAAAACAAGATCTTTAAAATCAGTAACTCTTATCAATAAACCTTATTACCCTAGACTATGTTGTTATTGTCCACGAAGAACATCAAACGCGGAATTGAGTAACATATTTTCCTGAGAGATTTGTTTAAAAAATTTCCTTTTCTGCACTTAAACTTGATTCTTGAATTAACTTTCCTCACAATACTATTTACACAACGGCGGTGCGAGAAAGATCATAATCTAGGACAGACCATTAATATTTTAGAGTTTTTGCATTTCACAGAAAATCGTTTACCGTTTAGAAGCAAAACAACTACAACTTTCTAACTCTTGACCTTATATTCTACTAAACCCCTCTATGTCCTAATGCGAGGAGAGAATTGCACCATCATATGCACAGCGAGTAAGTTTACAAGTATACTTGTACTTGCGTTCCTATCATTAATATAGCATAAAATAAACAAGTAACCAAGTATACTGCCTTTGGGAACGCCGTACACAATATGACCATATGTGTACCAAATGACCAAATGTATTGAATCCACAGACTCATCTTCTAGAGCTTGTAATGTGTGACACAGAATCACATGATCAAATGTGTCAAATGCCTTTTGGAAGTCAAGGATGATAATACCTGTAAAACACACCTTTTGAAATCTGATTTCATATAAGACCAGTAAGGTGGATGGGACAGGAGTCTGTGGAAACCCCTGAATCACTTTGATATTCATATAGAAGACTATTTTTAGCCAAAAAAGTTTCAAGTTGGGTTGTTCACGTCTCTGTCTAATATCTTTGAGACGAAAGAAAATAGGCTTATAATTTGAAACGGTTTCTTAATAGGCTTATAATTTGAAACGGTTTTCTTAAACAAAAGGTTTCACTTTAGCATTTTTAAGCCGTTTAACAATAGAGTTATCCAAGTATTGTTGCTCGAATGATAACTACACTTGTACCCTTGGAATACTTTTGAACTCTTCAGTATATTTATGTTTTTTAAAAATGTTAACACTTTTTGACTGTTGAATGAGAGTTTGCTTTAAAAGGTACTCATGCTATTTGCCAACAACCCATTCACATTAATTTATAACTATTAACTAAATTCTATTTTATGACAAAAAGTCACTTTTTTCTTATCATTGAAACAATATAAATCTTTGCAATCATACCAACAGCAAAACTGTTATATAGATATCTTCTGAGCAAGACATTAGATGCAGCGTTAACATCTGTTTTGGCGGGTCGTTTGCGGCCAGATATGTAAAAATCTATGTCAAAAAAGAGTTAGTTTAAAGTGACATTATGCGCATCTACTGAACAAAGTGTATTTTTGGTGACAGTTTTATATAAGCAATTTTCGTTTGCTGTGCATTTAAATGTGTTAAACTTATGATAATGCCGCATTGGTATTGAAGTTGGTGCTCTAGAAATAAAAAAAATGGACTAATGTAATAATAGTTCCTTTCTTCGCAGTGATCTCCCTTGTGTTGTTGTTGTTGGTAGAGTTTTCGGTGGCTTCAACTCCTGCATGCAGTTGCTTTTTTAATTGACTCTCCCAGTCAAAATAGGAAAAGTAATATTTTGAAAGTTATTATTTCGTACTGGTAACAGTAAGAGATTAGTGTATTGGGTTAAAAGCTATTATTCCTCTACCCTTTTTACACACACTTATTTCAGCTGGATTTTTACTTGAAACAAATGTGCATAATGTCACTTTAAGGTTTGTTCAATGCAAAACGTTATTTCCTACGCGAACGCTCATTTTACGTCATGCGGCGCAATATGATGTCATGTTTACAGCATTTCGGTTCCCGCGTTGTCTATGGTTTAATATAACATAATTTTTCTACTCTTTGTATATAGACAAAATCGTGAGTCATGTTCGAATGTTTCTTATACAGTTGCGCAATGACAAACAGACTACAACAAATTGCATTACTGATGCGTAGAACGTGATACAACTAAAGAAGGAAGTAATAATAATTGTGTATACATCTGTACTTATTTTTGAGCGCAGAATGATGAAATAGAATTGTTGTTTACCAGCGGCTTTGTAGTAATTTCAAATATTAATCCGCGTTGTTATGACTAAAATGTATGGTTTCTAAGAATCTGAAAGTACTGAAAAACCTGCCGCTAAGTTAGCACAAGTAAATTAAATGCTCTCCGACACTGCGTAATCTGGGAGCGTCAACACGGTTCTCTCTTTACAAATCTAATCATATATAGTTGAAATAGTTTGGCAAAAATAACAATTGCCCATTTTCATCTCTATATGTAGTTTGGTTGTCATTTTCCCTACACAGAGTTACGCAGTGTCAGACACATAATGCATATAGTATGTGATACATTTGGAAAGATGTTAATAATACAACCGTGAAATAATAGGAGGATTTTATGTTCAAGTGCTGCGTAGGTTGTGTCATTCACATAGCTGGCTTGAAGGATTTTGAAATATTTTTAAATTATATTAATGGATACTAGTTATATGATTAAAATAAACAGATAATAATTAAAAACAGGTACTGTAAGCTAATATTGTCACGAACTTAAATTTACATTCTTTGTCTGTAATACAGAAAAATCCCCTTATGCTAGATTTTGAAGTGAGCTGCTGTCAGCACTTTCAGTGCTTTGATATTATCATTAAGTAAATCTTAAAAATTGCAATCCCAGCTATAAAAAATGCATACTTGAACAAAAATCAATCTTAATATCACTGAAACTTAAGAAATCCATTTCAAATTTTCCCATGAATAATGCCGCGTATATGTAGGTTACGTAGAACTGCCCATGGCTATACCCATCTTTTGCAGATATAAAGTTTCATCAAACTGAAAATGGTTTTTCAGCAGTTTTGCAAAGTCCATACTTGATAGACGACTGTTACAGCTTCTATCATTTTGCTGGCAGTATTTACATGCGTCTTTCCGTCCTCTTGTATGAAGAGTGACAAGGTATGTCTTTTATTTTATATATGAAATCGCTAGTGTCCTTTACAAACGACGGCAAATTCAACATATATGGTTTGAGAACAAAGTCTATATACTTGGAAATGTATTCTGTCGCTACAAGTAATACTCATCAGTTTTTTTTTATTTACAGTCAATCATAATTTGTTCAGGCAAAACCATCGAATGTCCTTAAATGAAACACAAACGCAACACGTGTCATTTATCTATCTTATAATTTGTATGTACTGTTATTGTTGTGATAGCTGTTTTATAAAAATGCGTTGCTTTGTAAAGTTCATACACCACGTTTATGCTCGCAATCACCAGTGCAAAATCGGATCTGCACTTTAGTACTGTTAGTACTTAGTAATATTTCCAAGTTCATCGGCACAGATGGATGTATGTACGATATAAGCGCTAAAACAGATTTTAATGTCATTCTGAAAGTCCTTATTGTTAGAAAACCCACAAAAGAATCAATATTTCCATTAACGAACGTTTTATACTGTCGGAAGATTTGAAAAAAACTAAGGTGTCCTTATTCGATAAACAAACTCGAGTAACGTGACCATCGACTTGAAACAAACGGGTGAGTAATTTTGTCCATCATTTTATGCCCAGAAAACAACTAAAGGAAATTGCAAAATTAAGACAATCGGTGTTACTTAAAAAGGATACTACTTTTTCAGTGAATATGGCAGACAGAGAAAGAAGAAAATTATAACTTTACAGTTATATAAGACGATTACTGTATTTACACAACAGTATACAGAATAATGGCCACGGCTGTACTTCAACATACTGAGCATATCACCCGATTGGAGTATTTACACAGCCCGAAAAACAATCGAAAAGTACATTTTTTTATCAAAGAAAACGCGCAAGTCAAATTTTCACAGAATATTTATCTGATCTATACAGACCTGATAAAAACATTACTTTCTGGTTTTCCAGCTTGTAAAAAAAATAAAATTTCACTAACAAGATACTGACATGAAATTTGCCTTACAATAATTTAAATAAAAAATAACATGCGCTTTTTGCTAACAAAAGATTGTATTTTTCTATTGTTCTTTCATGTATATTCATTATTTAAAAATGACGCCATCTTACGTATACAACCGCTCTATCTCCCATAACTAACTCACTGTTAGGAACAGACACTAAAAAAGACACTAAAATTTCAAGACTAAAAATTATGTAGTCTGACAGGGATTCCTTTATTGTTCCTTTATTGTCCGGCTGATTTTGTTTATAATTATTAGTGAAAACATTAAATTATATTCGAACCTTTCAAATAAAACCTGAAAACCAAGCGAAATCGACCGATTAACGGAAAATCAACAGTTGTAAAACTTTTGACACTTGTTTTTGTACTGATAAATTACGGCTTTCGGATAATTTGCGGGGTTTCCCCGAGGTATAAAGGTCTTAATTAAATATTATTAAATTAGACTGTTTTCCGGCATTCCGTTTTTAATCATTCTAAAGCGAAATAAATCGGCACCATTCTTGGGCTGATTTAGCGCTTCATAAATATTCATTAGATTCATTCAAGGGACGCAACTCTAATTGATTTTGCATTGCTAATGTACGTCATCACCGTGGTCGCTATTATAAAGCCCAAAAAACGTTAATACAAACAGGCCACACTCTGTAGCCACAACACTTTCAATATATCAATAATATAGTTTCTTCGGCCATTCATAAAAATACAACAACTCCATAGAACGAATTCTGGTGGAACTCCGGTTCCAAAATGGCGACTGTTCCACAGCAAAATAATAACAAAAGCGCGAAACTGACGTCATACTCCATACGTGCTATAACATTGTAGCGACTAACTACTGGCTTCGGCAGATAACACTTCATTGCATCGAACAAATAAAATAGAAACACGCATGCGCTACACTGACGTCATATATATCAGTGCTACAGCATTGTAACTGCTTCTATTACCTTATCCACATAACGCTTTGTTGCATCGTACTAAAGTTTAAAGGTCATTTTGTCCGTTTTAGTAATACAAAAGACGTATATCCATAGTAATTAATGTTAATAAATATCCAAAAATAACTTTCGTCTACGAAGATTCAGATGGAGTCAAATGGTTCAACCAGCCTGAAGACATTCAGTTGGAAGTCAGTCGCCATGAATACACAAACTCAAATATCCAAAACAATTTGTATAAACATTCTTTGCTTTATGAAAGTCATAACTTTTAACATGTGATGAACCTGCAAATCAATAGTGATCCATAGAAATGTCTTCTTATTGCCAGCTCGTACATTAAATACAAGTCGACTACGCACAAGTTCTCAGGAAACCAATGAGAATTGTTTGTTTGGATAGCCATTTTTGTTCATCATAGCGTCGAAGCCACTAGAGTTGTCCGGATTTCAAGCATATAGTTTGATGTTTATCATTTACGATAAACCTAAGCATTGATTTTTAATGATGTTGCAAAGAAAATGTTTAGCATATTCAATGACCTTAATCGTGAATTATGCGTAAAATTTAAGAAATGTAATGGATTTTTGTCATGGCGGCTTCGTCAAAAATTTGGTTTCAAACGAGGCGAAAACTTTGTCCTATTCACTTGAGGGTATGTCCCAAACCACTGTATAATTTTATTATAAGTCAAGAGATGTTTACATTTAGACTGTTTCTATGCAATTTATTTCTCAAACATTTATAATATTCATTCAAAACTGTTCCAAATAATTCATAAAAGTTCATAATATAAATTCATAAAAATTCATAAAATATGTTCTTCAGAAAATTATCACGAAAAATAGAAATTAGTAAATAAAAGTTATATTTACCCTTCAAAATGGTCACCTCTGTATTCAATGCGAATAAAAACTTTATGCAGATCGTTATTTTTGGGTTATAATTATGGCAATGATTATTATTCTTGGAGTATAAATAACCGATTAATGTTTTATTTAATATTTTGATGGTCACTTTGAACGGTAGACTGGCTTAAATCGTTGGAGTCATTATTCATGTCTTTTCTGGCCATTTTATAACAGCTTCACAATTTCTCCTTCCCTTGAGTCTGTGTTGAGACGAGCTTTGATCTAGACAACTATTTGATAGACATATTTTATTTAAAAGAAAAATTACCTCTCTTATCAGTCTTTTTGAAACGGTGATATACATAAAATTACTTCCAATGAGATATACATTTGTACTTGCATTTAAAAATGTTGAGAATAAACTTACGCAGGACCCTCTCTCAAAATGAATGAAAAAAACATTAAAAAAGTATACAGAACTGTTGCTACAAATAGATTGCTTGTACGTACGACGGACGCCAGACGGCGATCCTAATAGCTCACTCTGTGACAGGTGAGCTACAAAGACATGTATTAACAATTCTAAAACAAACACAAAATAACACATTTCCGACAAACAGATCTGACATGTAAAAAATCTGTGAAACAGTCAAGCTTTTGGAATAAATCTATGGAATAAACGATTTTGTATTAAATCAGTCGTTGGAATCAAACGATCCAACACTGTCTGATTTGGTGTTTGTTTTGTATTTGTTCGTGCTTTTTTTTCGACAAAATTTTACTTAAAGGATCGTTTGTATCACTAAAAAGTTCAATGGATGACATCGGAAGATTATTTTGAAATTCTTTCTCATTTAACTTCTTAAAACAAGCGATATTAATAATCTTATGCATTGATTGTTTCATGGGCTCAGGTTGAGTAACTCGAGTACAGGAAAATGATCGCTTCAACTTTAGTATCGTAAGTTTATGTCTACGAGCTGCTTTTATACATATATGATCCATGATATTAGAATTTAGTACTTCTTGTTGGTAAAATCAATGTGTTGTTTTAGATCAAAATTATTAATACAAGACTTCCAGAATAATTCATTTTGATATCCCCTAAAATAAATATCCTTGTGGTAAAAGTAATATTCGTCTATAAACAAAGTTGAAAAGAAACGGTTTAGTTCCTTTAACATTAAGTACAAACTGTATTATCTGTTTAGTCATGACATGTATAAATCATAAGTAAATTCGATAGTAAAGATTGTGCCACGACGATTATTGTTTCGTAACTATTCAGTTGACAGTGCTTCGTTTCTTTAATGGCTGTGTAAGTAGAAAAAGCAATCCTATTTCCATTTTTCTCAGCGTAGATTGTGCCTGAAACGTGAAAAGTGCTTTTCTCTATTTTTATCAGCGTAAGTTGCGCCCTCTATGAAACGAACGACAACTCAATTACAAAGGACAACTCTTGCATTTCCAAAAAATTAGACTACAGTTTTCATTTCAGAAGTACCTCAATTTTTCAATGAAGAGAGACGCATATATACCATCTACTGCTTAAGTCTCCATGTATCTTTTACTCACTACGTATTAAATATAGCGGCCCGCAATAACTTATCGCTGCGCTGGGACAGTATATTTTGTTTTATTGTCGCTTGTATGTAAACATAATCTGCTGTTGTCTGTTTTCAAATGTCTGTTTTCAAAGAAAACAGTGACAGTGTTAAATATATATAATAAACGTACCGTTGCAAGTAAAGTTTAGAACAGGCAAGGCTTTACTAAATATTGCGGATTAACGTCAAAATGTATACCGAGCGTAATGAATGCCGGAAACCATACGACGATGACGTCGTTAAAATGACGTCATTGTTGCTATGCTTTCTGATGACGTTTCCCGCGAATTTTGCAAAAGTAGAGTTAATAGAAAAATTGTTGGTATAGATGTTATATCACAATAATTTCACTCATGAACATCAAAAGTAGTTAATTTTCTCTCATTCGTCAAAATATCACTTTTGGTGCCCACTCGGTGAACTTATAACGTAACATCGAAACCAACAATCATCTTCTATGTAAGCTACTGAATGAATTTGAAAAATTTACAGCATTTACAATCCAATATGCAATGTATTCTTAAGATATGTATTTAAGACAAATTATTGATCTTAAAGTGACATTATGCGTATTTTTTTTCAAGTAAAAATCCAGCTGAAAATGGTGTATGTACAAAAGCGTAGAGGAAATAATAACTTTTAACCTAATACACCAAACTCTTCCCGCTACCAGTATGAATCAAAGCACTGAAAGTGCTGACAACAAGGAGTCCTCTGCAAAATTGGCCACAAGGGAGTTTTCTTACAGACAATGAGTGATCATTTGTGTCAATACTTTGTAAAATTACTTGATTTTGGTTACTGGCCGTTTATTTTAATCAAGGAACCTGTAGTTCATTGACAACACATCATGTTGCTGTTGTTTTATTTTTTTCAAAAACATGGTTTTGCTTGAGACTTTTCGACGAAGTAAAATACAGTGTTTTTAAATTGTATACAACCAGCTTTGTTTATGGAAATCCTTCAGAAATAAGTGACCCGACCTACACAGCACATAAAAGCTGCTCGCTGTCAGATTTCGTTAAAAAAATATTGCCTTTCAAACTGTATAAAAAATAACATAGTTAAGAGCATATAAAAAGGTTCCAGTATACATTCCAGTCAATTATATCTGTAGATTTGAAATAATACGCTACCAACTGATAAAGCGTAAAGTAATACCAGGATTTTCATTCGATTTTGGCTAATTCCTACCTAGATTTTTACTTCTATTGTTGATTTTAGCCTTTAGTTTTATGTTTATGTATTAGTATGTCGTTGTATAGAATTTAATTTTCTCCAACGGCAACTGAGAGCGAGCAGCTTTATATGAAATCGTCTATTATTTCACGAAATTTTCATGAAACCTTAAATCTAAGTGGTTATATGCATTATGTTTCCGTAAGGGACATACATGCTGACATCATAAAACATATTATACACGTCATTATTTTCATAATGATATCCGACCAGATCCACTCCCGTGGTTTAGTGGTTAAAGAAGCTGACTTGAAATCACTGTAACCTCCAACCTAGTACTGGAACTTTATATGACGATGTTAGAGAAACTAGCCGCTTATTAAATATACCAAATACATGTAATTTTGAAGTGGGCGTTTAACTCCTACAACAACACTATCCGATCAGAAATCATAAAAGACAGCAAATGCGGCATTTTTTCTAAAAGTGACATACCCTATAACTCATGCCAAAACGAAATAACCTCCAAAAATAATAAATAGAATCTGTAGAAGTACATGTATTATAACTTAATCTAAAAGTTTCAGCGGATTTTTGAAAGTATTTCATTAAAAAAGCTTAACAGAATTCAAACTCATTTTTCCTGGAAGTGACATGTCCTATAACTGGATGCCAAACGAAATAACCTCCAAAAAATAATAGATAGAATCTGTAGAAGTACATGTATTATATCTAAACCTAAAAGTTTCAGCGGATTTTTCAAAGTATTTCATAAATATTTTTTACAGAATTTTTGTTGATTTTTCACAACCGCATTACATCGGCAGTTCGCGTCCCACAGTTTCATTTCATCACATTTTTTTGTTGGTAAGGGGAGATAACATCCATCGTAAGTAGTCTATTAGCCTTACACTTTAATTTACTTTAAGAAATCTTTTGAAAAGCTAGATATTAAACCCAGGCTTATTCTTAGGGCCTATAATACTTTGAAACTTAATTATAATATATATATTATAAGTAGGCTACACAAAATATTTAGTGTTCTCTTACCATTTTTCATCGGTTTGCACCATTCAAATTTTATGAATGGAAGCGTTGTGAATAAAATACATGTACAATCATTTTGATCACGTGAACGCCGATCTAAAAATAAATTGCATATTGTTAATGTATACATATTTACGCCGTTTATCTTTTTAAAAAGAGATATTTCTTGTTAGTACTGGCTGATATCTGAGTGAGGGAGACACTTTATAAAGTTTGTATTGCCAGTTGCTGTATTGCAGAATGAGTTTACACAGCCGATGACATGTAAACGCTAACCGTATGCAGTGTCGGATCAGTGTACATTGCTGCCTGATGTAATTTAAATATTCTGAATTTTGCCTACATTAGTGTTACAATGATTTAAAGCATTTGCACGTATATTTTGAAACGGAAATGGCTTTCAATTATTTTTTAAGTCGAGATAACAAACACGATCCCCGTGCGTTTCAGCTAAAGTCGATCTACTTTGCAGGCGAAAGGAGAAACCTATGGCTCTATGGCTGTTCAAATTGTCAGGGTTTGTGGGGAATATTCGTTTGACGCATGCCGGTGTACGTCGCTCTATTCGTTTCTAAATAGCCAGAATGAATGAGGCGCATTTTGAGCAATGAGGTTTGGATATACCGGCGTATCCCGGCTTACGCCGCATCCTGCGTCAAACAATTAGGCCCTTTGCTGAGTCGTTTTCAAAATTGGCTACCAAAAACAAGGAGTCACGTGACTCCTTGTTAAAAATAACTTTCAAAATATTGATTTTCTTATTTGACTGGGAGAGTCAACTGCATGCAGGAGTTGCTTCACTTCCACTGCCGAAATCTCTACCAACATCAACAACGACACATTCAACTATCATTTTATCAGTCCGATTTTTTTATATCTAAAGCACCAACTTCAAATACTAATGCGGCATAATCATTAATTTAACACATTTAAATACACAGCAACCAAAAATTGCTTTTATAAAACTATCACCAAAAACACACTTTGTGCAGTGATATGTGCATAATGTCACTTTAACGTAATAACTAATTGGCAATAACGCTAAAGGTGAAATGCGCCTCAAATATTTTGTTCGAACTTTCTCATGAAATTTACACTGTGCATAATTGAAGATATTTCTGATGGAATATCTCTTACAGTTTCTATGCTGTTGTGCTTCAAACATTGCCACTGACGTCACTTTTTGCACAGTTCGCTATTTCATATTATTCCCCGAGTTTTCCTTCACCGCGCTTTTAATTTTAAATTTATGGACAATATAAAATAACATGCGCCTTGCTAAAAGACGTTCTTTAAAATGGTATAACATTTGATGAAAAAATTTCGACGCTTGTCTAACTAGTCGCGATTATGTGACGTCAAAACGGTAAAATTCTATCAGGGTTTTGCTTACAATTGGAGTTATTAAAAATCAGCTCGATGAAAAAACGCATACGCTTGATATGATGTATAAAAATTATTTTAAGATCATTTGATATGATAAAAAGGATGGGTCACCGGCTTACTATTTTTACAATTCCACGAAATTTTACCCCTACCCCAAACGTAGTTTTGACTGTGATGTACTGGGAGTTACTGTATACGTTTTCTTTTTTTACACAAGGATAAGTTGATTTACTAACAAGCTTATGTTTTTCAATTAAGCAATTTATATTTCAGGATGGGCCATTTTAAAACCAATGAATACAGCGTCATCTGAATATAGTTTGAAGTATACACAGGTTTGTGTTTTTATTCGTTTTTATCTTTGGGTTTTCGATAATATGGCGCATCCTTTTATAACCATACGTATTTCTTTTTTCTCTGGTTTTACACCAGCATACAAAATCTCAATTTAAAGGCTGAAATTTTGTTTATGGAGATTGAGATCAAATTCGCCGCCCTTAGTTTCACGTGCGAGTCTTTAGTAGAATCTATGAAACATAATTTTCGACATTTCGACATGTAGTGCAACTGAATGCGCATTTATTACTAACTGAAACCCAGAAATTCTTTATAACGCGCTGAAAAAGAGGGGTTAATAAACTGCAGATGTGACGTAAAAAAAAAATGAAATAAAAATTATATATCTGACTTTAGCTTATGAAATGATTTTAATATTCAATATATTAAAATCATTTCATAAGCTAAAGTCAGATTTTTTAAGCACACAAGTTTAATTACTTAAGCTACTTTTTTCTTTGATCGTTTGCAATTCCCGGCCGACCCTGGGTAAACTTGCTAATACTCCTGACAGACGCTGGTTGAATATACAAGGGAATCTAGGTACCAGACCCTAGTACTTTTACCCCTTGGTTCTTTAACATGCCCGGTGTATAGCACCGATACACGTGAGACTACCTCTTGGTTTCTAACCAGTACATCTCTAGATAGGTTGAAACACTAAAAAACACTAATCTCCAATTAGTGTTCTGTAATCTCCAAACACTAAAAAGTGTTCTGTAATCTCCAATCTCCCGGGATTCGGACCGGGGACCTCCGGTTTAGTAGTCCAGAGCGTTAACCACTCGACCACCGCAGCACCCATCCCTTGTATTTGTTTTATCTGTGTAAATTGACGATGTCACCAGACTTGCCACGTGCACATTCGTAAGACGAAACCGAAGATAAATATAAATCCACTGCGAAACTATGGTTTTTTTTTATGTCAAAAGGTTCCAGGCCTCATGATTATAACTCAACTCAGTTTCGTGTTCAAACTTTGAATCAACATAATATTAAAACCTTTAATAAATTCTTAGTTAAAATGTGTCTTTCTATAAGAATTGAAATTACTTCAGAATTGCTTCTCTGGTTATCTAAAAGATTTATAATCATGGGGCCTGGTTAATTTACAGGAGTGCGAAACTCATTCACAGCTAGCTTGATGTTGTGCTAGGTTCATTACCGTAGAGCACATCCCGTGTTTCCTTGCCGGGGATCACACTGGTCTTCTTACCACATAGGCCGATACGGAGTAAAGTCAACTGTCTCATCCTTATCCACGTATCTACCCATATATATTTCTGTTTTTAAATTGAGTAATGTTGATGTCTTTTTTTTTAAATAATCAATAGATAGCAGTCTTTCCCTCCTGTTATCCATCTGTAATGTCTTTCTATTTTTTTGTGTACATCATTTTCACATTTATAACCTAAGCACTAAACATATCAAATCTTTGGATATAAAACGAACTATCTCACACTTCTAACCTGTGATGATTATAAAATATGGAAGATAATATAAACGACCTTTCTTACCTGCCCCTTCGGACACCCGGACAATCAAAATCGCTATTATTAAACATGACGATAGACTGCATATATGGCATTTTTATTCATCCATACACTACGACTGAAAGGGATCATTGTTATCGCACATCGCACAGAAAATCTCAAAACTATGCATTTAGAAACATGTGTTAAAGTAAACGATCTGAAATGAAGTAAACACTATGTAGGGAGACGCCGATGTGTAGATGTAGAGCGGTGGACACCTCATTCGAAGGTTGCTGGTTTGAATTCCATCAGCGGAATTTTACCGGGACCTGTCTAATTCCTCCTGTCTGTGCTACAACTGGTCATATTCCAGGAAGATTCCGTCAATATTATAGCTTTATGGCATGCAAGATTATGCGACAATTTATGTAAATAACTAAAATCAAATGAAGTAGTTAATTCATTTTTCAGTGAAGTAGATATTTTATTTTTCAGCATGTATATACGTAATCATTATGTACATACTGCTAATTTCATGTCTTTAAAATCATTACTATTTTCTTATAAACAGTATAATTTATCTGACAAAGTATCAAGTAGTGCAGAGAATTTTCATTTATTCAAAGGACACATGTGAAAGTTGCATTTAAACGCTTATGTCAGACATGAGGTAGGGGTAAAATGGTAAAATGACGAATGGTAAAATGACGAAATACTTAGGTGACCCCTATTTTTTGCAATGCCAACTAGTAGCAAAATAGTTTTTATCAAACACACTTTAAAGTGACATTATGCGCATCTTACTGCATATAGTGTATTTTTGGTGACAGTTTTATAAAAGCAATTTTTGGTTGTTGTGCATTTAAATGTGTTAAATAAATTATTATGCCGCATTAGTATTTAAAGTTGGTGCTTTAGATATAAAAAAATCGGACTGATAAAATGATAGTTCATTGTGTTGTTCTTGATGTTGGTAGAGATTTCGACAGTGGAAGGGAAGCAACTCCTGCATGCAGTTGTTCTTTTCTTAAATTGACTCTCCCAGTCAAATAAGAAAATCAATATTTGGAAAGTTATTTTTTCATACTGGTAGCGGGAAGAGTTTGGTGTATTTGAAAATTTTGCTCATACCCGAAAATTTTGCTCATACCAGCATATGTGCTCATATGGTCTAAGGGAAATATTGCGACAGTCACTCGAGTTTTATGTTGACAAGAGTTCTCCTTTTGAATGAGCTGAAATAACCAATGAAATGTGAAACAATGACGCGATTGAATCCGACTCGATAAAAAGAGCAGACTTTTCAGGTTATAACGACCGGTTCGGAGACCATATCATCGCTTTTGCGTTCGCCATTCAATTAGCCTTAATGTCCGGTGTGTAAATCTTACTGCTGAGTCGGTTTTCTATAGGATGTGTGCAGAGCAAAGGTCACATAATATATCTCTGCAGGGGTGTATCAGGAATTCACTATTATATATATCAACACTATAAGCCACACAAGTGACAGATGAGTCATTCAGGAGGTATGATGAGGTTTGAGGAGGTAATGAGGAGGTAATGAGGAGGCATGAGGAGGAATGAGGAGGTCGAGGAGGCATGAGGAGGATGATGAGGTATTGAGGAGGGAATGAGGAGGTACGAGGAGGTTATGAGGAGGGTCACTTCTTGTGGCTTATAGTGTTGATATATATGATAGTGATTTGGTACGACGGCGAGGTCAGTTGCTAATAAAGCGAGACCGTTATCTCCTATGGGGAGTAACGACAAGAACATCATATTTCATTGTAGGAAATGTGGTTATTTTTTTTTGCTTTGGAGAAACCTATTACACCACTTCAGAGTATGGCATACAGCGGGTATTATTCAAATATCTGTGTATGCTGCGACTGCGTGTTTGAAAAGCGTAAGGCATTTCTCAAGCATGTGAAAATGAAAGCCTCGGAGGTAGTGAGGAGAAACAGATCAATGCAAACGGATTCTAACCTTTTAGGGATATCTAAAGGAGGTAAAAGTCGTTTGGTTCGGTCTCCTGAATGTTTGCGGCTATATGCGTCAAAATGTTTTATTCGATTTCTATCTATATGGCACTGATTTCTGCAAATGAGACATGTATGTTGATATTTCGGATTATTTCATTTCAAATTTGGGGTATGCCGTCAAAATCACAAGTATTACTGACTTTAATGCACCCAATGACCAATAAATGGAACCTACCCATTGTAAAATTCCTACAAAAACCGTCCTATCTTTTTATAAGTGTTTCATTTGGAATTTTACAATGGGTAGGTTCCATTTATTGGTCATTGGTGTGCTCATTAAAGTCCAGTATTACTTGTATGATTTCGACGGCATACCCCAAATTTGAAATGAAATAATCCGAAATATCAACATACATGTCTCATTTGCAGAAACCAGTGCCATATAGATAGAAATCGAATAAAACATTTTGACGCATATAGCCGCAAACATTCAGGAGACCGAACCAAACGACTTTTACCTCCCTTAGATATCCCTTAAAAGGTTAGAATCCGTTTGCATTGGTCTGTTTCTCCTCACTACCTCCGAGGCTTTCATTTTCACATGCTTGAGAAATGCCTTACGCTTTCAAACACGCAGTCGCAGCATACACAGATATTTGAATAATACTCGCATGTATGCCATACTCTGAAGTGGTGTAATAGGTTTCTCCAAAGCAAAAAAAAAACGTAACCACATTTCCTACAATGAAATATGATGTTCTTGTCGTTACTCTCCATAGTGAGATAACGGTCTCGCTTTATTAGCAACTGACCTCGCCGTCTGTACCAAATCACTATCATATATATCAACACTATAAGCCACAAGAAGTGACCCTCCTCATAACCTCCTCGTACCTCCTCATTACCTCATCATACCTCCTCATGCCTCCTCGTACCTCCTCATTACCTCCTCATGCCTCCTCATTACCTCCTCAATACCTCATCATACCTCCTGAATGACTCATCTTGTCACTTCGTGTGGCTTATAGTGTTGATATATATAATAGTGAATTCCTTATATACCCCTGCAGAGATATATTATGTGACCTTTGCTCTGCTACACATCCTATAGAAAACCGACTCATGCATGTAAGATTTACACACCGGACATTAAGTGCTAATTGAATGGCGGACGCAAAAGCGATGATATGGTCTCCGAACCGGTCGTTATAACCTGAAAAGTCTGCTCTTTTTATCGAGTCGGATTCAATCGCGTCATTGTTTCACATTTCATTGGTTATTTCAGCTCATTCAAAAGGAGAACTCTTGTCAACATAAAACTCGAGTGACTGTCGCAATTATTTCCCTTAGACCATATGAGCACATATGCTGGTATGAGCAAAATTTTCGGGTATGAGCAAAATTTTCGGGGGGGGGGGGGGGGACCCCCATTTTATACTACTTATTGGGTTAAAGCTATTATTTCCTCTACACTTTTGTACAGACACCATTTTCAGCTGGATTTTTACTTGAAAAAAAATGCGCATAATGTCACTTTAACGTTTTTCTTCATCGAGCCAATTGTCATTTATTTCCATTTTGACGTCACGAATCCGTGCATAGTGGTTACAACGTCATACTTTTTACGTCGAATTTTATATCAGTTTCTAGATCTAATTGAAAGATTTCAGATAAATTCAGTAGCTTGAAAATACAAAACGGGTATTCGACTACTTCGAACGCAGATGGGTACTACTGACGACAGATGTATATACATGAACGTCCTGACATGTAAGCTGGAAAATACCTAATATCTTCTCTTTTTTTTATTCATTTTCACAATGTTTCACAACGTTTTCGTTCAATATGAGATTCAATATATTTGTACTAGGCAATGCTGTTTAGCTGAAAAATGACCGACGTGTTGTTACGATTGCGGAAATCAGACCAGAAATTGCAATTTTATAATCGAATGAGTCCAAAACTGCATAAATCATAAAGCTACACATTTTCTGCAGCAGAAAAACATATTTTCTTTTCGCTATAACTGATACAGCAGCTGCAATTGACACTTAAACAAGCATGGGGTTCTTTTTAAGGGTACTTTTGACGACAGATGAAAATATGATAGGGTACGTATGAACGCAGACGGTGGGTACGTAAAACGCCATACGAACTGCAGATACGTAAAAGATGAAAAGTAAGTCTAATGACGGGAATACTGTTTATAACTTTAGTTTTTGTCTTAAACTTAAAAACTATGTAACTAAAGTAAATTATAAGTCAAGGCTAAATAGAAAACTTCAGTATCATTATGATTTTTGTAAAATTATCTTTTATCGACTTAGTTAAAATTTGTTACAAATCATAATACAAAAAGAGGCATTACTCCGCAAAAATGTATGTGACTTGCTGCATTTGTATGTATTACCATGAGAAACAAGTATGGCAAATGTAAGTGGATACGTTTGTCGGGTTTGAAGTTATTAACACTTATAAACACGTCTTTGATCAACGCAAAAGCTGGGGCGAGTACAACAACCCTCCTCATTCTTCGAACAGTCGGGCTAAAAATGTAATTACAAATGTATATAATATTTTACATTGGCGTTAAATGAACATGTTTGTTCCCGTGGAATATTTGTAGTAACATTGTCTCTTGGTCATTGACTAGTTACTATAGTGTATGGGAAACTTGACATCGTTATTTTAAAGACTTCGTTGCAGGAGACTTAGATACCCCATTATCAATTCATTCTCTGTAGTTTTGAAGTTTTCTTACCAGTGATATAGGATTAATAGTACAAGCATATCAGAATATGAGACATCAAAAGATCCGCAAAATTCATTGAACTGCAACATGCTGACGAAATGTACAACTACGCTTGACAATGATCATTCATGTGACTTTTGGTAAAATTCAACTCCAGCGTTTAGGAGAATTAGTATGGACATTATGAAATATGACACATCAGTGTTGCAACTTCCCTGGAAATCAATAAATCGGAACATGCCAACGACAATTGTGTTCTAATAGGTTTGGTGGAAATCTGGCCAATGGTTAGAGGAGAAGTAGCAAAAACATCATTAAATTTGAAGAATCAATGTAAATCCCCAGAAATTCACTGAACCGGATGTGCTGGCGATATGCATAACTAAGCTTGGCACTGGTTAAGTGGAAATCTGCCGAATGTTATAGGAGAATTAGCCATGACATCATAAAATTATATGTATCAAGGGCGGTTATTCCACTGAAAATCATTGATTCGGAACATGCCGAAAAAATGCACAACTATAGTATGTGAAGTTTGGTGTAAATCCGCCACGTGGTATCAGAGGAGCTGCGTGGACATACTTAATGATAGAAACAGTGACAGACATGTATCACTAATAAATATGCTAGATCCTTCTACATAGATTAAACAACTGCCATACTGAATGTAATTAGTTTGAAACCAATTTTTATCCTGTTTGGAAAACACCTATTTACGTTTGCTATATATACTTGTTACACATCTGCCGTTATACGTATCCTCATTTCATAACAATCTGTGTTCGTACGTATCTCCTTCGTTCGTCAGACGTATCCGTTTATCTTCACCCACCTCTATAAATTTGCTTATAATCAAAAGTTCTAGGGCTGTTTGTATTGATACCTTATACATTTATCTGTATACGTGTCTAAGGTCATTGATATACATGTATATTGTTATTATAAACAAATAAATGTCATATTTGGCAACATTACTGTAGTTTTTTCAACATTTTAGGGAAATTCATTAAAATGCGTCAGTTTATCATAAAACTTTACACAGGCTTAGTTTAAACATATAACTACCTATATCAAGCAAAAGGTCGGACCTAAAAAGAGAAATAATAAAAATATCGGGGTTATTCCAGCGTGCCTGTCATGACGTACATGTATATACATCTGTCGTAAGTAGTACCCATCTGCGTTCGAAGGAGTCGAATACCCAGGGTGATACATAAGAAAGGCAAAACGCTACGGCTTAAAAACCTGCCGACAGCTGGTAAAAAAGTGACGTCAACTACTGAAGAAATTGTTTGCAAGATATAACAAAAAAAATTCCTTGTGCAATCGGAAATATGCTGAAATATACATGGTGCAAATGTGAGAAGAAAATTCGAGAATTTAATTTGAGGCGCATTTCACCTTAACGATACTACTCCGACTAACGTAACGACAAGGCTCCAACGAAAAATGCCTGATTTACAAATGTAATTTATCTCACAACATGCAAAAAATGCAAAATACAATATGTGGGCCAAACACGACAACAAGTTTCGAGACGGATGAACAGTCATAAATTTGATATTAATAATTTCAGCGATCCGGCATTTGCTAGTAATGTTGTTACCCATTTTAATAGCTTTGATCATAATATGGATGACCTTAGCTTTTTACCAACTGATGTTGTTAAGAACGATTTGGACAGACTGATGCGCGAGACTTACTGGATCCATACTTTAAATACAACTTGGCCCAGTGGTATGAACAGTAGCGTATTATTTGATGTGTGAACTTAACATATCTTATATTCATTAATAATGGTTTTTCATATAGATATGTTGGGTTTTATATTTATTTATCGTGTATTGAATAAATACATTTCTTTTTAATAAAACCCGCCGCATCAGTCTGATCCATATCTATATTATAAACCTTACGTTGTTTTTCATCACGCGGACATTCGCGTCCTTTTTGTTTCGTATACTGTATGTTGCATATTTTCTGACGAAGACATAAAGTCGAAACATGTAAATTGAAAACTTCGTGTTGTCTTGATTTTATTTATACTATAGTAAAAATTTAAATAAATACTCAACATAAGTTGTCATTACGAAACTTTCAAGATAGCACGTTTCATGTCGACTGGAGGTCAGTGAGCCTACAAACACATGTTGAACGTGTATTGAACGTCCACGAACATTATATTCGATGTCACGAACATTGAATATTTGTAAATTGATTCGAAAATGATGAAATTCTCATGCTTTTCTAATTATGAATAAAATATCCGATTTCAGTCTTTGTGTTTAATTATACCTTACAGAACTTTTGTCTTTAAGTATACGTATATTCTGAAATGCTCGACTTAAGACTTTTGAATTATGTATTTTGTGACGAAAGATTTCAAAAGAGAGTAATTAGTATCACAAAACTCCAAAATTAGTTGTCCTATTGGACACCTAATAATAATCTTCCAAAAAGTTACTATTTCTATAAAATTCTTCAATAATATGAAGCTGGTTCACTCTCGCAGTTTTCATGATGTCGACTTCCGGTTTACCTTTCAGTTTTGCAACACTAATTTTTCATAGTTTGAAAATATTCCGCGAGATATTTTGTGTGTATTTCGTATGAAAACAATACTGAATTGGCTTTATTAAATGAAAATCCAATGAAAAATGCAATCACTCTCACATACAAAAGGTTTTCTAATTTGACAGAGTGACCTAGTTTTTGATCCCAAATTTGCACTCGCCCAAGAGTTCATCAAGGCAGTTATTCTGACAAAGTTTCCAATTGAAAACAAGAGGGCCAAGATGGCCCTATATCGCTCACCTGACTACCACTGGCTATAATACAAGGGGTCATGATTTTAACATAATTCGTACAGGTCCACTACACAATGCTTAGTAACATTCCAAATCTAAGCTCTGTCTGTGGGCCTTATGTTTTGTTTTTTTTAGTTTTCCCTATATAAGCCTACGTAAAATCAAGTGACTCCCCCCTCAAGTTTTCCAGTTCTGCTCTGCGACAAGGAAAAGTAAAAATGGCCAGTAACTCTGTAATGAGTCAAGATAGAGTTATGGTTCCTGTGCACTGCAGTTCCTTTCAATGTACTTGATCATTGCATGAAGTTAAATTGAATTCCAACCAGTAGATTCCAAGTAATAACTCCAGACAAGGAAAAGTAACAAAGGGCAATAACTATGTAACAAGTCAAGAAAGAGTTATGGTTCCTGTGCACTGCACTTCCTCTCATTGTGCTAGACCATTGTATGAATTTTTAATTGAATTCGAACCAGTTGTTTTCAAGTAATACTCCGGACAAGGAAAAGTAACAAAGGGCAATAACTCTGTAATGAGTCAAGAAAGAGATGGTTTTTGCGCACTGCACTTCCTCTCAATGTACTTGACCATTGTATGAAGTTGTATTGAATTCCAACCAGTAGTTTTCAAATTATGCTCTGGACAAGGAAAGTAACAAAGCGCTATAACTCTGTAATTAATCAAGATAGAGTTATGGTTCTTGTACACTGCACTTCCTCTCACTGTGCTAGACCATTGTACGAATTTTTAATTGAATTCGAACCAATAGTTTTCAAGTAATACTCCGGACAAGGAAAAGTAACAAAGGGCATTAACTATGTAACGAGTCAAGAAAGAGTTATGGTTCTTGTGCACTCACTTCCTCTAAATGTACTTGACCATTGTATGAAGTTGTATTGAATTCCAACCAGCAGTTTTCAAGTTATGCTCTGGACAAGGAAAGTCACAAAGGGCTATAACTCTGTAATTAATCAAGACAGAGTTATGGTTCTTGTACACTGTGCTAGACCATTGTATGAATTTTTAATTGAATTCGAACCAGTAGTTTTCAAGTAATACTCCGGACAAGGAAAAGTAATAAAGGGCAATAACTATGTAACAAGTCAAGAGTTATGGTTCCTGTGCACTGCACTTCCTCTCAATGTACTTGACCATTGTATGAAGTTGTATTGAATTCCAACCAGTAGTTTTCAAGTTATGCTTCGGACAAGGAAAAGTAACAAAGGGCAATAACTCTGTAATTACTCAAGATAAGAGTTATAGTACTTGTACACTGCACTTCCTCTTATTGCTAGACCATTGTATGAAGTTGTATTGAATTTCAACCAGTAGCCCGACCGACAGACTGACCAACCACCGGGCGACTCCTATATACCCCCCACAAACTTCGTTGTGTGTAACTTTCTAGAACTATATATTCTTAAACAAGTTTAATCAACTGAAAGTACAAATAAGGTCGATATATACAATAATTTGCATTATCTCTACAGTAAACTCCGTATATAACGACTCGGGATAAGTGAAAATTCTGATATAATGAACAAATGTTCTTTCTCTGCCCGAGTTTTTTTTTATATTTTATATAAAAATGTTATATGTATATAACAAACTTCGGATATAAGGAACAAGTTTAAATGGTCCCCAGGAGTTTGTTTTATACAGAGTTTACTGTATTTAAAAAAAAACGTGAAATTCAATCTGACCAAATATTTGCATTCTGAAAATGCATACCCGACAAGTTTGGTCACGATGTACTATCTAACAAGATTTGGTTATTTCAACACATATAATCCGAAATAACAAGTATGATAAGACTAACAAGTTTACGCAAACAATGGAGTTATTACAAGAACAGCAAATATTCCAATAAACATAACGATTATGTAAATGAGAAATGTTATGGTGTCTATAACATCTGCCACAAAGTACCACTGGTACTTCCTTGATATTGATGCTATAATAGACTGCGTAGGGGTATTATATTTTGAATCAGTATTCTCATTTACAGAATTATACAAATGTCCGAAACGAATTGCTTTTCGGTAAGACAGCCTATTTCTTGAAAACCGTCGGCTTGCCCCTGGGCTAAAAGATGTCTCAGCCATATCACTTTCGTCATCTTGAAATGAGTGATTGACTTTCTCAAGTTTCCTTATTACAGATTCTTCACTAGGTCTTTGTATTAGTAATTGGTCTGTATAATTAGCTTCTTCGATGAAGTTGTCATTATTACTTGTGTAAGAAAATGTGGACTCTTCCGTCATTGTTCTTCCAAAATAAATTCCAGTATGATTGATCCTTCTAGTTTCATCGGGGGAACAGGACTCTTCACGCGAGGCATCAGAGGGAAGTTCTTTCAGTGGCACATACTGTGCCTGCTTGGAGTCAGATCTGTCAGTCATGACGAAACTGTCCACCGTTGAAATCAACTGTGCCCGTTTGGACTTCTTTTCTTGTAACAAAAGCTGTTCCTCAGGATTTGAAGCGATCCGTTTCCAGTGAGACAGTCGCGCACATATCAATTTACCAAGATAATTTTCACAGAAGTTCAGCAAACGCTTCGGTACTTCCGGTGGAGGTTCATGGAATGAGAGGTGCTTGATATTCATCACTATGGTAGCAGTGATCAAAGATAAGCAGTTTAAGGACATCACAAGCAACAGAAACACGCCTGAAAAGGAGTTAAAAAATATCATGTTTCAAGGATGATGGAAATTAAACAAGAGGGCCAAGATGGCCCTATATCGCTCACCTGACTACCACTGGCTATAATACAAGGGGTCATGATTTTAACATAATTGGTACAGGTCCACTACACAATGCTTAGTAACATTCCAAATCTAAGCTCTGTCTGTGGGCCTTGTTTTTTTTTAGTTTTCCCTATATAAGCCTATGTGAAAGTAAGTGATCCCTACCCCCCTCACGGGAGGGTTAATAATGACCTGGGGGTCATGATTTGAACAATCTTGGTAGAGGTCCACAAGGCTATGCTACATCAGCTCTTGGCCTTGTGGTTTCAGAGAAGATTTTTAAAGTTTTTCCTATATATAATCCTATTGTTATGCTGGAAAATTCTACTAATTTTCCTGTATTTTGTTAGTCATTTATTATTAATGATTATATTTCATTCTGCATAATTTTACATTTTCTGTATCTTTTAAAATTCCCACAGTTTAGGGAAAATAATCTTTTAAAAGCCATTTCTTTGTTAAACACTTTAATCTTAGTTTGTAGACTCAAAATTCTGACATATGTAGCTACATAGGATATCTATTAACACTTATCTATGTTTCAAAGGTGGTAACCAAATGTTTGCTGTTTTAACAGATGTTAAGCTGTATTGTTCTCCAAACTTGGGTGATAGTTTGTCTGGCTTCTTTGGTACAAAATTTAAGGATTTTCACAGTCTTTTCAACCCTTTAAGCAGGATTTGCCAACTCCACCTCTTTTAAAATATTCCTAGATTCTGTTTTAGGATTGGTCAAAATACGGTGACCAATGACCAGCGGGGTGAAACCTTAAATGATCCCATTTCCAGCAAGCAGACATCATTTAGTCAGCCCGAATAGCTCAATCAGTAGAGCATGAGACTTGAAAACTCGGGGTAGCGGGTTCGATTCCCGGGGCTGACCAAAATTACTAACAGTCTTTCGGATGAGACTAAAACCGAGGTCCCATGTATGGGTGCTATACACCTGGCATGTATAAGAACCAGGGGTGTCTCTGGAATCGGGACGCTTTCTGTATCTTGCACTATCCTCCGAAACCTAAAATAACTAACCTCTTTTGGGGGCGTTGGTCATATGGGAAACTGGTACCAACGATAAAGCCCTAATATACAATACGAAGCAGACATCATTCTGCTAAACTTTGTAGTGAAAACGTGATTTATTAAAATTGCTGGAAAAGAGGATCTGATCTTTTTGTTTTCCTAACAGGTGAGTGAAGTTTATGTATTTGTACAAAGTTTAAGTATTTTCATTATTTCAAAGTTATTTACATGAAACCAGATTGAATATATGTCAAATACTTATTATTGATCCTTATGATAAATTTCAATTAACCGATATTAGAAACGCAAAGATTTCCCCTGCTGAACACTTTTATTTGAATGATGCAATTGTCTTTATTTCTATTTAAGTCATTTTTTGCGATGAATTATTAAAACTTTTACAAGAATTCAATTTTATATTGTTTTTGTTGTGTATGAAACTGAATAAAATTGAAACACGGTAACACTGTAAAAAGAAATATTTTGCCACTTTTGCGTTTCTAAACCTGTTGAGTGTAGTAGGTAAATTTCTGTAATACAATGTTGAAATTTTATTAGCACTGAACTGTTGATCATGTTGCTAGAATATTTTTATATCATGATGTCACTCAACATAAGAATATTGATATGTTGTAGTATACTCAGTCTGGCATAAAATGAAAGTATGAAACATTAGTTTTCAGCCAGGAGTGTCATATTGTATAGTAGAAATTTAATAACATTTTAATACATATATTTTGGGAATATTCTGTCGAAGTTTGTTTTTGATCATAGATCTTTGTTTATCTTTAAACATAATTGTATGTATATAATTATGTATGATCATTCTGCAAAACTTTGTAGTCTAAACGTGAGTTATCAAAATTGCTGGAAAAGAGGATCTGATCTTTTTGTTTTCGGCGCAGCAGAACACTATGTAAAATCAAGTGACCCCCTTGGGCAGGGTCAGTTTTGGCCCAGGGGTCATGATTTGAACAATCTTAGTAGACGTCCACTAGACAATGCTACATGCTAAATATCTAAGCCATAGACCTTGTGGTTTCAGAGAAGATTTTCAAAGTTTTTTCTATATAAGCCTATGTAAAATTCAGTGACCCCCGAGCTGGTCAATTTTGACCCGGGGATCATAATTTGAACAATCTTAGAAGAGGTCTGCTAGACAATGCCACATGCTAAATATCTAAGTCTAGGCCTAGTGGTTTCAGAGGAGATGTCGCTTGAAGGAAATAGTGGACGGATGGACGGACAAGGTACGACAGACCCCGGATGGTGAGTGAACCCACTTTGTGCCAGGTGAGCTAAAAATGACAATAAAATACATTTTCACTTGTTTTTAGAGAAAACTATGGAATAAATGTTTTGATATATATAAATGAAGTAGTTTCTTTCTCTGTTTATGAACTTGTCAGTAGCCATTTCAGTGTGTATTTGAGTTTTACCAAATCATGATAATTTATATAGAATTTTATATTAACCTTCAGAATTAGTTGCACATGTACTAGTATAAATAGCCCAAATACAATAAAGCTTTACACATCTCCTAAATAAGTAAACCATGCATATAACAAAGATATCATCTCGCCTATAGTTTATAGTAAATCTAAAGACATATAGTAAATAAAGTGAAACCTTCAAACACAGGTGTCACCAACAGCCAGACTTACATGCAGAAAAATGAAAACTCCAACTGTAAGAAAGGCAGCAAAGTACACACTGTAGCTTAAATGCAAGTACGCATAAGACAGCAAAATAAATTAGTTTATACAGTTACACATATAACGGTCAGTGCAATACGATGTTCATTTTTTACGATCAGTACATTTAAGGGTTTTGAATGTTGACCTCTTTTTTCTTAATACTTAATTTATCATAAAAGTGTAGGAATCGGGTACAATAACTCTACATTTTATTATCAATATTTACCACACTGTCATACAGAAGATCTTTGTCAAAGGTATTTATTTATTAGTATCCAAGTTTACGAAAGTTCAGTGCCCATTTATCTTTTTGATTGATTGTAATTGACGGTTCTCTAAAACCGAAACGGCTTAATTCCGCAGATAAGTGACAAACCCATTCAATTTAAGGCTGTCCAATATGTTCATCTAACTAATTCCAGCTTAAAACAACAGCAACCTACTTATCAAAGGGGTTGAACTCGTGTCAGGTACATTCTCAGCAATCAAGAGTTGTAGAACATACAACGTCAGAAATACAGTAAGACCGATTGCAATCTTCCAGCCACACTCACAAGGCAGTAGAAATGTAGCTAGTGTCAAAACACAAAGGTTAATTGTTGGAGCTATTACTATATAGTCATAATAATTCGTTTTCCGCCTCAACTGGATATTCAGATGCACAATGGGATGGTCACCGTCACCAGGGCAACAAGACGCACCCACAACAGTTCTACTGAGTGTTGCTGAATCAATGTCAAATTCATTGTTGATGATGTAATTATTGAGATCTGGTTCTTTTTTTGGTAAAACGATGTCTATTTGCGATATATCGTATATCCAGGAACCAAAATGAATATCACAGGTTTGCTTGTCAAATGGAAAAAAAGTTGCATCCACTAGGCATGCGCTCTTGATATGCAGAGGTATCGGCCAAGTCACATGACCATTTGAACGCACAAGTACATTTGTTCCGTTCACATCAACAAATCCATCCAGCGAACTTCCTGCTCTGAAACGCATAAATAGTACAATCTTATTACTTTAGTACCTCTGGAATGATATGACGAATGAAATCACTACTGAAGTTAGAGCATGAATAAGTTTTATCATTGTAGATCTATATTTAGCAACAACAAGAAACAATGACACATTTATGAAGTAATACAAGAACCATTACCCTGCTAAATTTTTTAAATGGACTTGACCGTCTTTCAATTTTAACAGTACCATTAAATTTTAATAGTGCCTATTGAAACTCGCTGACAGAATAGAGAACAGTGCAAATCATTATCACACTACATGGAAGTGAAGGCTAATCATAACTTGCACTGGTACCAAACACAAAGCCATTTGATGTCAGCAGGGTAAGAGTTAACAAAAGGGCCAAGATGGCCCTATATCGCTCACCTGAGACCTACTTATGATCACATGTGACCAAACTTCAACCCTTAACTTTTATATCATAAACACAAACGTTATGTTTGATGCTGACAAGACTAACCGTCTGACCAATTAACATGATTGGCTATAAAATGTGACTTCTAGATAACCTACAAGATTTTCCTCTGAATTGGCCTGGTGACCTAGTTTTTAATCCCATGTGATCCACACAAACATTCTGACCAATTGTCATGATGATTGGGTTGTAAATGTCACCTGTTTGGCATGCACAAGGTTTTTAACCGGGTGACCTAGTTTTTGACCTCAGATAACCTATATTTGAACTCAACCTAAATTTCATTAAGACAATTATACTGACTAAGTTTCATGAAGATCCAATGAAAAATGCAACTTTTATTGCATACACAAGGTTTTTCTATATTGCTTACACAAGGTTTTTCTTTAATTTGACAGGGTGACCTAGTTTTTTACCCTAGATGACCCATATTTGCACTCAACTGGGGATGGGTATCGCCAAGAAAAATCATATCGCGATATATTGCAATATTTTGCTGAGATATTTCAATATATTGTAATTATTCAATACTGACAAAAAACAAAATGTAAAACATCAAATTTCAATTAATTGTATTTGGTAGAAATGTTTATAAACGTAAATTGTTTTAGTATTGTATATATATTAAAGCTGCTCGCTCTCAGATTTTGGTAAAAAAATAAAGTTTTTAAAACTGTATGTAAATTACGTATTTTAGAACATATAGTCATATAAATAGGCTTCAGTATAAATTCCTGTCACGTATATCTATAAATTTCAAATAAAACGCTACCAAATTCAAAAGCGTTGCAATCGCCTTTGAAATTCCAATATGAAGATATAGTGTAGCAGTGCCATGTAACCGACATTTTCAATCGATTTCTGCAAATTCCTACCTAGATTTTTGCTTATATTTTGATTCTAGCCTTTAGTTTTATATTTATGTATAAGTATGTCAATTTTAAAAAAAAATATTTTTTTCAACGGTAACTGAGAGCGAACAGCTTTAAATTAAAAAATATTTTCCGACCAACATACATTTGTATAGCGTGATATATTGCAACACCAAAATAAAACTTACTTTCTTTTCCAAACTAGTATTTTTATAATCCAAAATTATCAGACTATTGTACATTAACTGTCAAAATATCTCGGTCTTTGTTAAGACACATGCTTCGGTAAGATAAAATAAAACTCAATGTGTCGGCGTATGTTCTTTGATCTCAAGACAGACGCGGCTTTATCATTATGATTAACAGAAGTTGTAGAAAATATTTTATATAGGAAATGTTATATATAATTAAAATAAATAGATGGAAATTGTTACTGGGAAAAACTCGGCTTTGGCAGTTACTGAAAAATAGCTAAAAAATGACGGATATGCTGAATAGCTGCGATTTAATTTTGTTATAAACATAACGTTTTGTTTTTAATAAAGATTTTAAATGTTAATTGAAAAATACTTTTTGCATTCATGAATTTACAAATGATACTCAGTAAGTGATGTCACATTGTTTGGATTTTCAAACAATATCAAAATTGACTGAGCTAGATTTGTCATCCTTTATGACAGGTCGTATTTTTCACACCCACCGCGAGTGACAAATGCCACGTTAATAATAAACATTGACCATTACAGAGGATTTTACAATACATGTAATATGTAATATATATTTTTTTAATCTACATAAAAGGTAAGTATCAATATTTAAAGTTCTAAAACATTCATATTTAAAAAAAACACATCGCGCTGTGATAGAGCCGATTCACTATGAAAATATCTTCGGCGGCGATGTCTGTTTTACCCTTGTGATACAAAGAATCTAAGCTTTTACATGTGTATTTTACCAAAATTCTAATTCATAAATAATTTCACAAGTCCCACCTCCAAACGGCCGTAACCTATCTATTTAATTGTAGACCAGTCTACCGGATCGAGGAAATCGTGCAAGCATTCGTACAATTTACAGCTTGATTTTTTGAGATTTCAATGTTTTACGTAAGTTTTAATTACTGTGCCAAAATACCGGTATTTGAAAATCATATCGCGATATCGTATCGTCGAAAAATATACCGTGGTAACCGGTATACCGCGGTATATCGCCCATCCCTACACTCAACCTAGAGTTCATCAAGGCAGTCATTCTGACCAAGTTTCATGAAGATCCAATGAAAAATGCAGCCTCTATTGCATACACACTGCTTTTCTATGATTTGACCAGGTGACCTAATTTTTGACCCCAGATGACCCATATTCAAATGAGTCCTAGATTTTCTCAAAGCAATTATACTGACCAAGTTTCATGAAGATCTGATGAAAAATGCATACTTTATTGCATACACAAGGTTTTTCTATGATTTGACCCCATGTCCTAGTTTTTGATCCCAGATGACCCATATTGGAAACTGACCTAGAGCTCATCAAGGCAGTCATTCTGACCAAGTTTTATGAAAATCCAGTGAAAAATGCAGCCTCTAGTGCATACACAAGGTAAGTGTGAACAGAGGACAGACAAACGACGACCACCAGTTGATCACAATAGTTCACCTTGACAGTGTCATTAGTAATTAAAAGCGGTGCTCACTGAAACTATGATGCCAGAAAATCAGTGCTTGTATTTACGGACACGTTCTTAAAATGGATTCTTGACTGAAGTTTTTTATAGTATAACTTTTTTTAAGTTTAGATTTTTTATAGTCTCTACCGACTGTGGTATTTCTCCCCAGGTGACTTGTCAAGACCCCTAACTTAAACAAGAGGGCCATGATGGCCCTATATCGCTCACCTGAATACCAGTCCACTTGCCTAATGGGTGTGGTCAATTTTGACCCAAGAGGCATGATTTGAACAAAGTAGGTGGAAGACCACAAGACAATGTTACATACCAAATAGGTTTTCCTATATACATCTTTGTAAAACAAGTGACCTCCTTGGCGGGGCCAATATTGACCCCAGGGGAATGATTTGAACAAAATTTAAAGACGTCTACTAGGCAATGCTACAAGCTAAATACCTAAGCTCTAGGTCCTGTAGTTTCAGAGAAAAAGATTTTTAAAGTTTTTCCTGTATAAGCTTACGTAAAATCAAGTGACCCCCTGGAGGGGTCAATTTTGACCTGGAGTTCATAATTTGAACAATGTTAGTAGATGTCCACTAGGCATTTATACATGCCAAATATCTAAATTCTAGGTCTTGTGATTTCAGAGAAGAAGATTTTTACAGTTTTTCCAATATAAGCCTATGTAAAACTAAGTGACACCCCGTGCCGGGTCATTTTTGATCCAGGGGTCATAATTTGAACAATCTTGGTAGAAGTCCACTAGACAATGCTACATGCCAAATATCTAAGCTCTAGGCCTTGTGGTTTCAGAGAAGAAGATTTTTAAAGTTTTTCCTATTTGTTGCCATAGCAACCAGAGTTCTGCATGGAATGGAATTCTTTGAACAATTTTGGT
Source organism: Saxidomus purpurata (assembly GCA_022818135.1). Taxonomy (NCBI): domain Eukaryota; kingdom Metazoa; phylum Mollusca; class Bivalvia; order Venerida; family Veneridae; genus Saxidomus; species Saxidomus purpurata. Next base: position 24,851,091 of record JAFMSR010000018.1, on the reverse strand, counting down.
AGAGCTTCATGCAAGGAACATTCTTGCATAGTTTTATCAACATTGGCCTCGTGGTTTCAGAGGAGATGTCATTTGAATCAAAATGTTGGCGGACGACGGACAATCATCAATTAGAAAATTTCCAAGTTAAAAAGGGGCAAATTATGAGCCCCAGGTCAAAATTGACCCTGCCCGGCGGTCTATCGGTTTTACATATTTTGATAATTTTGATCCAGGGGTCATAATTTGAACAATCTTGGTAGAGGTCCACTAGAAACTTAGCCCTTGTGGTTTCAGAGAAGAAGATTTTTAAAGTTTATCCTATACAAGAAGGCCATGATGGCCCTTTATCGCTCACCCGAGTACAACTGCTTTTAACAAAGTTGCTAGAAATCATCGAAACAACCTTTCTGACAAATTTCCAGGATATTTGGGCTGAAAATGTTACCTCTAGAGTATTAACAAGGCTTTTCCATATTTGGGCTCTGTGACCTAGTTTTTGACCCCAGATGATCCATATTGAAACTTGAACTAGAAATCATCGAAACAACCTTTCCGACAAATTTCCAGGATATTTGGGCTGAAAACTCTAGTGTTAACAAGGTTTTTCCACATTTGCGCTCTGTGACCTAGTTTTTGACCCCAGATGACCCATATTTGAACTTGAGCTAGAAATCATCGAAACAACCTTTCTGACATATTTCCAGGATATTTGGGCTGAAAATGTTACCTCTAGAGTGTTAACAAGGTTTTTCCATATTCAGGCTGTGTGACCTAGTTTTTGACCCCAGATGACCCATATTTGAACTTGAGCTAGAAATCATAGAAACAACCTTTCTGACAAATTTCCAGGATACTTGGGCTGAAAATGTTACCTCTAGAGTGTTAACAAGGTTTTTCCATATTTGGGCTGTGTGACCTAGTTTTTGACCCCAGGTGACCCATATTAAAACTTGAGCTAGAAATCAACCAAACAACCTTTCTGACAAATTGCCAGGATATTTGGACTGAAACAGTAGCCTCTAGAGCCTTAACAAGATTTTTCTATTTTTGGGTCATGTGACCTAGTTTTTCATCTGAGATGACCCATATTCGAACTCGTCCGAGTAATTACTGGGACAAACATCCTGACCAAGTTTCGTGACAATTGAGGCAAAAATGTGACCACTAGAGTGTTAAGTGTGGATGGACGACGGACGACGGACATTCATCGATACTAATAGCTCACCCTGAGCCAGCTCAGGTGAGCTACTAAGCCTATGCAAAACTAAGTGACCATCGCGCTGGGTCAATTTTGACCCGGGGATCATAATTTGAACAATCTTGGTAGAGGTCCACTAGACAATGCTACATGCCAAATATCTATGCTTTCGGCCTTGTGGTTTCAGAGAAGAAGATTTTTAAAGTTTATCCTATACAAGAGGGCCATGCTCAGGTGAGCTACTAAGCCTATGTAAAACTAAGTGACACCCCATGCGGGGTCAATTTTGATCCGGGGGACATAATTTGAACAATCTTGGTAGAGGTCCACTAGCCAATGCTACATGCCAAATATCTAAGCTTTAGGCCTTGTGGTTTCAGAGAAGAAGATTTTAAAAGTTTTTCCTATTTGTTGCCATAGCAACCAGAGTTCTGCATGGAATGGAATTCTTTGAACAACTTTGATAGAGCTTCATGCAAAGTACATCCCTACAAAGTTTCATCAACATTGGCACAGTGGTTTCAGAGGAGATGTCGTTTGAAGGAAATGGTAGACGGACAGATGGACAGACGCCAGATGCCGGATGGAATGCGATCCTAAATAGCTCACCTGGCACAAAAATGACTGCTAGCTGACTGGTCTTCATAATGAAATCTACCAGACACGCAAATAAACAAATCTAGGTTTAAAATAGGACATAAAATCTAAATTTGTTCATTCACATTCATCTGTATAATAATTGTATATGCAGTAGAACCTACATTTGTTTTGACAGCAGTGAATTGCGTTTGTTATGACGACATTGTAATTAGCGCGACCAGACAAACTGGCGATCTACTCTGAAGGTGTTATATGACCTTCGACGCGCGAAAATGTACCTTCGGACATTTGTTACATTATTCGACAATACTTGATTAAAAACCCATAAAATTTACATTTTTGTCACCCTCTTTAAATGCAAAACCAATGATAAAAACTGATAGCTACTATATTTTACTCAACAGAAACATACTATTTGCTTCAAAATCCTCCAAGACCATTACTATGGCAACAGCGATTTGAAATTATTCTTTTTTTTAATCTTGGCTATACCCTATGAAAAAGGCAGATCATGGAAAGAAGACATGAAATAGTTCACCAGACATGATATATATTGAAAGAGTATATAATGTTGCAACCAAAAATAAATGATGCTGTTAGGAAATGATTACCGGAATAGTTTACTGCCCATGTAAATTGAAGTGAGTTTTGACGTCAAATTGTGGTATGTGACGTCATTTTTAGAGTGAACAATGACGCCTTAGGTATACTTTTTCAAAATGTTGTAGTTTTGTATGTACTGAATGTAGGTAACTGAAATTTTCCAATATTGATAATGAAATATTGTTTGTTCAAATATGCAAGAAAGCTAGTTTCCAAGTATTTTGTCCGAAGGTCCATTTTCCCGTGTCGCTGGTCATATATGATGTTTTACAGACAACAGCTAAGATGAAAAAATGCATATTAATTTACACAAATATTTGACTTTTGCATTAAAGTTTGATACATATACCGTCTCCCTTGGTCTAGTGGTTTAGGCATCCGCCTTGGGAGTGGGAGGTCGAAGAATCGAATCCCAGCAGGGGTCCGTTCTGATATGGCAAGTTGGTGAGCTGCCAGTTAGTTAAATAATGGTTACTGTATGCCTACCTGCCTGGTGCCTGGCGTTAAAAGGATGGGATTCGGGAGGTACATGTGCTCAAAAAGGTGTCTCATAAGTCAGAAATGACTGGCCCTTTAAATAGGGGTGACACTATAATAAACAAACACTTTACCTTTTATTTGATATTTCTATTCAAAACTTTCTGCAAAATATTAGTGAATGAATGCAAAAATTGTCACAGTCACAATAAAATGTATTTATCTATGTTCTGTTGAATAGTAATTATTGTATTTTCAATACGATGAATGTTATTTTATCATTGAGAAAGCCTTCCATTTTAGTCAAATATTAGCGCAAGACATGAATTAGCGCATACCCGATCCCGCTAATAGCGCTAAAATTAGTACTCCGCTAATATTAATACACTTACAGTAGTGCGCTGAAACCTTACAAAAATTTGCACTTACATGTTAAATATATAGATATCTGGAAGCCATATGTGATGCGATGCGAACATGATTTTATCAATTCCCTGAAAATCTTCTGGCGACCATTTGAGATTCTCGTCATACCATGTCTGAAATAAATTGCTAGTCTATTAAATTTGAAGTGACATAACAGAATGTTTTCCCCCATTTCCATTTGCCTTGCTCAAATTTTCCTGCCATGTGAGACTCTTTTTGAAATTGGAAATCATAAAGAGATGCTGTTTCTTTAGAGGCAAAATCAGCTGTAAATTAAGAGAATGTTTGAAAACTGCACTGCAAACTTAATGGTGGTATATTTCAATATACCTGAATTCACCAAAGTATCTGATCTGTATACCAGCATTCGAAACCATCTATAAACACATTCTGTATGAAGTTAAACGTGTTGCAAAAGTACTGTAAACTGAGTAATTTGAGATGACTTAATTTCCATTTTTTGTGCAAATTCCCCATTTCACTTATTCAAAACAATTGCTAAAGATTGAAATCACAAACCTCTATAAGAAAGGTGAAGGAAGATCTCAAAACTCACAAATGAGTCTGACTGTAAGTCAAAACTTTCGTGAAGCAAAAACTACCCAGTTTACAGTAGATCTAGTCAATGATTAGATGTTTATTTCCCCATACATCATATTAAAGTATAATGTTAACATTATATGCCTCATATAGAACAGTTAAAAATTTGACAAAGTAACAAAAATGACATCATGAAATCCGCACGGACTTCGATCAGGATTGAATACATTGTATTTCTAATAGGTATACAATATTTTGGAGAATGTTTACGAATCTTTGAATACACAAACATTTTTTATAATTGATTGGCTGTAGATATTTAATTCTCATTTATGAATTGACTACAACTTGATTATGACGTTATTAATTATGATGTTATTAATTGATTGAATTCCTACTTGTCTTGTTATTGGGCTGAAGACAGTCGTATTGGCCTGAGGCCGCAGGCCAATATGGTTGGAGCCAAAACACAAGGTAAATATGAAAACAAGTGGGCCAAGATGGCCCTATATCGCTCACCTTGGTACAAGTCAACTTGCCTGGTGGAAGATCACTATACAATGTTGTATACCAAACAAGTGACCCCTCCGGGCAAGGTCAATTTTGACCCCAAGGGCATAATTTAAACAAACTTTGAAGAGGTCTACTGGGCAATGCTACATGCCAAAAATCTAAGCTCTATGCCTTGTAGTTTCAAGAAGAATATTTAAAGTTTTTCCTATATAAGCCTATGTAAAACTAAGTGAACCCCCTGTGTGGGGTCAATTTTGATCCCGGGGTCATAATTTGAACAATCTTGGTAGAGGTCCACTAGACAATGCTACATGCCAAATATCTAAGCTCTAGGCCTTGTGGTTTCAGAGAAGAAGATTTTTAAAGTTTTTCCTATATAAGCCTATGTAAAACTAAGTGACTTCCCCTACAGGGCCAATTTTGATCCGGGTGTCATAATTTAAACAATCTTGGTAGAGGTCCATTAGACAATGCTACATGCCAAATATCTAAGCTCTAGGCCGTGTGGTTTCAGAGAAGACTTTTTAAGTTTTTCCTATTTGTTGCCATAGCAACCAGAGTTCTGCATGGAATGGAATTCTTTGAACAACATTGATAGAGCTTCATGCAAGGAACATCCCTGCAAAGTTTCATCAACATTTGCCCAGTGGTTTCAGAGGAGATGTCGTTTGAAGGAAAAGGTGGACGGAGGGACGGACGGATGGACAGACGTACGACGGACCCTGGACGGAAAGCGATCCTAAAAGCTCACTCTGGCACTTTGTGCCAGGTGAGCTAAAAATGGAAACGTTTTGAAACCTTCTGTGTATGTTATTGTTTCATAGTATTGGATAAACATTCCAGATACAACGCACTTTTGGTCAGAAACATCCAGTGACTAAAGTAACGCTTGCTATGCATTACGATGAAGGTAGTACCTCGCGTTTGGTCATAGTTACTTATCTTGACAAAGCTTACATTCTTAATAGATTTTTGAACTGGAAAGATACTGTGCTTCACTCCTCTTAGTATCTGACACCATGAATCACTATTTATTTTTTATGTTGTAGCTCTCAGAAACACAAGAATATAAATAAATCTGCTAAAATTACCAAAATATTTTATACCTTTTCCTATAATTTTTTTACAAAATTATCTGAATTTACAATCCAAAAACCTAGTTTTTTTTCCGAACTATTAATAGATCAACCTTTGTATACATGCATAATGTATAATGAGTCGCAGGAGTGTATCCAAGACTTTTGTTATGGAAAGCCATAGCTGCCTTCTATACACACTTCTTAAATGGTGATGTCCTTTTGATATATGGTGATGTCGTTTTGATAGATGGTGCTGTGGTTTTGATAGATGATGCTGTGGTTTTGATATATGGTGATGTCGTTTTGATAGATGGTGCTAAGGTTTTTGTAGACGGTGATGTCGTTTTGATAGATGGTGATGTCGTTTGGATATATGGTGATGTCGTTTTGATAGATGGTGATGTTGTTTTGAAGGTGGTGATGACGTTTTGATAGATGGTGCTGTGGTTTTGATAAATGGTGATGTCGTTTGGATATATGGTGCTGTGGTTTTGATAGATGGTGCTGTGGTTTTGATATATGGTGATGTCGTTTTGATAAATGGTGATGTCGTTTGGATATATGTTGCTGTCGTTTTGATAGATGGTGATGTGGTTTTGATAAATGGTGATGTCGTTTTGATAGATGGTGCTGTAGTTTTGATATATGGTGATGTCGTTTTGATAGATAGTGCTGTGGTTTTGATAAATGGTGATGTCGTTTTGATAGATGGTGCTGTGGTTTTAATAGATGGTGATGTCATTTTGATATATGGTGCTGTGGTTTTAATACATGGTTCTGTCATTTTGGTAAATGGTGCTGTGGTCTCGATATATGGTGCTGTCATTTTTATATATGGTGCTGTGGTTTTAGCAAATGGTGATGTGAGTTTGATATATGGTGCTGTCATATTTATAAATGGTGCAGTGGTTTTGATTATGGTGATGTCCTTTCTATATATGGTGATGCTATTTTGATATATGGTTCTGTCATTTTTTATTACGATGATGTTGAACTATTTATAGATGGCCTAGTTGTTGACCGAGGATAAAACTTTTCTGACACGGCAATTTTGTTGTCAGTTGGTATGAGACGCCTAAATACATTTCCATAGACTTACATTATAAGGGTTTCTTCCGGTGCGACTACCCAAAATCTCACCGACTGCTGAAATGAACTTTATTTTCTAGAATCATCCTAGTCCCACATAAAAATAACAAAATTTATACATGTGATCAAATACTTTATGCCAGTAATTTGGGGCTCAATGATACCACCCCCATTTTTGTGGCAGTTTTAGTGGTCACCGACCAAATATGTCAGTATTTTCAAATACCAAATATTTTGATTGTAATTTATATCAAGATTTTTCTCTTCATATTTCATTTGTGATCTATCATGCAGCGATTATTTCAAAGTCATTTTTCTTGTATGCATCCACTTAGTTTCAGCCAATCAGCAATCAAACACATAGTGTAGGTCCGCATGTTCCCTAGACAAAATAACCTGCTTCCGGTTTTCACCGATTTAGGTGTCTCCTACCTAAAGACTGAAACGATTGCTTTTGTATGCACTTAA
>JAFMSR010000018.1:24574116-24839116 GCA_022818135.1 Saxidomus purpurata | reverse complement strand
TTTCTCATTACTTAGAAATTCCGTTTCTTATTTTTTTTATAGCGAAAACTCTGTAAAGTTTATCCCTTAGAAAATGGAACGCTCCACGTGAACGGCCCATTAATTTTATCGACTCGTGAGATTTACTAATCAATAATGAAAGTAGATAAACATTTTCGGTTTTGGAAACATTTTGGAATCCAAAGGAGGCAACTAAATACTTTAACCGTTCCATGATCATGCACAACAATGGAAAGCTGGTTGAAAAATATATAAATCACATACAAATTTTTCATTTTTGAAAGTTTTGTTTGTTTTGTTTTGTAACTTTTTTTTGGTGGGTGGTGGGGGGAGAGGGGGGGGGTGAGGGGTTGACGATGTACCCTCGGCTTGTCCGGACCGATTGAGACTTCAAAATTTCCTGATCCCTGCACCATACCCAAGAATTTTGATCATCAGATAAGATATCAATCATCGATTGGCCTATCTGAAACAATCTATCTGATAATCTCCGTAGGTAACAGTGATTTACCAATATTTAAGTTGAAGATTTTTATTTTAGGGTTGAGTGATTCCATAACAATACCGAGTCCCAGCATTGGTAAATGACAGCCAGGATGGTGCCTCGACTTGCCTCAGTGTTAAAGATGGGTATTGCCAGAAATTTGTATCGCAATAAATTGCAATATGCCGCTCTGTATTGCTTTCTGATTGAAATATTAGAGAGAGAATAACTCTAGCAAAAATATACTTTTATGTATTCAAGCTTGGTTATAATATAATAATAGAGTAATAGAATCATTCCTTTGGCAAAATCATTAATGTTTATTTTTTTACCTTTTGAGAGCAAATTATATACCGCAAGTTACTGTGCATCATTGTCGTTGCGGAAAAAAACACTAAACTCATTCTGATTCAAGTTTCACTGAATAAATGAAGGAGAAATTGCAGTTTTTATTTACATAAAAATACCACGGTACGGTACGAAATGAAACTATACCGATATGGTATCACATCTCAAGTGAATTGCAATATACCAGTATACCTGTATTATTGCGCACCCCTACTAAGTGTCCGTGGCTACGCATTTTGAATAATTAAATGTAACATTGTAGTATCTTCTCGATTCAGAAGTTATTTCTTTGAATCTTTTTCCTCTATTTTTTTGCTCCGCAAATTTTAACAGAGGCAGCTGTCTTGGTGTTCCTCAAAGTGGCTACAGCGCTAACTGCATTCACAGACCTAGACTCGGTCAGCACAGCAAAAAGTACATCAAGTTGAATTCTGCTGGTTCCAGTAACAGTACATGTAGCATTCATTCGTTGGTTTAGCTGGATTGGTATTTTATTAAAAGCATCTATTGGTTTGACAAAGATCTCATTAAAGATTTTGATGTCTGTGGATGAAGAAGTACAAGAAATTTGACCTTGACCAATTCCAGTTAGCTTTCATTCAGTATTGTAGTGGTGTTTCAATATTTTCACCCTACAATTTCGATGAATTAGCCGGATTGTTTTTCTTACATCATTCACTGCTGGAACCAAACTACAACGAAAGGACTAAGGATTTTGATGTCAGTGGAAGATGTTGAATGGTGTAGTTGAGCCTAAGGGGTGCAACGATACCGTCGAAAGCTTATTAAGTGTATTGCCACACTGCCATGAACTCATAATGCAATACGTATTGTAATATTGATATTGCAGAAAAACTAAAATATGTAGCAATGGTAAAGTATAGCAGGTACGAACGAAAAACAAAGGATTATATTAAAGAGTTTTATTTTAATTCATAAGTTTTGACCATAACCACGATCTTCATCAGGGATGATGAATATATAGCAATGTGTAAAGTGAGTTGTTGATTTAACTCTAAATATTGCGGTACAGGAATTCATACCAGGGTATGTTTAGGCCAGGCTCTGTATTGCAAAATACCAGTTTATTATATACCTATAAATATTCTGTCAAAAATACAGCCTTTATTCATCCATCAAATATGGCCTGACAGAAAAAAATTTGTATTGTATGTATGTGCAATACAAACTACAGTGCTATCATTTAAAAGATACTGTCCATATTTCGCGCTATAAAGAGCTTTTCTTCAATTTTATGCTTAAAATGTTCTTTTAGTTTAGTTTATTTGCACAGACTTGTGTACATTGCAATAAGGCCACTAATTTGTTTTACTCTGTTGCATTCACATTTCTGTAGCAATCATATTCAAACTAGGATGCAGATTTGCAGTATTGGACCATCATTGTCCTCTTGTTACAATGTACCATTTCAGATCTGTATACATACAGGAAGTGGTCACCATTTTGTATAAAGGCCACCTCCAGTGCCTTCAGCGCTTTGATTTTTTTAACTTTACCAAATTTTTCTACCATATTACGAGAATAAATTAAGCAGTATCATGTCTTATACTATAATTATACATGCAGTTAATTAATGAAACCTTATATGAAGTCGCACACTTTCTTCTTGTCAAGTTTCAGATGCAGCATACCCTCTTCCATTAAACTTGTTCAATTGGATTAAATGACATTCTACTAATAGTATATGAAGCAACAGAAATACAACATCTTATGGACAATTATACATGTATATATATATTTTCAAAAGTTAAACCGAATGGGTAAATTCAGAATATTTTGAATGATCAGACCAAAACACTGTTTAGAATTTAAGTGAATTAGAAACCAAGCTGACAAATAATAATTGAGACACCTACCTCATGAATCCAAACATATGTTGACAATATCTGGTGTTTTCCATCCTAAAAGAAAATGAATTGCATTAGTTACCTTTCTCATGATTTTTCATCATTTGATTATATAACATCATGGTTATTATCAAAACTAGACCTATCGCTAAATGTGATAAATACTCCCAGGAAAGACTGCTTTATAAATTGAGGAAGTTCGTAGCAACAGAATACCTTGCAGAAAAAACTAAAATAGAGATATTGTCCTTGGCAATATCTCTGTAATTTATCAAGATAGAATTATGGTTCTTGTACACTGCACTTCCTCTCATTGTGCTGGACCATTGTAGGAAGTTGTATTGAATTCCAACCAGTAGTTTTCAAGTTATGCTCCGGACAAGGAAAATGCAACGGACCGACCGACCACCGAGTGACTCCTATATACCCCCCTAAACTTCCTTTCGGGGGTATAATTAATTCAAAACTGGTTATCAGTCGATTTAAATGCGCAGAGAAAATCACTTGAGCTTAGTCTTTACCTGACTGGGGGACAATTGAAGATCATGACCAGCCCGCATATCTGCAAAACCAATATAGTTAAGGACGTTCGGTGTAATAGGAAAACGGATTCTACATAATTACATTATACTCTGCTGTGTCATGCTGCCAATATGTTATGTTCCGCCAAAGTTACTTTGTATCCCCTTCATATTTTAGAGATTAAATTGACCTCATCTTTTGCCAATCATAATTTTACAACTACTTAAGAGAACAAACCAGTTCAAGTATTTGGTTGAGAGATATCTCAAACCGTAACATGACCTGCTTCTGAGCATGCCTCACTGGACGGGAAATGGAATTGTAGTTGGATGTGAGGTTCTGAAACAACAGTCTTTCATTTCCGGTTAGATCTGTAAATAAAGTAAATCAATGACGTAATCACCTTTACAAAACAAGAGCGCCATGATGGCCCTATATCGCTCACCTGAGTACCAGTGCACTTGCTTATGGCAGTCACTAAAGTTGCTATACAGAGTCAGTAGTTGCTAAGTAAGTCACTGGTTGCAAGGGGAAGTCAATGGTTGCAAGGGGAAGTCGCTGGTTGCCAAGGAAGTCAATGTTTTCTAAAGAGACCACTGACTGCTTGGGGAAGTTACTAGTTGCTAAGGAAGTCACTTGTTCCAAGGGGAAGTCAGTAGTTGCCAGGGGAAGTCACTGGTTGCTAAGAATGTCAGTGGTTGCTGTACGAACTCACTAGAAGATAGGTTTTTCCTATAACTATATATTGAGACAAGGGACCCCCCTTGGATGTGGAAATTTTTTACCCCTGGGGCATGATTTGAACGAACTTGGTAGAGGACCACTAAACAATGTTACCGTTTTTCCCCCGCTTAGAAGACGAGGAAATAAAGTCCCGATTTTTGCCTCAAAGTTGGGTCCTCGTCTTATAAGCGAGGCCACGAGAATCAACCAAAAATAAAAATCAATCCTAGATACATTTGTGATGAAATCAGCAATATCGAATGTCGTATCGCAAGTGTCTATGTGCAGACAAATTTCAAGCAATTACCGGTATCGTACGTTGGCAAATTACGTTATTGTGTTAACTCACCTCTGCTGTCGATCGCAAATGTTGCCATTTGGAATCATTTAAAGAATCTGAAGGTAAACTTGGCGAAAATAAGTGGTGCAGTCTTTTTCCGTCATATTTGTTTTTTTCCGGCATGATATAAGCGGCCTTAAATACGTGTCATCGTCTGATTAATCAAGTTATGAAAAAACCTGGCAGCTTGTGTATAATTATTAAGAGTGACCAGGATCCCCCAAATTAGCGACAATTACGTCGTTGTTAAAAGAAACAAGAGGGCCAAGATGGCCCTATATCGCTCACCTTGGTACAAGTCCACTTGCCTGGTGGAAGATCACTAGATAATGTTATATACTAAATAAGTTTTCCTATATACGCCTTTGTAAAACAAATGATCCCCCCCCGGGCAAGGTCAATTTTGACCCCAGGGGCATAATTTGAACAAACTTTGAAGAGGTCTACTAGGCAATGCTACATGCCAATTATCTATGCTCTAGGCCTTGTGGTTTCAGAGAAAAAGATTTTTAAAGTTTTCCTTATATAAGCCTATGTAAAACTAAGTGACCCCCGGTGCGGGGTCAATTTTGACCCGGGGGTCATAATTTGAACAAACTTGGTGCGGGTACACTAGCCAATGCTACAAGCCAAATATCTAAGCTCTAGGCCTTGTGGTTTCAAAGAAGAAGATTTTTAAAGTTTTTACTATATAAGTCTATGTAAAACTAAGTGACCCCCCCGTGCAGGGTCAATTTGGATCCGAGGGTCATAATTTGAACAATCTTGGTAGAGGTCCACTAGCCAAGCTACATGCCAAATATCTAAGCTCTAGGCCTTGTGGTTTCAGAGAAAAAGATTTTTAAAGTTTTTCCTACATAAACCTATGTAAAACTAAGTGACCCCCCGTGCGGGGTCAATTTTGATCCGGGGCTCATAATTTGAACAATCTTGGTAGAGGTCCACTAGCCAATGCTACATGCCAAATATCTAAGCTCTAGGCCTTGTGGCTTCAGAGAAGAAGATTTTTAAAGTTTTTCCTATATATTCCTATGCAAAACTAAGTGACCACCCCCGCGAGGTCAATATTCACCCGGGGGTCATAATTTGAACAATCTTGGTAGAGGTCCACTAGACAATGCTACATGCCAAATATCTTAGCTCTAGGCCTTGTGGTTTCAGAGAAGAAGATTTTTAAAGTTTTTCCTATATATGCCTATGCAAAAACTAAGTGCCCACCCGCGCAGTGTCAATTTTGACCCGGGGGTCATAATTTGAACAATCTTGGTAGAGGTCCACTAGACAATGCTACATGCCAAATATCTAAGCTCTAGGCCTTGTGGTTTCAGAGAAGAAGATTTTTAAAGTTTTACCTACTTGTTGCCATAGCAACCACAGTTCTGCATGGAATGGAATTCTTTGAACATCTTTGATAGAGCTTCATGCAAGGAACATCCCTGCAAAGTTTCATCAACATTGGCCCAGTGGTTTCAGAGGAGCTGTCGTTTGAAGGTAATGGTGGACTGACGGACAGACAGACAGACTGTCGATGTATGACGGACGGAAAGTGATCCTAATACCTCACTCTGGCACTTTGTGCCAGGTGAGCTAATAATTGTTAATCTAAGACACAACAAGAGCTGTCTCATGACAGCATGGACTATTCGAAAGCTTGTCAGTAAAATGGTTTTTTTTTCTCTAAGAACAGATGTATTGTGTAATTGTCTATAAGAATTAAGGTCAAAGATATGAAACTTGTTCAAAGACCTCTGTAAATGTACATTACGTTCAAAGCCATACCCTGGATTCTTTAAGCCAACTGGAGGGAGGAAGGGAGGTGGGGGGATAATATCAAAGAAATACATGACCTTAATTGTTATATTTGATCATGAATAACTTTGTAACATTTCAAAATTGATATGCATAAAATTAAACTAGACCTATCACTAAATGTGATTAATACCCTTGAAAGACTGCTTTATAAACTGGGGAAGTTTGTAGTAAAAGAATACCTTGCAAAAAAAAACCTAAAATAGAGATATTTTTCTTGGCAATAACTCTGTAATTAGTCAAGATAGAGTTATGGTTCTTGTACACTGCACTTCCTCTCATTGTGCTGGACCATTGCATAAAGTTGTTTTGCATTCCAACCAGTAGTTTTCAAGTTATGCTGTGCCACAAGGAAAAGTAAAAAAGGGCAGTAACTCTGTAATGGGTCAAGATAGAGTTATGGTTCCTGTGCACTGCACTTCCTCTCAATGTACTTGGCCATTGTATGAATTTTTAATTGAATTCTAACCAGTAGTTTTCAAGTAATACTCCTGACAAGGAAAAGTAACAAAGGGCAATAACTATGTAATAAGTCAAGAAAGAGTTATGGTTCTTGTACACTGCACTTCTTCCCATTGTGCTTGAACATTGTATGAAATTGTATTGAATTTCAACCAGTAGTTTTCAAGTTATGCTCCGGACAAGGAAAAGTAACATAGGGCAATAACTCGTAATGAGTCAAGAAAAAGTTATGGTTCCTGTGTACTGCACTTCCTCTCAATGTGCTTTACCATTGTATGAAGTTGTATTGATTTCCAACTAGAAGTTTTCAAGTTATGCTCCGGACAAGGAAAATGCAACAGACTGCCTGACCGACCGTCCGCCTGACCAACCGACCGACCAACCACCGGGTGACTCCTATATACCCCCCCAAACTTTGTTTTGGGGGTATAAAAAGCATAACTGCAGCTGCATGCTGCATAATTATTTTATGACATTTCAAAAATAAGCCATTTCGAGTATTTCAGTCTGGTAAAAGCTGTGAAAAATTAGTTTAAAAAGTTAAAAAGGGGCATAAATATGTCCAAAATCAAAAACAGTGGTGCAAATGTTGATGGTAAAGATATATTTTGAGTTTCAAGTCAATACCTTTGATAGTATTCAAGATATTTGACTTTATGAAAAACTTTAACCAAAATTTCCAAGTTAAAAAGGGGCATAAATCTGTCAAAAATCAAAACAGAGTTAAGGGGAATGTTTCCTCAGGTGTAGATCTTGATGGTAAAGACATATTTTGAGTTTCAAGTCAGTACCTTTGATAATATTCAAGATATTTGACTTAACAAGAGGGCCAAGATGGCCCTATATCGCTCGCCTTGGTACAAGTCCACTCGCCTGGTGGAAGATCACTAGATAATGTTATATACAATAGGTTTTCCTATATACGTCACAAGTGACCCCACCCCACCCTGGGTAAGGTCAATTTTGACCCCAGGGGCATAATTTGAACAAACTTTGAAGAGATCTACTAGGCAATGCTACATGCCAAATATCTAAGCTCTAGGCCTTGTGGTTTCAGAGAAGAAGATTTTTAAAGTTTTTCCTATATAAGCCTATGTAAAACTAAGTGACACCCCGTGCCGGGTCATTTTTGATCCAGGGGTCATAATTTGAACAATCTTGGTAGAAGTCCACTAGACAATGCTACATGCCAAATATCTAAGCTCTAGGCCTTGTGGTTTCAGAGAAGAAGATTTTTAAAGTTTTTCCTACTTGTTGCCATAGCTACCAGAGTTCTGCATGGAATGGAATTCTTTGAACAATTTTGGTAGAGCTACCTGCATAGTTTTATCAACATTGGCCTAGTAGTTTCAGAGGAGATGTCATTTGAATCAAAATGTTGGCGGACGACGGACAATCATCAATTAGAAAAGCTCACCCTGGCGTAGCTAAAATAAACTTTAACCAAAATTTCCAAGTTAAAAAGGGGCAAATTATGAGCCCCAGGTCAAAATTGACCCTGCCCGGCGGTCTATCGGTTTTACATATTTTGATAATTTTGATCCAGGGGTCATAATTTAAACAATCTTGGTAGAGGTCCACTAGAAAATGCTACATGCTTAATATCCAAGCTCTAGGCCTTGTGGTTTCAGGGAAGAAGATTGTTAAAGTTTTTCCTATATAAGCCTATGTAAAACCAAGTGACCCCACAGGCGGGGTCAATTTTGACTCAGGGCTCATAATTTGAACCATCTTGGTAGAGGTCCACCAGACAATGCCACATGCGAAATATCTAAGCTCTAGGCCCTGTGGTTTCTGAGAAGAAGATTTTTAAAGTTTTTCCTATATAAGCCTATGCAAAACTAAGTGACCACCCGCGCCGGGTCAATTTTGACCTGGGGATCATAATTTGAACAATCTTGGTAGAAGTCCACTACCTGCTACATGCCAAATATCTAAGCTCTGTGTGTTTGATTTTATTTTTGTTTTCAGAGAAGAAGATTTTTAAAGTTTTTCCTATTTGCTGCCATAGCAACCAGAGTTCTGCATAGAATGGAATTCTTTGAACAATTTTGGTAGAGCTTCATGCCAGGAACATCCCTGCCAAGTTTCATCATTATTGGCCCAGTGGTTTCAGAGGAGATGTCATTTGAAGGAAATGGTCGACGGATAGACAGATGGACGGACGGACGTACGACGGACCTAGGACGGAGAGCGATCCTAATAGTATGAGACACACATTGATTTAATGTGTTTGTTTAACCCTGCTTCCAAAGTTTTTCACAATTCAATCAAGTTCATGAGCCTACTTCTAGTATTGAACTGCTGAGCCTAAAAACAAACAGTTGTGTTTCCAGTGGCGTGACAGACCGTCAATCTTTGCCGCCGACCATATTCTTTTAAACGTTTTCAAGGCCTGTAAATCGAGAAATACCCAAATTTCAACCAGCAATAAAACATTCATGTCCTGTGCGTCAATTTGACTCGCGGGAAATTTCTCCTATGCGTCAAGAGTCTCGGGGTTTAATCATTTTATGTAATAGCTTAGTGAATCTTGATGTAAGGGTGATGGCCCTGTATGTCGCCGGGTCAAATTTATCCTTATTGGGCTTAAGAAGTGGTATAATTACTGCTTCACTCCAGCTGTCTGGGATAACACCTTCTCTCCATGATTGATTAAATAATTGAAAGAGATTTTCCTTAGACTTGTTAGGGAGATTTTTTAGTATTGATAGTGAATTCGGTTTTTCAGTGCCATATTTAATTAAACAAGAGGGCCATGGTGGCTCTATATAGCTCACCTGAAAACCAGTGCACTTGCCTAAGGAAGTGGTCAATTTTGACCTAAGAAGCATGATTTGTTGATACAGGACCACTAGACAAGGTAACCAAACATCTATATAAGCTCTAAACCTTGTCACAGTTTGGGAGAAGATTTTTAAAGTCTTTCCTATACCAAGTGACCCCAAGAGCAGGGTCAATTTTGACCACCCCCGCGTGTGGGGTCAATTTTGATCCAGGGGTCGTAATTTGAACATTCTTGGTAGAGGTCCACTAGCCAATGCTACATGCCAAATATCTAAGCTCTAGGCCTTGTGGTTTCAGAGAAGAAGATTTTTAAAGTTTTTCCTATATAAGCCTATACAAAAGTAAGTGACCACCCGCGCCGGGTCAATTTTAACCCTTTGGTCATAATTTGAACAATCTTGGTAGAGGTTCACTAGACGTTGCTACATGCCAAATATCTAAGCTCTAGGCCTTGTGGTTTCAGAGAAGATTTTTAAAGTTTTTCCTATTTGTTGCCATAGCAACCAGAGTTCTGCATGGAATGGAATTCTTTGAACAATTTTGGTAGAGCTTCATGCAAGGAACATTCCTGCACAGTTTTATCAACATTGGCCCAGTGGTTTCAGAGATGTCATTTGAATCAAAATATTGACGGACGACGGACGACGGACAATCATCAATTAGAAAAGCTCACCCTGGCGTATGCAAGTGAGCTAATAAAAAAACTTTAACCAAAATTTCCAAGCTAAAAAGGGGCAAATTATGAGCCCCAGGTCAAAATTGACCCTGCCCGGCAGTCTATCGGTTTTACATAGGCTCATATAGGAAAAACAGTTCAATACTAGAAGTAGGCTCATGCAAACAAGTTACATGTTAGCACTAACTTACTAGCTACAATATTTAGTGTATAGCATTGTCTGGTGAACCTCTACCAAGTGTGTTCAAATCATGCTCCTAAAGTCAATATTGGCCCTGCCCAGGGGGTCACTTGTTTTAGATAGATATATATAGGAAAACCTATTTAAATCTTCTTCTCCAAAACCACAAGATCTAAAGCTTAGATATTTAGTTGGTAACAGTGTCTAGTGAGTTGTTCAAATCATGTCCCCAGGGGCACAATTGAATTGTATAGGAAAAACTTAAAAAATCTTCTTATCCACAACCACAAGATCTAGAGCTTAGATATTTAGTGTGTAACATTGTCTAGTGAACCTCTTCAAAGTTTGTTCAAATTATGCCCAGGGGTCAAAATTGACCATGCCCAAGAGGGGGCTGTTGTCTTTATATAATATTACAGGAGAAACCTAGTTGCCAATGAGTTCCTATAACAACCACTGGCTTCCTTAACAACCCCTTACCTCATTAGCAACAATCTTGGTAGAGGTCTACTAGAAAATGCTACATGCTAAATGTCCAAGCTCTAGGCCTTGTGGTTTCTGAGAAGAAGATTTTTAAAGTTTTTCCTATATTAGTGTTATATCCAGGATGAAAAAAGGGCATGGGGCTGTCAGAAAAGGGCAGGGAGACAGTGCGCGATTTTCTTTCAGTGAAGGGCATTTCCGTTGATTGTTGTGATTCATAATGTGTGCTAACTAACTACTGTAACACTAGCCTTTATGGCATGGTTCTTATAACAGTAACAAGAGACATTATTGAAGCACTATATTGTATCTACACTTTATTAATATCATAAAGTTACATGTAAAACAGTGGGAAAACAGTGCCACTGATTACAGGGGTGAAAGTTTGAAAAACGGAAAATGAGCTCCTGGTTTTTAGTTATTTCAGAGGGCTTCAGATGAATTCCCAGAGACACGGTGTTAAGTTCAGTAGGCTTTGAAACTGAAAGGTCATTGACCCTTCAGTCTAACTTTTCTTAGGACAAACTCAAATTTTCAAGAGATAAGGTGAGGATTTTAAGGATCGAGTGGCAGGTCTTAGTTAATGTCATAATCTCTAGGTGTGCATGTAATATTTTTCTTTTTATTTCCTGCACTTTTATTCAGTTGTTCCCCGTTTGTCACATATTTTCGCGACCTCGCATGTCCGTGATTTCGTATATATTTCTTCAATTTTTCGCGATTTTAACAGTTTTTAATGCAAAGAAATCTGACAACTCTTTTCTTTTTATATAACCATCGCTCTTTCTTACTCAAGCTGTGCTAATTTACGTTTTTCAGACACTTTTTCTCATGTTACAATTTACAAAATTGAGTGTTCGTTCTTTAAATTCTCATCGAGAAATGTTTTGTATTTTACTTACATTCCACTATCCCATCGTAATTATCAATCGTGTTCAAACGCATTTTGATCTCCGCCGGTCCGTAACTTTTTCTTTTGTTTAAAGTACTCGCAAATATTATTGAAATCCATCCCTTATAAATGTGTGAACAATTCGGTCATTAAAATAATTAATGATTGATCGATTATAAATATAATTCGCGATGATTTATTCTAAACACTATGGTTGCCTCGGATTAAACTACGGACCCTGATAACTTTGAACAAATATCAAAGAAAACGCCGACTAATTTCTGACGTCACGTACATGTGCAGTAACGACACGTGATTATCGGAAAATAACAGGTGTACATGCGGTGTCTTTTGATCGCCTCGGGCGTTAACATGTAATCGGCAATTCAATGCCGAGCACGTGTCGGATTAAGGTTAGGGCTGAATGGTGATGATAGAGGACATAAAATATCATGACTTGAGGGCAAAATGGATGTTGAGAAGAGCAGAGTGGCGGGACGAAAAGGCGGCAGGGCGCGGCGCCACGCCATCACGCTACAGATATAACACTGTATATAAGCCTATGCAAAACTAAGTGACCACCCGCGCCGGGTCAATTTTGACCTGGGGGTCATAATTTGAACAATCTTGGTAGAAGTCAACTACCTGCTACATGCCAAATATCTAAGCTCTGTGTGGTTTCAGAGAAGAAGATTTTTAAAGTTTTTCCTATTTGCTGCCATAGCAACCAGAGTTCTGCATAGAATGGAATTCTTTGAACAATTTTGGTAGAGCTTCATGCCAGGAACATCCCTGCCAAGTTTCATCATTATTGGACCAGTGGTTTCAGAGGAGATGTCATTAGAAGGAAATGGTCGATGGATAGACAGATGGACAGACTGTCGGACGGACGTACGACGGACCTAGGACGGAGAGCGATCCTAAAAGTATGAGACACACATTTATTTAATGTGTTTGTTTAACCCTGCTTCCGAAGTTTTTCACAATTCAATCAAGTTCATGCAGTTTCATGGAAGTAATTTTCTACCAACTACATGCAATTTGTTTGCATAAGCCTACTTCTAGTATTGAACTGCTGAGCCTAAAAACAAACAGTTGTGTTTCCAGTGGCGTGACAGACCGTCAATCTTTGCCGCCGACCATATTTTTTTTAACGTTTTCAGGGCCTGTAAATCGAGAAATACCCATATTTTAACCAGCAATAAAACATTCATGTCCTGTGCGTCAATTTGACTCGCGGGAAATTTCTCCTATGCGTCTCCTATGCGTCAAGAGTCTCGGGGTTTAATCATTTTATGTAATAGCTTAATGAATGTTGATGTAAGGGTGATGGCCCTGTATGTCGCCGGGTCACATTTATCCTTATTGGGCTTAAGAAGTGGTATAACAAGAGGGCCAAGATGGCCCTATATCGCTCACCTTGGTACACATGCCTGGTGGAAGATCACTAGATATAGTCCAAGAGCCAAGGGCCATTTATTTACAATTCGCGCCCAAAAGCGAAAATAGTCTTAACTGAAAGCAAAATTTCTACTGATTACAAAAACCCATTTCTTACAAAAATTCTCTGTCACAAGGCTTGAAAATTCAAGATGGCCGACAAGATGGCTGCCAAAAATTTTAAGCTTCCACCCGTAAATAACAATGCATTTTCTGAGTTCCTTGTACAGCCGGTTGAAACAAATTTTCAATGAACTGAACAGAAATATATAATAATTGACAAAAATAATGAATTTTATGTGACTGTAACCGCCATTTTGGAATAAGTGCAAAACAAATCCCCAAAAATGGTCTAAAACTTAGTGTTATTTTAAACAGTTTACCTGTCAATTGCCACAGACCTCAAGAAATCCACCAAATTGTGTCACAAACTTTCTAGGACAGTAAAACAATTATTAAACAAGATAATGCTGCCTCAAGATAGTATCTTGCTTTGTGCTGTAGACACAAAATATCAGTAAAAGTGGGTGGGGTAAATTAACCCCTGAAAATGAATTAAAAACAAAGGTCAATCTTTTATAAATTCTGAGCATTGTTAACTCTTTAATGCACGTTTTGGAAATATATTCATATAATTATGCACTATTTAAGGAAATACAGGTTACTTTTATTTATTTTTGTTGTCCTTAAGTTAAATTGAGTTGTGTTTTCCAACTTTTTGAGTGAAAAATCCCAGTTTCTTTCGCCTAACCCATGTTTGACATGGAAAGTCTTAACAAATTAGATTTAAATTTAGATTTATTATTTATTAATTATTATTGTCTCTTCAATAAGAATTATGTATATGTGGTAGAATTTCATGTCTATATTTAAAAGGATAATGCAGAAGTGGGTGGGGTAAACCAATGCCTTAAAATGAAAATATATGTGTTTATGTAACATGTCAAATTCTAGGGCTGATATAATTTTAGTATAACATTTTGTGTTATACATGTTTGCATAAAGTATGCCATCGATTGAATAAAAGTGTAATTAGATGGCAGATTTTGGTATACAAGTATTTGATTGCATTTTAAACAATGTGTGAGAAACATGTCTAGGGTTTTTAGCAAAACTGGTACGAAACGCCAATGTAAGCTTTCAGGATCGATGAATGTTCGGCGTTTGTCGTCTATTGTATCTCCTACTTAACCAATTTCAAAGAAGCTTTACATGGATATTTCTTGCATAAACTTTTTCAGAACAAGTTATTTCTATTCCGATCTCTGTTTCATGCATAAAGCTCTGCCAAACTTTTTAAAACAATTTATTTCTATGCTGATCATCTGATTGTTGTGGAAACAAACAGGATACTATTTAGAAATCTTCTTTTCAAACACCGGAATGTCTAGAGCTGCAATATCTGGCATGTAGCATTGTCTAGTAGATCTCTATCATAATGGAATCATTCATTACCCTTACGTCAAAACTGACCCTGCCAAGGGGGCATTTACTTTAACATAAGTTTCTGTATTAAAAATTGAACACATCTTTATCTCTGAAATCAAAAGACATGGAGCTATGGAGATATTTAGCATGGAGATATTTAGCATGTAGTATTGCCTTGTTGACCACTACCAACATGGTTCAAATCATGACCCCAGGTCAAAATTGACCCTGCCCAGGTGGTTAGTTGATTTTGCATAGACTTATGAACGGAAAACTTACAAAAATCTTACTCTCTGAAACTTCAAGACTCAGAACTTAGTTTTTTGGAGTGCAACATTGCTTTGTATGCCCCTAGCAAGATCCTTCAAACAATGACCCCGAGTCAAAATTGACAGTCACGTGGTGGTCACTTGATTTTGCATAAATTTCGATAAGAAAAATCTTCTTCTCTGAAACAACAAGATCTTGAGGTTGGGTATTTTGCATGTAGCATTAGTAGTAAATCTTTACCAAGAAAGTTCAAATCATGGCCAACAGTTCAAACTTGACCCCGTTCCGGGTTCACTTGATTGTAAAATATTTTGAAATCTTCTTGTCTCAGACCATTAGGCTCAGTATCAGCTTAGATTTTTGGCTTGAAGGGTTTCCTAGTGGTCCTGTACAATGACTGTTTCAATCATTATTCTTGGCACCGGGGTCACTTTACCTACTGATTTACTTTCTTGTTAGCTAAATTTGGAGTTATAGTGTACTGTACTTAGTTTATTGTCTACGACGCTGTTTTTGATATTGTATATAGCCAACGGTAGCCATGTGAGCGATGTTAATTACCATTACTGTCTTGTTCAATGTAGTGTTACATATGAAAAGTTTCACCATTGCATGCACAGGTACTTGCAAATGTATCTGCTTTTTCTGATATGTAATGTACATGAATATACAAAACCTCGGACATTAATGTTATGTTTAAGTCTCTTTCACTTCACTAAAGCAGTATTTCAAAAGAAGTTTAAGCAAAGAATATATTTTCTCCTTTAGGAACTATCTATCTATTCTTCCTCTTTCTCATGCTCTTGAGTCACTACTGTTTAGTTCGTCGTTTGCTATAGTGTTATCATCAACAAAGTTGTCATTACATTCAGTGTGCATCACTTCCGCTTTCAGAAGGTCAACAACGCATTACGGTATTTGGTCACCTTCGAACCAAATTACTTTGTACAAGCCATTATCTAATGACCAACATTGTTCTTAGGGTAACAAATTTGTCATCTTCAAAATACTGTATAAAGTTTCAGTGTCACATTTGTTGATACGATTTTTCAGTTGCTTATATTGAACAACATACCAAGAAGTTTCTACACTCATCGTTAAAATCAACTGCAGACTGTTGAATGTTGTTCACTTTGTGTGTGACACGTAAATTACACAATCTTATACAAACAAGAGCCATGTTACACATGATTAATCCCCCCGCCAGGAAGAAGTTACCTGAAGGTTGTACTTTCGTACATTTTACTTGGTGAGAGGAAATCCTTAAAAAGCCGTATAGTTATGGTCATGCTGAGTACAGTTTTCAAGTAAGTGGAAAAAGAATAAGGCAATGAAGAGAAGGTTTGCAAAATTATATTAATGTTCATTATCAGTATAGGTATGATATTTTTCTATTTGACTAAAAGTAGGCAAGGTAGAGTTATTGTTCTTGCACACTGCGCTTCCTACCAATGTGCTATGTCAGTGTATTAAGTTTGAAGAAAATCCCTCAAGTACTTTTGGAGTTATGCTCCGGAAATTTTTTTTCAAGTAAATCTGATAAAGGGGAATAACTCTAAAAGTAGGCAAGGTAGAGTTATTGTTATTACATACTGCACTTCCTACCAATGTGCTATGTCAGTGTATTAAGTTTGAAGAAAATCCCTCAAGTACTTTTGGAGTTATGCTCTGGACAAAACTTTTAAAGTAAATCTGATAAAGGGGAATAACTCTAAAAGTAGGCAAGGTAGAGTTATTGTTCTTGCACACTTCACTTCCTACCAATGTGCTCTGTCAGTGCATTAAGTTTGAAGAAAATCCCTCAAGTACTTTTGGAGTTATGCTCTGGACAAGTAAATCTGATAAAGGGGAATAACTCTAAAAGTAGGCAAGGTAGAGTTATTGTTCTTGCACACTGCACTTCCTACCAATGTGCTATGTCAGTGTATTAAGTTTGAAGTAAATCCCTCAAGTACTTTTGGTGTTATGCTCTGGACAAAACTTAAAGTAAATCTGATAAAGGGGAATAACTCTAAAAGTAGGCAAGGTAGAGTTATTGTTCTTGCACACTGCACTTCCTACCAATGTGCTATGTCAGTGTATTAAGTTTGAAGAAAATCCCTCAAGTACTTTTGGAGTTATGCTTCGGACAAGTAAATCTGATAAAGGGGAATAACTCTAAACTAGGCAAGGTAGAGTTATTGTTCTTACACACTGCACTTCCTACCAATGTGCTATATCAGTGTATTAAGTTTGAAGAAAATCCCTCAAGTACTTTTGGAGTTATGCTCTGGACAAAACTTTTAAAGTAAATCTGATAAAGGGGAATAACTCTAAAAGTAGGCAAGATAGAGTTATTGTTCTTTCACACTGCACTTCCTACCAATGTGCTATTTCAGTGTATTAAGTTTGAAGTAAATCCCTTAGGTACTTTTGGAGTTATGCTCCGGACAAAGTTTTTCAAGTAAATCTGATAAAAGGGGAATAACTCTAAAAGTAGGCAAGGTAGAGTTATTGTTCTTACACACTGCACTTCCTCCCAATGTGCTCTGTCAGTGTATGAAGTATGAAGAAAATCGCCCAAGTACTTTTGGAGTTATGCTCTGGACAAAATTGGGACGGACGGACGGACGGACGGACGGACGGACGAAGACCATTTCTAATATCCCCTTCGCCTTCGGCGGGGGGATAAATAACAGAAATGGTACAGTCTTGAAGGCTAGTGACTGAAGTGCCTTTTCCCAGTTGTTTGGTGTCTTACCATTACAGAGTATACCATATAATTGCTCCTATCCCACCATAAGTGTTTAATACCTTTTATTGTGGATGTAATATACAAGTATGTGTCACAAACAATGTGAACAAGCTTTGCCATTCTGGATGAGTCTAGAAACTTCACCAAAGGTACAAGGAACGATGTTCAGGGTATGTAACAGACAAACAGCATCAACAAAGGTGACACTAACACTTCGTACAGTGTAAGGAGACAGTCTACAATACCATTGCCAACACCAGGCTACTGTACCTTCATTAAATGACTTTGCATGAAAACACAAACATAAAATGTATAATGGGAATCAATGATACAGATATCTTGATATTGCTGATAATTCAAGTATCAAATGTCTGGATCTATGATGGCCTTTGCACACGTAATACAATGTGTTACATATATACGAGAGGTGCCCAATTTATGTTTTAATAAAACAAATCAGTAAAAAATAACACATTGTATACGTTTATTGTAGCAATTGATCTACATCTCATCCATGACAATTGTATATCATTCTACAACGTTTTGGCCATGATT
This sequence comes from Saxidomus purpurata, assembly GCA_022818135.1. NCBI lineage: Eukaryota > Metazoa > Mollusca > Bivalvia > Venerida > Veneridae > Saxidomus > Saxidomus purpurata. Next base: position 24,821,114 of record JAFMSR010000018.1, on the reverse strand, counting down.
CGAGAGTCTTATTTATAGTAAGTTCGTCCAGTCTCCACCTCGTCCTTTAATGCTATTTTAAGCTCCATCAACGAGTTTATCGTGCGCTTTTGCAGACGTCGCTTCCCGATTCACCATATGCATGTACTATCGTCAACGGGACGGCATCAGGTGATTTAGGCATCCAATCTTCTGGTGTGATAAAGTTTATATTTCTATCTGTTTAGAGGTATCATATGGTGAGACACACTGTTCTGATGTAACACCATATTTCTTTTACCCTTGGCGGAAACAGTCTGGGCACATATTTATTTAAAAACGGCTTAAGAACATGTATTTATAGAAGTGATGGTTTACTTTTGTGAGTGTTGTCAGTTATACGATTAACAGTTTTGCCTCAGTATGATTCAACAGGCAATGTCATAAACCGCTGGCAAAAAAGTCATGCTTTACAAATGCATTTTTCTCCATTTTTTACGAAACAAACCTGCCTTCTTCCAAAGCTGCCACCTAGATAAATCATTGCCTCGTCAGAGGTCACAAAGTTTTTCCATCGTCCACCACGTAACTTTAGATGCAACCTTCAAGATCTGGTACGTTTCTTTATAATCTGGACAACATTTACACTTTTCCGCAGTTTTTCTTTAAAAATATTAGTAATAATTCCATGTACAGTTCCCTATTTGACACCAAGCTTATGTGCCATATCTCTCTGATTCGCCGGGTTGACTTTGGAAATCATACGTACTATTTTTCGAACGACATCAGAAGTGGCCACAGTTGAAAGTATTTTTTGGCGATTCACCAGACGAAGTATTATTGCAATGTATTCCAACGTTATTAGGAATATTCCGTATAGAGCCAAACGAAACCATATGTTCCATGAATTTCAACACTTTTTTAACACTTCTGTAAGAGTAAGTACATGTAGTCCTTATTTATAAGCCCGAGTACGAAACCCTCAACTTTATTGCATATTTTACGACTTACCATCTTCACATAAGCTGACCAAGATACATGTACCGTGTACTATATCTTTAAACACAGGTTATACATTACGAAGGGATTCAAAATTCTCGTTCAGTTTTGTAATAGTTAACATTTCTACTGCGTTTAAAAATAAGATGAGCATCTCTTGTATTGGTAGTATAAATCCAAATTTTACCTACAGTACAGCCTTTGCAATCAAACAGCGTTCAGTGAATTGGGTACCTCTCGTATTGGCAGTATAAATGCAAATATTGCGTTAGGTGTGGCAAATAGCTCAAAAACAGCGTTCAGTGAATTAGATCATCTTAGAGATATAACAGCCTGTACCCCTCAAAGTATTGAGTTATTTGTGTGGCGTTTGGCGGCAAATCAGAACAGATTGGTGTGATTGAAATCCACTTGTGCATGTCTTAAGAAAATACTTCAACAAGAAACATGGCAATGCCACGAAACCAGGTTTTCAAAAATGTTGTTCTGATTCAAGTTACAAGTAGACTGAATATATAACCCAAAAAAAAAAAAAATCATATCTTTTTAAATCCCCCAAACATTTTCAATGTTAATGTCACTGTACCTTGACCTTAGCCAGCCATCAAAACTCTTTTTCCCCCCCCTTTTTTTTTTTTTTTTTTTTTTTTTTTTTTTTTATTTTTAAAAAAAAAAAAAAAAAAAAAGTTACAGACCCGCGGACAGGATTTTCAATGTTAATGTACCCCCACCCCCCCCCACCACTGTGACCTCCACCTCGCCCCCCCCCCTCCCAAATGACCCCCCCCCCCCCCCCCCCCCCCCCCCGTTCCCCCCCCCCCTGCACGTCATCTTGATGTGGTAAACATTTGTCTGAAGTTTCATCAAATTCTTCAAAGGGTTAAGAAGAGTTACAGAGCGGAGAGGTTTTTTTTTTTTTTTTTCCCCTTTCCCCCCCCCCCCGGGCCCCCCCCCCCAAACCCCCCCCCCCCCCCCGTCAAACAAAAAATTTTTTATTTTTATTTCCCCCCCCCCCCCCCCCCCGGCCCCCCCCCCCCCCACCCCCCCCCCCCCCCCCATCTTGATGTGGTAAACATTTGTCTGAAGTTTCTCAAAATTCTTCAAAGGGTTGAAGAGTTACAGAGCGACAGGGGTTTTCAATGTTAATGTCATGGACCTTGACCTTGGAGCCAGCCATGCGGAACATGCGTTCTCCCCCTCTTTTTTATGTATTAACCTGACCCCCCCCTTGGTAAACACAATTTCACCAAAATTCTTAAAGGGTTGAAGGGTTTACAAGCGGACAGGTTTTCAATGTTAATGTCACTGTGACCTTGACCTTGGAGCCACCCCAGCCATGGAACATGCGTTCTGCACGTCATCTTGATGTGGTAAACTTTGTCTGAAGTTTCATCAAATTCTTCAAAGGGTTGAAGAGTTACAGAGCGACAGGTTTTCAATGTTAATGTCCTGTGACCTTGACCTTGGAGCCAGCCATGCAACATGCGTTCCACTCATTTGTTGTGTTAAACATTTTTCTGAATTGCCCCCCCCCCCCCCCCCCCCCTCTTCTACCCCCCCCCAATCATCAAAAATTCTTCAAAGGGTTGAAGAGTTACAGAGCGGACGTTTTTCAATTTTAATGTCACTGTGACCTTGACCTTGGCCCCCCCCAACCATCGCCCGTCGCGCATCTTGATGTGGTAAACATTTGTCTGAGTTTCATCAAAATTCTTAAAAGGGTTAAAAAATTTAAAAAGGCCCCCCCCCCCCCCCCCCCCCCCCCCCCCCCCCCCCCCCCCCCCCCCCCCCCCCCCCCCCCCCCCCCCCCCCCCCCCCCCCCCCCCCCCCCCCCCCCCCCCCCCCCCCCCCCCCCCCCCCCCCCCCCACAATTTCGTTTGCGCCCGCCCATCCGCCCATCCCCCCTCGCCTCCGTGTATTAACGTTAATAATAGTCAAGTTGTCTAGCAAAGCATCTTCACCACTTTGCGACTTAAGTAGTTCGATGCCACCATGTCATAAGGTTCTGGCACAGAAAACAAAGAGAGCGAACATTGTTGTCCGTGTTTGGACGAGGGCAAAGTCCAGCTGTTATTCGAGGTATATGGTTGGTCACTAGATGAGGTGACGTACAAAATAATTTGGTTCGAAGGTTACCAACTACCACATTCCGTTGTTGACCTTATGAAAACTGCAGCGATGTTTATTGAATGTATTGACGATTTTGTTGAAAATCACTCTAAAGTGAACTATATGTATTGACAACTAGAGCTATCACTAAATGTGATTAATACCCCCAAAAGGATTGCTTTATAAACTGAAGAAGTTCGTAGTAAAATAATACCTTGCAAACAAACTAAAAAGAGATATTGTTCTTAGCAGTTCCTCTCATTGTGCTTGACCATTGTATGAAGTTGTATTGAATTCCAACTTGTAGTTTTTCGAAAAATGCTCCAGACAGGGAAAAGTAACAAAGGGCAATAACTCTGTAATTAGTCAAGATGGAGATATGGTTCCTGTGCACTGCACTCCCTCTCACTGTGCTTGACCATTCTATGAAGTTGTATTGAATTCCAACCAGAAGTTTTCAAGTTATGCTCTGGACAAGGAAAAGTAACAAAGGGTAATAACTTTGTAATGAGTCAAGATGGAGTTATGGTTCCTGTGCACTGCACTTCCTCTAAATGTACTTGACCATTGTATGAGGTTGTACTGAATTCCAAATATTAGTTTTCAAGTTATGCTTCAGACAAGGAAAAGTAACAAAGGGCAATAACTCAGTAAATACTCAAGATAGAGTTATAGTTCTTGTACACTGCACTTTCTCTGAGTGTGCTTGATCATTGTATGAAGTTGCATTGAATTCCAACTAATAGTTTTCAAGTTATGCTCCGGACAAGGAAAAGTAACAAAGGGCAATAACTCTGTAATTAGTCAAGATGGAGTTATAGTTCTTGTGCACTGCACTTCCTCTCAATGTGCTTGACCACTGTAGGAAGTTGTATTGAATTCCAACCAGTAGTTTTCAAGTTATGCTTCGGACAAGGAAAACTAACAAAGGGCAAAAACTCAGTAAATACTCAAGATAGAGTTATAGTTCTTGTACACTGCACTTCCTCTGAGTGTGCTTGATCATTGTATGAAGTTGTATTGAATTCCAACTAGTAGATTTCAAGTTATGCTCCGGACAAGGAAAATAACAAAGGGCAATCTCTGTATTGTCAAGTGGGTTTGGTTCTTGTGCCTGCCTTCCTCTCAAGGCTGACCTTCTATGAAGTTGTATTGATTCCACTTGTAGTTTTCGTTATGCTCCGGACAAGGAAAAGTAACAAAGGGCATACTCTGTTTGTCAAGATGGGTTATGTCCTTGTGCCTGCACTTCCTCTCAAGTGCTGACCTGGAAGTTGTATGAATCCACTGTGTTTTCAAGTTATGCTCGGACAAGGAAAATGCAACAGACCGACCGACACCGACCGACCGACCGACCAACCACCGGGTGACTCCTATATACCCCCCTAAACTTCGTTTTGGGGGTATAAAAACAGTAGTTACTCACAGTATAAACAGGAAGAAGAAGAGATAGGTAGTTGCTTAAGGCAAAGCAGATAATCAATATTAGTAGTGTTCAAATCTCTTTTCAAATACTGCTGAAGTTAAGTGGTACAGACCAGCAAATGCATGTACATTTGCAAATACACGTAAGGTTGAATATCTTTGTCTGTAACACTACATTGTAAAACAATATCTTTTTTTGCAGACTTTTTACACAAATGTTGTTTTAAAAACTAAGCAAATACTTGAATACCAAAATCACTTGCATAATGTATGCAAAAACATAAAACAAAATCTGAATAAAAAATAAAATCAGCCCTTGAATTTGACTCATTACATAAACACATAATATTTTAAGGCCTTGGTCCACCCCACCCACCTTAAAGGCATTACCTTTTTATATAAAGACAGGAAAGTCTATCACATTTATGCAGTTTTTGTTTCAGGGACAACATGTGTCAATAAAAGTCTTGATTTAATTAATTTAAGTGTCAATTGTTAAGACGTGCCATGTCAAACAGAGATGAGGAGATAGAAACTGCTTTTTTACTCGTAAAGTTGAAAATAGAACTCAATTTTAACTTAAAATCATCAAAAATTAATAAAACTAAGCTGTATTTTCTTAAAAAGTGCATAATTATATTAATACATTTCTAAAACGTGCATGAAAGAGTTAACAATGCTCAGAATTTATAAATATTGACCTTTGTTTATAATTCATTTTCAGGGGTTAATTTACCCCACCCACTTTTACATAAATTTTGTGTCTACAACACCAAACAAGATACTATTTTGAGGCAGCATTGTCTTTTATAATAATGTTTTTACTGTCCTAGAAAGTTTATGAAACAATTTGATGGATTTCCTGAAGTCTGTGACAATTGAAAGGTAAACTGTTAAAAAAACACTGATTTTTAGACCATTTTTGGGGATTTGTTTTGCACTAATTCCAAAATGGCGGTTATAGTCATATGAAACTTATTATTTTTGTCAATTATTATATATTTCTGTTCAGTTTATTGAAAATTTGTTTCAACCGGCTGTACAAGGAACTCAGAATATGCTTTGTTATTTACGGGTGTAAGTTTAAAATTTTGGGCGGCCATCTTGTCGGCCATCTTGAATTTTCAAGCCTTGTGACAGAGAATTTTTGTAAGAAATGGGTTTTGGTAATGAGTAGAAATTTTGCTTTCAGTTAAGACTATTTTCGCTTTTGGGCGCGAATTGTAAATAAATGGCCCTTGGCTCTTGGACTAATAATGTTATATACCAAATAAGTTTTCCTATATACGCCTTTGTAAAACAAATGATCCCCCCCGGGGCAAGGTCCATTTTGACCCCAGGGGCATAATTTGAACAAACTTTGAAGAGGTCTACTAGGCAATGCTACATGCCAAATATCTAAGCTCTAGGCCTTGTGGTTTCAGAGAAAAAGATTTTTAAAGTTTTTCCTATATAAGCCTATGCAAAACTAAGTGACCACCCGAGCGGGGTCAATTTTGACCCGGGGGTCATAATTTCAACAATCTTGGTAGAGATTCACTAGCCAATGCTACATGCCAAATATCTAAGCTTCATGCCTTGTGGTTTCAGAGAAGATTTTTAAAGTTTTTCCTATTTGTTGCCATAGCAACCAGAGTTCTGCATGGAATGGAATTCTTTGAACAACTTTGATAGAGCTTCATGCAAGGAACATCCCTGCAAAGTTTCAACAATATTGGCCCAGTGGTTTCAGAGGAGATGTCGTTTGAAGGTAAGGGTCGAAGGACGGACGGACGTACGATGTACGACGGACCCCGGACGGAAAGCGATCCTAATAGCTCATTCTGGCACTTTGTGCCAGGTGAAAAATGAGCTAAGATAATATCATATATATCTAACAAGAGGGCCAAGATGGCCCTATATGGCTCACCTTGGTACAAGTCCACTTGCCTGGTGGAAGATCACTAGATAATGTTATATACCAAATAAGTTTTCCTATATACGCCTTTGTAAAAAAAATGATCCCCCCCCGGGGCAAGGTCAATTTTGACCCCAGGGGCATAATTTGAACAAACTTTAAAGAGGTCTACTTGGCAATGCTACATGCCAAATATCTAAGCTCTAGGCCTTGTGGTTTCAGAGAAGAAGATTTTTAAAGTTTTTCCTATATATGCCTATGCAAAACTAAGTGACCCCCGGTGCGGGGTCAATTTTGACCCGGGGGTCATAATTTGAACAATATTGGTAGAGGTCCACTAGCCAATGCTACATGCCAAATATCTAAGCTCTAGGCCTTGTGGTTTCAGAGAAGAAGATTTTTAAAGTTTTTACTATATAAGCCTATGTAAAACTAAGTGACCACCGGTGCGGGGTCAATTTTGATCCGGGGCTCATAATTTGAACAATTTTGGTAGAGGTCCACTAGCCAATGCTACATGCCAAACATCTAAGCTCTAGGCCTTGTGGTTTCAGAGAAGAAGATTTTTTAAGTTTTTCCTATATATTCCTATGCAAAACTAAGTGACCCCCGGTGCGGGGTCAATTTTGACCCGGGGGTCATAATTTGAACAATCTTGGTAGAGGTCTACTAGACAATGCTACATGCCAAATATCTTAGCTCTAGGCCTTGTGGTTTCAGAGAAGAAGATTTTTAAAGTTTTCCCTATATATTCCTATGCAAAAACTAAGGGCCCACCCGGCGGGGTCAATTTTGACCCGGGGGTCATAATTTGAACAATCTTGGTAGAGGTCCACTAGACAATGCTACATGCCAAATATCTAAGCTCTAGGCCTTGTGGTTTCAGAGAAGAAGATTTTTAAAGTTTTTCCTATTTGTTGCCATAGCAACCAGAGTTCTGCATGGAATGGAATTCTTTGAACAACTTTGATAGAGCTTCATGCAAGGAACATCCCTGCAAAGTGTCATTAACATTGGCCCAGTGGTTTCAGAGGAGATGTTGTTTGAAGGAAATGGTGGACGGACGTACGACGGACGCCGGACGGAATGCGATCGTAATAGCTCACTCTGGCACTTTGTGCCAGGTGAGCTAAAAATAGACTGTGTCCACAGTTTTCATCTCAGAAGTACCTCAATTTTGCAATGAAGAGAGACGCATATATTCTAGTGTTTAAGTCTCCATGCATCTTTTACTCACCACATATTAATAAACAAGAGGGCCATGATGGCCCTATATCACTCACCTGACTACAATTTGCTATAATAAAAGGGGTCATGATTCTAACATAATTTGTAGAGATTCACTACACAATGCTAAGTAACATTTCAAATATCTATTATCTGCCTGTCGGCCTTGTGTTTTTTTTTAAAGTTTTCCCTATATAAGCCCATGTGAAATCAAGTGCTTTCCCCCCTCCCGGGAAGGGTTAATTTTGACCAATCTTGGTAAAGGTCCACTAGTAATTATTTGGTAATACAAATAACTATATGTAAGTTCACATTTAGTTCTGGTAGAAGTCAGCAAACTGACCCTATGTCCAGTACGTACGTATTCATTGGTAGAAGCGGCACTTTTCCATCCATGCCTATTTTAACAGTATATCGCAGAATTATTCTGAGAATACACAGGGGAGGTTCCCATATTGGATCCCTGTAATTAAATAGGATTGTATACTGATAAATCCTGGGTTGTATTAATTATGCTATTGTGTCATATTAAATGAACATTAGGTATCTGCAATAAATATCAGAAAACTGTGAATCAGCTTGGTAGTTATTTATCTGGGAAATGTACGTAAGTTAGACACACCCAGAGTACGAACCTAGGGGTTGTAGCCACCTTGATAAGTGACCTTGTCCTAAGAATTCGAGAAAATACCCATGCAACTCCAAGTGGCTGTACTTGCATTATTCCGAGCCAACTCGAGCGTTATAGATTTTATACCCACTGGGTCGACTTGGGACGGAGCTTTTCTCCTATATAAGGGATCACGAACTAGAACGGCTACAACATAAACAAGTTATTAATATGCAGTTTATCTTTAAAACGGCATTCACGTGATCAAAATGATCGTATTTCATTCTAAACGCTTCCATTTGTAAAATTTGAATGGTGCAAACCGATGAAAAATGGTAAGAGAACACTAAATATTTTGTGTAGCCTACTTAAGTTCAAAGTATTATAGGCTCCAAGATTAAGCCTGGGTTTAACATTTAGCTTTGCAAAGGATTTCTTAAAGTAAATTAAAGTGTAACGCTAATAGACTACTTACAAGGGTTGCTATCTCCCCTAACCTACACAAAATGTGATGAAATCAAACTGTGGGGTGTGGACTGCCGATGTGGTGCGGTTGTGAAAAATCAACAAAAATATGAGTTTGAATTTTGTAAATTTTCTTCTAGTTTTTTTAATGAAATATTTTTAAAAATCCGCTGAAACTTTTAGGTTAAGTTATAATATATGTACGCTTTCTTTTATGATTTCTGTTAGGATATTGTTGTTGTAGAGTTAAACGTCCACTTAAAAAGTACATGTATATGGTATGTTTAACGGATATTGTCCATCGATGCTAAAATCTCGCATGAAGTCTCGCAGTCTGCGACAAAAAGGTTGAACTTGTATAGGAAAATACAAGAGTTGCCATTCCATGTGTATATAGGTCAGTCGCTTCACTATATGTTTATACTGGAATTTCAAAAGCTTTGCAACGCTTTATCATTTGATAGCGTATTATTTCAAATCTACAGATATAATTGACTGGAATGTATACTGGAACCTTTTTATATGACTATATGCTCTAAAATATGTTAATGTATAGTCACTATACAGTTTGAAGGACATTATTTTTTTACAAAAATCTGAGAGCAAGCAGCTTAACGTGCTGAGTAGGCCGTGTCACGTATTCCTGAAGGATGTCTCATAAACAAAGCTGGTTATATACAATTTAAAAGCACTGTATTTTACTTCATAAAAAAGTCTCAAGCAAAACTATGATTTTTGAAAAAAATAAAACAAAAGCAAAATGATGTGTTATCAATGAACTACAGCTCTGTGATTAAAATAAACGGATTGTAACCAAAATCAAGTACTGCTAGCGAAGTATTGACACAAATGATCACTCATTGTCTGTAAGAAAAACCCCCTTGTGCCCAATTTTGCAGAGAACTCCTTGTTGTCAGCACTTTCAGTGCTTTGGTTTGAAGTGGAATGGAATTCTTTGAACACTTTTAGTAGACCTTCATGCAAGGAATATCCCTGCCAGTGGTTTCAGAGCTTCTTTTGAAGTTCAATGTTGACAGACGGATGAGGGACAATAATTCATCCTAAAATTTTACACTGGCAGGTGAGCTGGAAACACACTTAAAACACAATCACTATTTTTCAAAACTTGAGAATTTAAATAAGTACTGGATACATACAACACACTCCAGAACCTTAACCCTTAAATAAATCCTATCCTAACACTTGAAATGAATTTGGTCCTGATAAGGACCTTTTTTGTTCAAAATTTAATCAATTTGCTACTGCAAATTAATTAATAGATGGATTGAGCAATTTGTTTTTACCACCTCTGTGGTCAAGAGCAAACATTGAGTTACTTACAACAAACACTGTTTCCCTATGTGCCGAGTAAATCAAAGCGGATTTCTTACCATAAATTGTGCTTCCCTTCAAACAGATGGTACAGAAAGTAAGTATTCCAAAAGTTGTCCATGAAATAGTAGATCCGTCTGCCATCGCTAACATTTACATATGAAGGGCCTACATGCATTGAATTACATCTTTCTGAAAATTAAATTATGTATTTATCTGCTATGAAACATAAATCACCAGGTATTGGCATTTCTGACAAGAACAATACCTTTCAGTTGAATGTAACAAACATGTAAATTCCCAACACTAGGTTGTTATGTCATTATTGTAATTGTATTTCTGTTACACGACAACAACAACGAATGATTTATCCTAATTTTACCAAATGGGGTCATAGTTTGAACAATTTTGGTAGAAGTCAAGAAGAGTCAATTTTCTAGGTCTGTGGTTTCAGAGATAAAGATTTTTAAAGTTTTTCCTACATAAGCCTATATAAAAACATGAGGGCCAAGATGGCCCCTTATCGCTCACCTGGCTTCCACTTGTTACAATACAAGGTCAACAATGGCGTTGCAGAAAGGGTAAAAATTGACATGGGTTTATGATTGAAACTGAATCTACGTAGCTGTCCACTACACAATGCTTCATTTCAAATACCAGGCCTTGTGGTTTTAGACAAGAAGACTTTTGAAGTTTTGGCTATAATTAAGCCTCTAGGAATCAAGTGACCCCTCTCCTGTCAGAGAAATTGATAACTGAAGAATGGATTTTAGTTTAAATTCCAACCAAATTCTTACTTAACTACTCAATTAAAAATGAGTTTTATTATTGTGCATTATGAATTTTTTTTTTTTTCGGTGGTTTATCGAAAGACAACAGTGAATTATATTCCGATAAACTCACTGTCCACGCAGTGAAAATTATCAAAAAATGTTACCCGGATTAACGTCAAAAAGTACACCGAGCGTAATGAATGCCGGAAACCATATGAAGATGACGTCGTTAAAATGACGTCATGCTTACGATGCTTTCTGGTGACGTTTCCCCAAATTTTCGACATTTTATTGAAATAAACTCAACAAAAGTAGAGTTTGAGACATAAAATAAACAGAAAAATAGTTGGTAGTGATGTCATATCACGATTATTTCACTCGTGAACAGCAAAAGTAGTTATTTTCACTCGTGGCTGTGCCACTCATGAAAATATCACTTTTGGTGCCCACTAGGTGAAATTATATCGTGATCTTACACCGAAACCAACAATTATCCTCTATATATTACAAAGCCTTATTAATGATAGCTAACCCAGTCTGCAAATAATAATGTTGAACAGAAAAAGTTGCAAAACAAACCAAAATAGCTTCTTTATCCTGTCAGAAAGATATTATAGGTAAGTATTTTTAGATTGTAGAAAAACCATTGCAGTATGTATTTTATTGGCAGAATTCCTACACTGTTAGGTAAAGAGCAATATTAATCTTATCAATTACATGCTAAGTGGTCAAAGGCCAGCTTCACACAGCATGAGAGCTAACAGAAGAGCTGTCCCTCATAAGTGACGAATGTCCCCGAAAGAGGTGTCTCACAGTCTGTTTCCTCTCCATGTGCTCAACAATTGTGCCATGTAATTTTAAAATCCTTCCATGCATGACAGAGTTACCATGCATACAGTTTTCCATTACCTTTAAACTCTTAGTGTGACCTTGACCTTTGTGAGGTAGGAACGTGGGTCTTGCATGCGACACATCGTCTTGATGTGCTGAACATTTGTGCCAAATAATTTCATATTCAATCAATACATGACAAAGTTACAGTCCATACATGAATGTGTGCATATATACAGGATTCTATTACTTTCAAACTCTTAGTATGACCTTGCCCTTTGAGGTAGGTACGTGGGTTTTGCACGCGACACATTTCTTGATGTGCTGAATAATTTTGGGATGTTATTTTAAAATCCTTCAATGCATGACAAAGTTACAGTCTGGACATGACTATAATGTATATATACTGGATTCAATTACCTATAAACACTAAGTGTGACCTTGACCTTTGAGGTAAGTACTTGGGTCTTGCATATGACACGTTGTCTTGATGTGCTAAACATTTGTGCAAAGTTATTCTAAAATCAACCAATACATGGCAAAGTAACAGTCCGGACAGAAATGTGTGCATGTATATAGGATTTTATTACTTTGAACTCTGAGTGTGCCCTTGACCTTTGAGGTATGGACATGGGTCTTGCATATGACACATCGTCTTGATGTGCTATACATTTGTGCCAAGTTATTCTAAAATCAATAAATACATGACAAAGCTACAGTCCGGACAGAAATGCGTGCATATATACATGATTCTATTACTTTTGAACTCTTAGTGTGCCCTTGACCTTTGAGGTATGGACATGGGTCTTGTATGTGACACGTAGTCTTGATGTGCTGAACATTTGTGCAATTTTTTTTAAATCCTTCAATGCATGACAAAGTTACAGCCCGGACACGAAAAAATGTACGGGCGGACGGACGCACAGACATGAACAGACAGTGCGATTTTAATATGCCACCCTTTGGGAACATAAAAACATGTATAGACACATTAATTTTGCCTTTGATAAATCTGAAATCTTCTTATGTTTTGTACATATTAAATATTCATTGAATTTTATAAATCGACTCTCATGTGCTGTGAATGTAAAAATTACAACATTTATCTTACCTAGGAAAAATCTTAACCTTCAAGTAAGAACCATCTGGGCTGACATCATTGATAGCAAAGCATGAAGGAACTAAGGGTTAAGTCCTGACAAGAAAAACTGTGATACAAAGTATCAACAAACAAAAATCCCATGTAAATATTTTGGAAATTGGTGATGGTTGATATTTAGGCATGGCCCCAAAAGAACTCGAGGAAACCAATCTGGTTGAACAAGCAAAACCTGACACGACACCAAATCTACTGACTGACCTGTAGTATCGAAACTTTACTGTTATCAAATGATATTTATACAGTATGTCCAGGAATGCTCTATAGACCGTTCCTGGTATGTCTCAATTTTTCATTACCATTATCCTTATTAATTTGACATGAATGAAGATTTTTATGATTATTTGCCGTAAAATATTCTAAAATGGTTAAAAAGCTAAAAATGATGATAAAAACAGATTTTTTTTTAAAAAACTAGAGCTATCACTAAATGTGATTAATACCCTTGAAAGACTGCTTTATAAACTGAGGAAGTTCGTAGTAACAGAATACCTTGCAAAAAAAACAACTAAAATAGAGATATTGTTCTCGGCAATAACTCTATAATTAGTCAAGACAGAGTTATGGTTCCTGTACACTGCACTTCCTCTCATTGTGCTGGACCATTGTATGAAATTGTATTGCATTCCAACCGGTAGTTTTCACGTTATGCTCTGTGACAAGGAAAAGTAACAAGAGCTGTCAGTAGGACAGCGCGCTCGACTTTTTTAGTGCTTGCCAAAAAACAAAACTTTGACAGTAAGGGCACACAAGACTTTAACTAGGAATTTCTAAGACAAATCAAGAAACTTTTCACAGAGTTATCTTCTCTTGCTTACAGATAGGTCTCATGATGGTACAAAGTACTCCAACTTTCAAAGTAATATCTCAAATAGTTAAGTCAACATGGACAAGAATGAAAATTTTAACTGAGTTTCTAAGACAAAAAGGGCCATAATTCATAAAATCCTTGACAGAATTACCTTCTCCTGCCCATGTTTTGGGATCATGATGGTAAACAAGATTCAAACTTTTCAAAGTAATATCTCGAACAGTTTAGTCAAAAAGTGGACTGGTATGAAAAACTTTACCAAGATTCTAAGTCGATAAAGGGCCTTAATTTTTAAAACAAATCCCTGACAGAGTTACTTCTCTTGCCTAAGATGGGGGTAATGATGTAAACAAGCATTCAAAGTTTCAGCATATTCAAAGGGTTAAGGCAATAAGTGGATTTTACCCATATTCAAAGTATTTTCTAAGTAAAAAGGGGCTAATTCTGTCAAAAACCTTGACAGAGTTATGTACTCTTGTCTGTTGATGTAGGTCATGATGGTAAACAAGTTGGTTGTTTCAAAGCAATACCTCCAATGGTTCTGAAATAAAGTGAGGTGGTACAAAAACTTAACCAAGCTCAATACCTTTCTAAGTCAAAAGGGCCATAATTCTGCCAAAAACCTTGACGAGTTATGTACTCTTGTCTGTAGATGGAGGTTTGATGGTACAGTATGGTAGTTTCAAAGCCATACCTCCAATACTTTTGAAATAAAGTGGGGTGGTCGAAAACTTAACCAAGGTGTGCGCCAACGCCGACGCCCGACGCCGACACCGACGCCACCCACCCGGGCGAGGGGCCCCCTTTTAAGTAAAAATGGGCAGTAACTCTGTAAATACTTAAGATAGAGTTGTACACTGCACTTCCTGTCATTGTGCTAGACCATTGTGTGAAGTTGTATTGAATTCCAACCTGTAGTTTTCTAGTAATGCTCCGGCCAAAGAAAAGTAACAAAGAGCAATAACTCTGTAATGAGTCAAGAAAGAGTTATGGTTCCTGTGCACTGCACTTCCTCTCAATGTACTTGACCATTGTATGAAGTTGTATTGAATTCCAACTAGTAGTTTTCAAATTATGCTCCGGACAAGGAAAAGTAACAAAGGGCAATAACTCTGTAATGAGTCAAGAAAGAGTTATGGTTCCTGTGCACTTCTTCTCAATGTACTTGACCATTGTATGAAGTTGTATTGAATTCCTACCAGTAGTTTTCAAGTTATGCTCTGGACAAGGAAAAGTACAAAGGGCAATAACTCTGTAAATACTCAAGATAGAGTTATGGTTCTTGTACACTGCACTTCCTCTCATTGTGCTAGACCATTTTATGAAGTTGTATTGAATTCCAACCAGTAGTTTTCAAGTAATGCTCCAGACAAGGAAAAGTAACAAAGGGCAATAACTCTGTAATGAGTCAAGATGGAGTTATGGTTCTTGTACACTGCACTTCCTCTCATTGTGCTAGACCATTTCATGAAGTTGTATTGAATTCCAACCAGTAGTTCTCAAGTTATGCTCCGGACAAAGAAATGTATCAAAGGGCAATAACTCTGTAATTTCTATAGAAAGAGTTATGGTTCTTGTGCACTGCACTTCCTCTCATTGTGCTAGACCATTGCATGAAGTTGTATTGAATTCCAACCAGTAATTTTCAAGTAATGCTCCAGACAAGGAAAAGTAACAAAGGGCAATAACTCTGTAATGAGTCAAGATGGAGTTATGGTTCTTGTGCACTGCACTTCCTCTCAATGTGCTTGACCATTGTATGAAGTTATATTGAATTCCAACTAGTGGTTTTCAAGTCATGCTTCGGACAAGGAAAATGCAACAGACCGCCTGACCGACCGACCAACCACCGGGTGACTCCTATATACCCCCCCCCCCCCAAACTTCGTTTCGGGGGTATAAAAATTGGGTATTGATGGGATTCGAACTAGTGGATTCGTAAAAGTACACTAACACAAAAGTGTAGAAGCTAACATCTTGGCCCGTTACACCACGGAGCAGACTTGTAAGGGGAGGGAAAAAATTAGCTAAGATAATATTATATATATTTAAAAAGGCCATCGAAGAATATTCAGTCGACTGCACCTCGTTTCTATCATGTCAAAGCTGTGTAAGTGGAAAAAGCAATCATATTTCCATTTTTCTCAGCGTAGATTGCGCCTAAAACGTGATAAGCGCTTTTTTCTATTTTTATCAGCCTAGATTGTGCCCTCTATATGAAACGAACCACAACTCAATTACAAACGACAACTCTTGCATTTCCAAAACAAGAGGGCCAAGATGGCGCTATATCGCTCACCTTGGTACATCCACATGCCTGGTGGAAGATCACTAGATAATGTTATATACCAAATAAGTTTTCCTATATACACCTTTGTAAAACAAACTAGAGCTATCACTGAATGTGATTAATACCCCCAAAAGGATTGCTTTATAAACTGAAGAAGTTCGTAGTAACACAATACCTTGCAAACAAACTAAAAAGAGATATTGTTCTTAGCAGTTCCTCTCATTGTGCTTGACCATTGTATGAAGTTGTATTGAATTCCAACTTGTCGTTTTCGAAAAATGCTCCAGACAGGGAAAAGTAACAAAGGGCAATAACCCTGTAATTAGTCAAGATGGAGTTATGGTTCCTGTGCACTGCACTTACTCTCACTGTGCTTGACTATTGTATGAAGTTGTATTGAATTCCAACCAGAAGTTTTCAAGTTATGCTCCGGACAAGGAAAAGTAACAAAGGGTAATAACTCTGTAATGAGTCAAGATGGAGTTATGGTTCCTGTGCACTGCACTTTCTCTAAATGTACTTGACCATTGTATGAGGTTGTACTGAATTCCAACTAGTAGTTTTCAAGTTATGCTTAGGACAGGGAAAAGTAACAAAGGGCAATAGCTCAGTAAATACTCAAGATAGAGTTATAGTTCTTGTACACTGCCCTTCCTCTGAGTGTGCTTGACCATTGTATGAAGTTGTATTGAATTCCAACTTGTAGTTTTCAAGTTATGCTCCGGACAAGGAAAAGTAACAAAGGGCTATAACTCTGTAATTAGTCAAGATGGAGTTATGGTTCTTGTGCACTGCACTTCCTCTCAATGTGCTTGACCATTGTATGAAGTTGTATTGAATTCCAACTAGTAGTTTTCAAGTTATGCTTCGGACAAGGAAAACTAACAAAGGGCAATAACTCAGTAAATACTCAAGATAGAGTTATAGTTCTTGTACACTGCACTTCCTCTGAGTGTGCTTGATCATTGTATGAAGTTGTATTGAATTCCAACTAGTAGTTTTCAAGTTATGCTCCGGACAAGGAAAAGTAACAAAGGGCAATACCTCTGTAATGAGTCAAGATGGAGTTATGGTTCTTGTGCACTGCACTTCCTCTCAATGTGCTTGACGATTGTAAGAAGTTGTATTGAATTCCAACCAGTAGTTTTCAAGTTATACTCCGGACAAGGAAAAGTAACAAAGGGCAATAACTCTGTAATTAGTCAAGATGGAGTTATAGTTCTTGTGCACTGCACTTCCTCTCAATGTGCTTGACCATTGTATGAAGTTGTATTGAGTTCCAATCAGTAGTTTTCAAGTTATGCTCCGGACAAGGAAAATGCAACAGACCGCCCGACCGCCCGACCAACCACCGGGTGACTCCTATATACCCCCCTAAACTTCGTTTTGGGGGTATAATGATCCCCCCCCCCCCCCGGGGCAAGGTCAATTTTCACCCCAGCAGCATAATTTGAACAAACTTTGAAGAGGTCTACTAGGCAATGCTACATGCCAAATATCTAAGCTGTAGGCCTTGTGGTTTCAGAGAAAAAGATTTTTAAAGTTTTCCCTATATAAGCCTATGTAAAACTAAGTGACCCTCGGTGCGGGGTCAATTTTGACCCGGGGGTCATAATTTGAACAATATTGGTAGAGGTCCACTAGCCAATGCTAAATATCTTAGCTCTAGGCCTTCTGGTTTCAGAGAAGATTTTTAAGTTTTTACTACATAAGCCTATGTAAAACTAAGTGACCCCCCATGCTGGGACAATTTTGATCCGGGGCTCATAATTTGAACAATCTTGGTAGAGGTCCACTAGACAATGCTACATGCCAAATATGTAAGCTCAACGCCTTGTGGTTTCAGAGAAGAAGATTTTTAAAGTTTTTCCTATATATTCCTATGCAAAACTAAGTGACCCCCGGTGCGGGGTCAATTTTGACTTGGGGGTCATAATTTGAACAATCTTGGTAGAGGTCTACTAGACAATGCTACATGCCAAATATCTTAGCTCTAGGCCTTTTGGTGTCAGAGAAGAAGATTTTTAAAGTTTTTCCTATATATTCCTATGCAAAAACTAAGTGCCCCCCGGTGTGGGGTCAATTTTGACCTGGGGGTCATAATTTGAACAATCTTGGTAGAGGTCCACTAGACAATGCTTCATGCTAAATATCTAAGCCTTAGGCCTTGTGGTATCAGAGAAGAATATTTTTAAAGTTTTTCCTATTTGTTGCCATAGCAACCAGAGTTCTGCATGGAATGGAATTCTTTGAACAATTTTGGTAGAGCTTCATGCAAGGAACATTCCTGCATAGTTTTATCAACATTGGCCTAGAGGTTTCAGAGGAGATGTCATTTGAATCAAAATGTTGACGGACGATGGACAATCATCGATCAGAAAAGCTCACCCTGGCGTAGCCAGATGAGCTAAAAACAGACTGTGTCTTCAGTTTTCATCTCAGAAGTACCTCAATTTTAAGATGAAGAGAGACACATATGTTCGATCTAGTGCTTAAGTCTCCATGCATCTTTCACTCACCACGTATTAAATATAGCTGTGCTGCCCCAAGAGAGACACATATGTTCGATCTAGTGCTTAAGTCTCCATGCATCTTTTACTCACCAAGTATTAAATATAGCTGTGCTGCCCGCAATAATAGAAATATTCCAGCAGATTGCTAATAGCCTATACTGACCTTCTTCAGGAGAATTTTCTCATTTCATCTCCTGCATAACTCCTTAATGG
This sequence comes from Saxidomus purpurata, assembly GCA_022818135.1. Classification (NCBI taxonomy): domain Eukaryota; kingdom Metazoa; phylum Mollusca; class Bivalvia; order Venerida; family Veneridae; genus Saxidomus; species Saxidomus purpurata. The sequence continues at coordinate 24,802,502 of JAFMSR010000018.1, read as the reverse complement.
GCCCCACAGAGAGAGACGACGCAGCTATTAGCAAGGCTTATCAGTTCGAGGCTTTAGCTTGTGCATATCAGTCGCAAATAAAATTGCTAATCAAAATAAATCAAAATTACCATTGTCATATCCACGGAATTATCGAATCATTTATATAACAAGAGGGCCAAGACGGCCCTATATCGCTCACCTTGGTACAAGTCCACTTGCCTGGTGGAAGATCACTAGATAATGTTATATACCAAATAAGTTTTCCTATATACGCCTTTGTAAAACAAATGATTCCCCCCCCCCCTCCCGGGCAAGGTCCATTTTAACCCCAGGGGCATAATTTGAACATTGTTTGAAGAGGTCTACTAGGCAATGCTACATGCCAAATATCTAAGCTCTAGGCCTTGTGGTTTCAGAGAAAAAGATTTTTAAAGTTTTCCCTATATAAGCCTATGTAAAACTAAGTGACCCCCGGTGCGGGGTCAATTTTGACCCGGGGGTCATAATTTGAACGATCTTCGTAGAGGTCCACTAGCCAATGCTACATGCCAAATATCTAAGCTCTAGGCCTTGTGGTTTCAAAGAAGAAGATTTTTAATGTTTTTTCTGTATAAGCCTATGTAAAACTAAGTGACCCCCGGTGCGGGGTCAATTTTGATCCCAGGGGCATAATTTGAACACTCTTGGTAGAGGTCCACTAGACAATGCTACATGCCAAATATCTACGCTCTAGGCCTTGTGGTTTCAGAGAAAAAGATTTTTAAAGTTTTTACTACATAAGCCTATGTAAAACTAAGTGACCCCCGGTGCGGGGTCAATTTTGACTTGGGGCTCATAATTTGAACAATCTTGGTAGAGGTCCACTAGCCAATGCTACATGCCAAATATCTAAGCTCTACGCCTTGTGGTTTCAGAGAAGAAGATTTTTAAAGTTTTTCTTATATATTCCTATGCAAAACTAAGTGACCACCCCCGCGGGGTCAATTTTGACTTGGGGGTCATAATTTGAACAATCTTGGTAGAGGTCCACTAGACAATGCTACATGCCAAATATCTTAGCTCTAGGCCTTGTGGTTTCAGAGAAGAAGATTTTTAAAGTTTTTCCTATATATGCCTATGCAAAAACTAAGTGCCCACCCGCGCGGGGTCAATTTTGACCCAGGGGTCATAATTTCAACAATCTTGGTAGAGGTCCACTAGACAATGCTACATGCCAAATATCTAAGCTCTAGGCTTGTGGTTTCAGAGAAGAAGATTTTTAAAGTTTTTTCCTATTTGTTGCCATAGCAACCAGAGTTCTGCATGGAATGGAATTCTTTGAACAATTTTGGTAGAGCTTCATGCAAGGAACATTCCTGCATAGTTTTATCAACATTGGCCTAGAGGTTTCAAAGGAGATGTCATTTGAATCAAAATGTTGACGGACAATGGACGACGGACGACGTACGACAGACGACGGAGGACGGACAATCATCGATCAGAAAAGCTCACCCTGGCGTATCCAGATGAGCTAATAAAACTGTTACACTTACGGACATAATTCGGAGGTAAGTTTAAATTTGCACGTGGTTTTGTTTACTGTAGGGTTTGAATGGAAACTTTATTTTTCTTTGTTTGGACATCTGAATTCAACGTTGCTCCGACGGAACATTATGAGAGTAATGATGAACACGGGAAAATACAACTTACTTTCAGTTGTCATTCCATACGACGAAAATCGGTAAAACAACTTATTTTCAGTTGTCCGATTTGAATTCTCGATCAGCAGATCTATCGCTTCATCGGCGATCACGCACCTGCTTCTTTCGGCTTTTCGGTGCATACTTCATGCACATGACACACATTCATTGCAATTCAACGATTATTATTGCCAAAATACCCAAATGCAAATGATATGCCTAGAAAACATTGCAATACAGTGGTAAACTTGAGATTTAACATGTTTACTTAAACATTTTACACGGGATTCCCCATTCTTAAAATAGATTATAGCTATGCCAATAACGATTAATTAAGGAATCGTTGTCATCGCGGACGGGGCATTTTGGAATTTGTGGCATTAGAGTTCTGACCCACAGAATGAGAAGCATATTTACTGCACACTCATGGGTTTCTTTTTTCATTGTTTTCAGAAACACGTGATGGAGTCAGGCCTGGGTGGAAATGGTGCAGATAAGCGTACTGCGCATGTGCGTGGTGCAGAGGGTACTGAGGGGAAAAACTCTGATCCCATCGCAGCGCTGCAAAAACAGCTGTCGGCCTTCGGCAATGCCACGGAAAGCATCAAAACGCTTGCAGAAGCGGTGGCAACGATGTGAAAAGACATCAGGCATCTAAAGAACCGGAAGTCGGACAGCGATACCGATGATTCTCCGCCTACGAAAAAGCGGAAAAACGACCCGGCCTGTCAAGATCCGAGCACTTCTGGTGTTACTGATAACGGTGGGTCAAATCGGGCTGTCAACCTAACAGATCAAGACAGTGGAAGTGAGTCAGACATTGATGTTTTCATGAACAATGACACAAACGATAACACAGAACAGGAGACTGGGTCACTCCTGGACAATCTGGAAGAGTTCTTTTGTGAACAAACTGCAACTGGTGAGGAAGTCAGCGAACAGTTGGCAAAGATTACGGACAGAACCTTGAGAGGCAAGGACAAAAAAGATATGGAAAAACTGAAGGAATTCCGGGAAAAGTACAAACGGCCAAAAAACGTTGACAACTTACAGGTTCCAGCTATTGAAGAGATAGTCTGGAGACAACTCCAGTCCAACACCAAGAGTGTCAATTTTTTGTTGCAAAAGGTCACCGGAAACTACGCATTGGCATTAACACCACTTGTCAGAGCATTGGAGATTCTAAAAACAAACGGAAATACTAAGGTGACGAGTCTGGTCATGGACACCTTCAAAATTCTGTGTCTGACGTTTAAAGCAACCAACACAGCCAGAACAGAAAGGATTAAGAGGGACATACAACCACAGTTCAAGGGGATATGTTACAATGAGCCATCCGCAACAAAACTCTTTGGGACAATCTACAAGAGACCGTCAAAAAACTTGAAAATTCAAAAGTAAAACTCGGCAACTTTCAAAACACCTCAAGCAAGCCTTTTTTATCCCAGAAGGGGGGCAACAGACCAGCCTATCGTCAGCAAAACAACCAAAGGTTTGCCCCCCATCGTCAACCAAACCAGTACAAACGACAGGAGAATTATCAAAGAAAGAGGCCAGGTCAAACAAAGAACCCAAGGAAATGAATAACGTACATACCTCACAAACATTGTCACAAAATTACAAATTACAAAACACGCCAAAAAACTTTGTGGCCGGGAAAACCAGAACTCATCGTAATAACTGGGAAAAACTTACAAATGACAAATGGATACTAGACACTATCAACGGTTACAAAGTAGAACTTGATACTGAGCCAAAACAAATAGTTACTCCAAAACCCTTGAGGTTTTCGGTGGAAGAACAGTCAAAAATAAACAAAGAAATAGACCGATTTTTAGAGCGTGAAATTATTAAGCCAGTTCATTACACAGATAAAGATGAATATATTTCCAACATCTTTATCAGACCCAAAAAAGATGGTAAAATACGAGTCATATTGAATCTCAAAACTTTTAACAAAAATCACATGTCAAGTACAGTCGAGTCTCGATTATTCGAAGTGCCGGGGACCAAGATTTTACTTCGAATAATCCATGGGTTCGAATAATCCAAATCCCGAAGATGGCCAGCTGATTGTTATGTAAATCGTCAATATATACATGTATAAACCTATCACGGACGCTTAACGTAATATACCTTGCGTATATCATTTAGATGAAAGGAAAAGGAAAACAGAAATAAATCGTATCAAACGTTTAATTTATTTTTGCCTTTTTAAACCCTTTCAACTCGTTGCTGATCTGGGGCCGGGGCCTTTGCCAGGTTGATCAGTACGAATGGAAAGGAAGATATCAGCTGATCTGGGTATCTCCCCGTTCCGAGTCCTTCGCTAGATTGCTCAACCCAAATTACTTTTCCACACGTAGAAGACAGTTAAATTAAAAGTTGTGCTTTAAATAGACATGGTAGTTTGGTAGTCACGAGTTTGTTATTCGAAATTAAAGGTGAACATCTTTAACCGACTTTCAAACAAAAAAAAAAGTTGTTCCTTTGGTTTTAAACAAACAAGCTTAAAGCGAGTATGTAATTGTCACACCTTAGTACATATAACGTGCCGACCGTGTGTCGTTTTTCACAAGTTGAGCGTGTCAGCAATTATTGGTTTGATTGGATTGCATTTCGAATAATGGGTGTGAAATTCCTTACAAACATTGTCAATCGGACTGAAAATAACTTCGAATAACACCATGTATTCGTAAAATCCATTTCGAATAACCCGTTTATTTTTACATATATTTATATGTAAAACATTTCGGGACCAAATATTGTCTTCGGATTACACCAGGTATACGAATAATAGGTTGTTGAATAATCGGGGTCGAACTGTATTCATTTCAAAATGGAAACTATACATTCAGCCATCAAGAATATGCGGAAAAACTGTTATTTTGGCTCAGTTGACATTTCGGAGGCATTTTATTCTATTCCCATTCACAAGGAAAACCAAAAATATTTTCGGTTCTGGCACAATGATCAGAAGTATCAGTTCAAAGCCCTGATAATGGGACTTGCCACCTCGCCCAGGGTTTTCACAAAAATCTTAAAACCAGTTTTTGCCCACCTGCGAGCATTGGGTCATGTAAGCACTGCATACATAGATGATTCTTGCCTTCAAGGAAACTCCTAAGACTCATGTCTGAACAATATCAGAGAAACAATACAACTCATGGACTCCGTTGGTCTAACCATTCATCCTGAAAAGTCTGTACCAGTACCATGCCAACAAATAGTTTTCTTGGGTTTCTTACTTTGTTCAGTCACTATGACTATTAAGATAACTCCCGAAAAGGCCAAAGAAACATTAGACCTTTGTCAAAGCATGTTAAGGGAAAAATGGGTTACCATTAGGGAGTTTGCTCAGCTAATAGGAAAATTAGTAGCCTCTGACCCAGGAGTAGAGTATGCACCCTTATTTTACAAACCATTAGAAAGAGTAAAAGAAAAGATGTTAAAACTGCACACTCAGGGGAAATTATAATAGTTTCATGACTATCCCAAAATATATTTACCCTGAACTGGACTGGTGGATAGAAAACCTACCAACAGCCTTCAAACGGGTATCACACGGGGCCCCTACTCTAATTTTATGTTCCGATGCTTCCAGTGCCAGTTGGGGATCGTACAGTCAAACCGACGGCAGAATGGCAGGGGGTGTGTGGTCCTTACGAGAACAAGCACTGCACATCAACCTTTTGGAACTGAAAGCCTGTCAATTAACTCTGCTGTCTTTCTGTAACACTGTCAAAAATCAACATACAAAAATTTACATGGACAACACAACAAGTTGTGCATATATCAATAAATTCGGGGGAAAGAAAGAAGAATTAAATCTTCTGGCCAGAGAAATTTGGTTTTGGTGTTTAGCTCGAAAAATACGTATCACTGCTGCACATATTCCAGGAAAAGAAAATGTGGAAGCAGACAAGGAATCTAGGGCTTTTAATAAGGATTTAGAATGGTCATTGCGCCCAGACACTTTTGAGGAAATATCAACCATTTACCCGGGTTTGTCTGTAGATCTTTTTGCGTCAAGGTTAAACTGTAAATTACAGAAATATGTCACCCGCAGGTCTGAAACGAACGCTTTTGCAATTGATGCGTTCACACTGACATGGTCCAATGATTTTTACTATATGTTTCCTCCTTTCAGCCTGCTACCATGGATTTTGCAAAAGATAGAGGAGGATTGGACAGAAGCAGTAATAGTTGCCCCATTGTGGGCAACACAGACCTGGTGGCCCAGTCTGCTTCGATTAGTGAAGGGAGAATGGCACAATCTGCCAAATCCCCAAAAGTGCCTTTATTTGCCACACAAGCCACAAAGGAGACACCCACTGAAAAAGATGAAACTTGGGCTTTTTCGAGTATCCGGTCAGCCCTCAAAGAAAGAGGTGTCCCTAAACAAGCAAGAGACATCATTCTTAAATCTTGGCGAACTGGAACTAAGCAACAATACAATGTATACATAACAAAGTGGATGAAGTTCTGTGGGGATACATATGATCCTGTCAAACCTTCCATAAATCAGGTTCTTTCGTTCATGTCAAAATTATACCAGGACGGCCTGAAATATAGGTCATTAGGTGTCGCAAGGTCAGGACTCAGTTCCTTTCTACGCATCTGTGGTAATATCGATATCAATAAATCTGAAGAACTTACTAGATTTATGAAAGGCGCATTCAACGATAGACCAGCACTTCCCAAATACACAGCAACATGGGATGTTCAAATAGTATTGAACTATTTACAATCACTAAAGAACACTACATTGATACAACTAACTTGTAAATTTTGTATGCTTTTTCTACTTTTGACGGCACAGCAGTGTCAAACACTTCATCTTGTTGAATTACAGGATATTGCTCTGTCCAGTGACATGGTCTGTATTCAACCAAACCATATACTCAAGCAATCTAGACCAGGATATCACCCAGACACAATCCATCTAAACGCCTATCATAAAAACCCAAATCTCTGCATAGTACGGACTTTAAAGGAATATCTAGAAAGGACTTCAGATTTAAGAAAGGGAAACCATCTACTTATCTGCACCGTCAAACCCTATACAGCTGTTTCCAAAAGTACTGTCACACGATGGGTAAAGCTGGTAATGTCGAAGGCAGGTGTCGACAGCAGTTTCGGTGCACATAGCACAAGGGCTGCATCTACTTCCAAGGCTAATTTGCATGGCATCCCATTGTACACAATTATTAAAACAGGTGGCTGGTCAAATTCAAAAACTTTTGCAAAATTTTATGACAAGCCCATATCAAAAACAAAAACATTGCAGGAGCCAATTTTAGCTCCTTGAATAATGTACACAAAGGTTGTGATGGTTAGATTCAGATAAACTGTTGCATGCTGAATTACTCGGAGAACAAGATGTATATAATTATACAGATAAAATTGTAGTATGTAGTTGTTTGTTTTATAGAATATGAATACATTATTTGAAACCAAAAATCTTCTTGTTATGTGACTGCTCAGTCACCTTAATCTTATCCATTTATGAAGTAACATCTCTAAAATCTCTGTGGGGCCCACTAAGGAGTTATGCAGGAGATGAAATTAGAAAATTAAACGAGACACCTAGTAAGGTGAAGTTTAGTTGAAATTTCATCGACTGCAAACTCCTTAAGGGCTCACGCACCCACCCACCCACTGCCATAACATTGTGCCTTCATAACTGTGGTGCATGGTGCTACATCCTTATGCTGAGGAGTTAGCACCATGACCTTATCTCTAAAGACTGATAAGCCTTGCTAATAGCTGCGTCGTCTCTCTCTGTGTGAGCCCTTAAGGAGTTTGCAGTCGATGAAATTTCAACTAAACTTCACCTTACTAGGTAAGTCTCGTTTAATTTTCTAATTAAATTACATAGTTGCTATTTATAGCCTTATATAACCATTGCATGACCAGCCTCCACTGAATCACACATGAATGACCTGGGACTGACCTCTGATATATAGAGAAATCAAGATGTTTACTGAATATTAGGGGTGTAACGATAATCGATACTATCGACTTATCGCGATTGTATCAGACCCGATAGTCAATAGTCGATAGCAATTTCACACTATCGATACTATCGCCGATAGTCTGGACAGCTATCGACTTTTCTCGATAGATTTTTTTTCATTTTTCAATGCGTTATTTACATAAAATGTAGTACATTTTCCCTTTGCCATAAAACTTTTTTACATTACGGGCTAGCTTAAGTTATATATACGACGAGGTTTTCGTTGTTAAAACGTTGTTGTCGTCTGACCATCCATCAATCCATGACTTCGCATAGTGAAAAATTTTAATGACGCGTTATATTTATACTGAATTCAAGTTAATTACAGGTATTGATACAACCAAACTGAATCAACTTGGTAAAAATATATAGTATGTAATAATGTAAACTATCGAAACTATCGTGATAGTATCGCGATAGTGAAGCCAACTATTGATAGTCTATCGTGATAGTACTTTTAACTATCGATAACTATCGTGATAGTAAATTTGGCTGCAATAGTCAGCCCTACTGAATATGTTGAAATTTATCACTCAATACTGCCATAAAATGAGCAAATGAGGTGTTCAATAAACAAAAACATTATTCAAACAAGAGCTGTCCCTCACCCCGAAAGAGGTGTCTCACAGTCTGTGTCCCCTCCATGTGCTCAAAAAATGTGCTGTGTAATTTTAAAATCCTTCCATGCATGACAGAGTTACCATGCATACAGTATTCCATTACTTTTAAACGCAAATGTGACCTTTGATGAAGGGACATGATTCTTGCACACAACACATTGTCTTGATGTGCTGAACATTTGTGCCAAGTTATTTTTAAATCAATCAAGACATGACAAAGTTATAGTCTGGACACAAATGTATGCATTTATACAGGATTCCATTACCTTCAAACTCTAAGTGTGACCTTGACCTTTAAGGAGACAACGTGGGTCTTGCACACGACACGTCGTCTTGATGTGCTAGACATTTGTGCCAAGTTATTTAAAAATCCTTCAATACATGACAAAGTTACAGTCCCGACACAAATGTGTAAGAGGGGATGCACAGACGGACGGACAGACGGTGCCATTTTAATATGCCACCCTTCGGGGGCATAAAACTTAAATGTACTGGAAATAACATAAAAAGTGCTTTTAAAATAATGTCCTATTTAGACAACCTGAAAACGTTAGAAATGAAAAAAATGCATAAAGCCCATTTCCAGATTTCTTTAGAAAATCAAGTGATTTCTCTGCAGCCTAAATTTTAACCCTAGGGTCATGATTTGAACAATCTTGGTAGAACAATAAGCAATCCTAAATGATAAATATGTCTAGTGTTACTATTATGAAACAGCTTGTGACAATACTATTTTAAACAAATTGGATTTGTTTGTTATAACATCATTTTAAGTATAAACATGCTTTCTGTGGGTCATAATTTGAACAATTTTGTAGAAGTCCACTAGGCAATGCTTGATATCTAAGCTCTAGGCCTTGTGGTTTTTGAAAAGAAGCTTCCTATAAAAGCCTGTATAAAAACAAGAGCTGTCCCTCACAAGTGATGAATGCCCCAAAAAAATTGTGTCTCAAAGTCTGTGTCCTCTCCATGTGCTCAAAAAATGTGCTATGTAATTTTAAAATCCTTCCATGCATGACAGAGTTACCATGCATACAGTATTCCATTACTTTTAAACACAAGTGTGACCTTGACCTTTGATGTAGGGACATGGTTCTTGCACACAACACACTGTCTTGATGTGCTGAACATTTGTGCCAAGTTATTTTTAAATCAATCAATGCATGACAAAGTTATAGTCCAGACACAAATGTATGCATATATACAGGATTCCATTACCTAAAAACTCTAAGTGTGACCTTGACCTTTGAGGTAGGGACGTGGGTCTTGCACGCAGCACATTGCCTTGATGTGCTAGACATTTGTACCAAGTTATTTTAAAATCCTTCAATGCATGACAAAGTTACAGTCCGGACACGAATGTGTGCATATATAGAGGATTCCATTACCTTCAAACTCTAAGTGTGACCTTGTCCTTTGAGGTAGGGATGTGGGTCTTGCACGAGACTGGTTGTCTTGATGTGCTAGACATATGTGCCAAGTTATTTTAAAATCCTTCAATGCATGATAAAGTTACAGTCCAGACACGAATGTGTAAGTGGGGACGCACAGACAGACGGACAGACGGACGGATGGACAGACAGAGAGTGCGATTTTAATTTGCCACCCTTTGGGGGCATAATAAGTGACCCCCCTTGGCAGGGTCAATTTTGACCTGGGGGTCATAATTTTTCACTTTCGCTTTCACTTTCGCAATCTACGCTGAGAAAAATGGATATATTATTGCTTTTTCCACTTGCACAGCCTTTGACATTATAGAAACGAAGTGCAGTCGACTGAATATTTTTTGATGGCCTTTTTAAATATTTATGATATTATCTTAGCTAATTTTTTCCCTTCCCTTACAAGTCTGTCTCCGTGGTGTAATGGATAAAGCCGTTAGCTCAGGGATCAGGAAAACCGAAAATTTGCCGGTCTGGACCGATTTTTAACTTGCTGGACCGATTCACGTAACCAAAAGTTGCTTAAAAATCGGTCCGAGATTTTTTTTTTAAAAAGCCATAAAATCGCTCAAATATGACAAAAGAAGTTGCTTGTGTAATTAGACATATCATCTGTGTTATTAGCACCTATCTAATACCCCAATAAACGTGTCATGTTTATAACCCGCGGCGGTCTTTACCTAATTGGTCCAACACACCAATTCTACAATACCTCGGGCGTCACTAACACGTTATTGATTAAAGGATTTTTTTAATGTGTTAAGCAGCTCTGATTGACTTTATGCCGGACCGATTGTCTTTAGGCCACTAATTATTACGTACACTTTGAAATGGCCTTTCGATTTATTGTTGAAATAGCACAACGCAACATATTTGCATCCTCATGCATCAGTGGTTTGCCAACCTTTCATGAAATTATGTAACGAATGCTCTGGACGTACGAGAATGCATATTTGCGACGTTCAAAAAATCAAATGACCAAAATGGCAAATCGGCTCATGGTAATCGGGAGAATAATAACTGGAACCCGAAAGAAACAAATAACCGGACTGGCAACCAGTAGTCAATGTTTCCGAAAATCGGAAGGGCAATGTTAATCGGACTGGCGACCCGAGAACATAAAAAAATATTCAAAACGAAACCATACGACAAAAATTTAATAGCCTATAACTAACACATGGATTATTACAAAACTTTGTGGGGGTGACTTTGAACATAATCAGTTCTAATCGAAATTGAACACACTTTCAATGATAAAATCACATGGAACTTATTACATTTATTTATGAAAACTGGCTCGATATTTTTCTTATTACTTAGAAATTCCGTTTCTTATTTTTTTATGGCGAAAACGATGTAAAGTTTATCCCTTAGAAAATGGAACGCTCCACGTGAACGGCGCATTTATTTTATCTACTCGTGAGATTTACTAATCAATAATGAAAGAAGATTTTCGTTTTTGGAAACATTTTGGAATCAAGAGGGAATGAAATAATTTAACCGTTCCATGATCATGCACAACAATGGAAAGCTGGTTGAAAATATATAAATCACAAAAAAAAAATTTTTTTTTTTTTTACATTTTTGTGATTTGTTTTAGCGGGGGGTGGTGGGGTTGACGACGTACCCTCGGCTTGTCCGGACCGATTGAGATTTCAAAATTTCCTGATCCCTGCGTTAGCTCATACACTTTTGTGTTAGTGTACTTTTACGAATCCACGAGTTCGAGTCCCACAAACACCCAATTTTTTTAAATTTTTTTCTGCTGTTTTTATCACTTTTTAGCTTTTACCCATTTTAGAATTTTTACCGCCAATAATCATAAAAATCTTCATTAATGTCAAATTAATCAGGATAATGGTAATGAAAATTGAGACTACCAGAACGGTCTAAGAGCATTCCTCAGGACATACTGTAAAATTTTGATAAGTAAAGTTTCGATACTACAGGTCAGTCAGTAGATGTGGTGTCGAGTCAGGTTTTGCTTGTTCAACCAGAATTGGTTTCCTCGAGTTCTTTTGGGGCCATGCCTCAATATAAACCATCATCAATTTCCAAAATATTTACATGGGATTATTGTTTGTTGGCCTGCTGTGATACTTTGTTTCACAGTTTTTCTTTTATATTTTGTGTCATAGTAAATCATGGATACTACGCCTTGACAGTGGAATTTTAGTAGGGATTTACAATCACCATGTCGGAATACATCCAGGAAACGAAAAATTAATGTGTTTAGGGTGCTGAACAGAACGAACATAAGTTTTACTGTTTAAATTCAAAGTATATTTGTCTGTATTTTGGAATTCGCGACTTGTTATCACAACGTCGCACCGGATGATGCCGACATTTAATTACATGTAGTCTAGTTTTTAATTCTGTGAATGTAATTTTAAAGTTTTATGGACTGTGACATGCATTTTAATGTTTAAAGATGTATTTTAATAAAATTAATAGAGAAGTTATTCATGTTTGCAATTAAAACTGTTGTGATTCATGAAACAGAGGAATGACCAGAGGTAGGAAACTTAAAAAGTCTCATCCCCCGAAAATCCGGCCATCTTGGAAATCCAGCCGATTTTCCCCCACCAAATTTCGAGGTTCTACTGTATAAGCCTATACAAAATCAAGTGACCCCTTCCCCCACTCCTGGTAAGGGTTATTTTTCGACCGGGGGTCATTATTTGAACAATCTTGGTGAAGGTCCACAAGGCAATGCTACATGCCAAATATTTTAGTTCTAACTCTTGTGGTTTCAGAGAAGAAGACTTATGTAAAATCAAGAGACCCCCTTGGGTGAGTCCACTGTGGGGAATCACGTGACTTTGTTTTGATAGATTTCACGGACAATGGCGGATGATAAACACCGGTAAGTGCCTGATTTTCGTACTTTTTCGTTCATATTACTTTCCACACATATTGATGATATTCAAGACATATCCTATACCCTGGCCATTAAAATTCCGCGTGTTTTGGTTCCTTTCCCTCTGGTGAAGTATGCATAGATTGTCCGGATACGAATGTGTGCATATATACAAACTGTAAGTGTGATCTTGACCTTTGAAGTAGGGACGTGGGTCTTGCACGCGACACATCATCCTGATGTACTTGATATTTGTGCCAAGTTATTATAAAATCCTTCAATGCATGACAAAGTTACAGCCCGGACAGGAATGTATGCATATAATCAGGATTCCATTATAGTCAAGGCTGTTGAGCCTCAAAATAGGCTGAACCCGGACAAAATTCATACAGAAATAAAACTTATGTTTTCTGAAAGTTCAATATCTGTAGTATCCATAAACACAAAGTTCCCAAAAGTTCCCACCAGGGAAACTCTACAATCCAAGATGGCCACCAAACTTTTGAAAAATACCCTATCACATGCAAGTGCTTACAAGTATCGCATATTCTATCAATGTTGCTAACTATCACTACTATATCAAAATTTATGGGCATATCTCTTGTTCTGATATAGTTTCCATTTCTGTAAAATTATCAGGAATTTGTACTAAAAAATACCTATTTTTTACTCTTTTGCAAAATACTTATATTTTGTTTCCATTCTTTAAAATATTTATAGCAAAAATGCCTGTGAAAGGATATCATTTGTTTAACCAATTCTATATGTGTAAATTTTGATATGTTTCGGAAAGTTCTGAAACTACTAAAACAACAGTGACTTGTACAAGAAGGTATACTGCGCAAGGTGGATGGGGACATGTTACAGGCAGTTCAATAATTCAAACAACACATAACTTTTAATCGCATTGTCCCTAAACGTGTGTATAATTAATACTAAACTATTGAATTATGATTTACTTAATATATGGAAAATTTCCAATGTCAATGCATAGACTGTCCAGGCCATCGTAAATATCCAGAGTGGTTCTCTATGTACAAACAACCATTTGAAGATGTAAATAGAACTTCAGAAAATAATTATTGTAAAATTCACTTAAAATAGTCTGATTGCTTTTAGTTTGCATTGGATTGTGCATAAGTCTTAGATATGAAACTGAATTATTGAAAGAGTGACTGCCCTTTGTTACAAAGGGCTCGACCCGTTATGTATATAAATGTGCCAGAAATTTTAATTTCCAATATATGGTGAAAAAATATTAATAGACACCTTACAACATTTACTGTGCCGTCAGAACGTCAAAAACGTCGACCATGTACAGTGTGACGTCATGCGTGAAAACGTCAAGGAAATAGACAAAAAATCGTCATTTCAACCGAAAATTTGAAGGTATTTCTCTACGTCGCCGACCACGTCATTTTCATCAGTTATGCTTTCAATTTAAAAACAAAACAAAACAAAAACAGATACCATCTGCAGTAAATTGCTCGTAGTGTCACTCTTAAACACGGGAAATTATAGAATGCGTATCATTTGCACAGCCATTTTTAGGTCGAATCGGCGCGTACAAAGTATATAAATTTCATTCGTGTGTTTAGATATTCTAAATGTCTTATATCGTAATTTTTTTGACAGCAATAACATTTGGTCTTCAGCATGCATGCAGGTCTTTCTCCATCGTAACAAAATCTCGACACTAGATATCAGCGTCTTGTTGGAAAACTGTTTGAGTTTTAATATTTCCTCAGGCTACCCTTTGCTTACGGGATATATTATAGTCTCTACGAATATGTTATAGGTGTTCTACGCATTTTCTTTAACATACGTTATATAAAAATGCGTGAAACTAATTTTCCATGTTATGTATTAACTTATTATGAAATGAACTGATTATATACATATACTTGACAATATTCATTAAAACCTAGTTTTTGGACTTGGCATTCAAGGCGTGATGATACTTTATTAATTCTCTATAACTTTACATAACACTTTATTTTTGTCGTTTTTCGTAAAGTATGTAATTTTTAGCCATTTTTTTGGTTTTGTCAAATGTTTTGATTAATTCCCGGGCAGAGATGAAAATGTGCAGACTGAAGTAACTAATAATAACACACTATTTTAGGACGGTGATGTATGCGAAAGTACGCTTTTTGCAAATTTCAAATAAATATTGCATTTTATTTCATGCATATCCCAATTAATAAGGATAACCACATTCGTCTTCAATGTGGCAAATGTTTTTACTTGCAAATGCATGAGATTGTATCAATAAGATATCCTGGTACACAAATTTGAATTTTATTCCCTCGGATAATTTTTATTAGTGTAAAGTTATCACCAACTAAATTGGCAGGTAACAAAATAATTCTTTTTCCGCATGTCATTGCTAACATTGTTATGTAAATTCATAGTCTGCACTTCTTTTGAAAACCGCTCAAGCTTACTCCCTTGATTATTTTAAGTCTTATGATTCATGACAAACACATTGAAAACATAAGTGAAACACGCTTTTATGCTATGGTTTGTGAAATACACAGTGAACATAATACTTGCATGATTCACCGAGTTTTCGATTAAGTTGAATCACGACTTCAGGTGTGGTGTTTGCTTAATTTTATAAGAAATATGTTAGTTTGATTACGAAGATATCATCCGTGGCTTAATGAGTAGCTTTTGAACAGTCAGTCAAATCAAAGCAAACATTCAATTCAATTCATTTATTTAAAGTCGACTCAAAGTTGGCAGACTTTGAAATTCATTGATGTACGAACACAGAAGTGTATTGTTCCACCCGACTTTTAAATACACAGGTAAGAATGTTTTTGTTATCGACTTAGGGCCCCTGAGTATACATCAATGGTAAGCAACCTCCAGGCACTAGAATCATCAGTGTCAATTCCTTTTCCTCACTCTTTTCACGATTATATAAAATAACATTCAGTATCCGATGATATTTATGTTTCTGAACACAATTCGTGCTGTTAACTAATAGCTATTTAATTCTATTAGAGGTTTGTATTTATGTCAAAATACATTTTGTTCACTATTCGTTTTTCACGTACATGTAAACAAATCAAAAGCATCCCTGCTAGATGTAGACGTTTTTCTTATCGCAAGCCATTTTAATATTTATTTCGAAAAAAAGATATCTCTCTAATTTCAAAGAGATATCTTTCATTTTAATAATGATATCTTTTTCACGTTGAGAGGTGTCCTTGTATCACAGACATATATCTCCTGTACAGAGACAGAAGTAGAAGAGATACCATTTCTTGGAAGATATCTTGTTACGCAATAGAGGTATCTCTGGAACTGAAACAGATATCTCTTAAAGACGATCGCGGTTTTGATTTGATTTGAAGCAAATTTTATAAAGGTCCGTCCATAAGAGCAAATATGTTAGCTTGAATTTGTGGATGAGACCTCGGCATGTCTCCCATCATGCCTATACCTATCAAAAGTGTTTTTCTGTTTCCAAAATAGGAGAGATTTACCTGACTGCAATTTCCAGCCAGTATAGCCCAAGGTTGAATTTGATTGTTGCCAAAGAGTAGGCCAATCACGGCGACCAATGAAACCTAAGTGTGATTGACCTAGTTCTCCCTAAATATTTTGATTTGAATTGAAAGAGATTTTATCAAGGTCTGTCCAAAAGCTAAATTTTCAGCTTATGTTTTGGATGAGACCCCGGCATGTCTCCCTTCATGCCTAGAAAAGCAGAATTTTGAAGCCAAAAAGAGGAGAGATTTTACCTGATCGCGGTTTGATTTGTATATAGTGGCAATATACACATGGCCTCCCCTCCAACACCACCCTCCCACCCGAGACAACAGCTCATTTTTCTTAATAAAAAGGCTGGTGACCTATCATTTTTAAATTAGTTTTCAATAAAGTGATGTTTGAACAATTTGTCTGCAAAAAATTAAGAAATTCTCATTGCTTGAACATTAAGAAAATAAACTTTGACAAATGACTACACATTTTACATTTTATTTTTCAGAAACTAATTCTCTTTATATTTTTATTTCAGTTTGAATACATTTTGAAATCTCAATTCATGTAGTTTCGTTAAACAGGATCAATTGCTTAACATTTTATATAAAAAACAATGGTGAGTTTCCAAATTTAGAGTTTTATGATTGATAAACATGAGATAGGGGTCATTTTCACTGCTTTCAGGGGTATACTTAAAAAAGTGTCCATTACTTATAAATAAGGCTGGTAACCTACCTTTTTTATTTTATTTTCTGACTTATTAGGTATTACCCTAACAACAAACCAAATTTCATAAAATTCTCATTGCTTGAAAAATATGATGAAACTGTAGCGAGCGCCTTAAAAGACAAGAGATATAGTTCAAAAACTATTTGTGAGAGATATCTTTCAAAGCAACAAACACATAATAACTGATCCCCGTACTTTATTTCGTACTCGAAATTGTTCGTCTAGGGTCAGTGCATAACCAGGCTGGTAACATTGCCCAATCTGGCTCCCACTTAAAAACTGAAAGCAGTTGTATTTATTGTCATACAGATTGTATTATATGACATAGACAAACAAATCATATACACTGCGACCTCGTTATAACGCGGATCGTTATAACGCGGATCCCGGTATAACGCGGTTGGGTCTTGGCTCCCAAAAATTTCGGGATCGACCAAAATCATATCTGTCAAAAAAAGCATTGTCCCTATACAAAACGTAAATAAACAACATGGCAGGTAGTTAATTGATCTTTGTCACTTGCGCGGTATCAAGCGTCTATAAACAAAGAAGTGTTAAAACAATTACGGCTTACTGGTATTTTCTCACGGCTCCGTTATTCACAAGCTGACCTCTTTGTTTGTTAAACAATAACTTCTAAATCGTGTGAATTAATATTTGTTTGCGCATCTTTGATTGCAGGCTTACCTGAATTTAAATAAATCAATTACAAAACTGTTATTGTTTTGTTTTAACAAAAAAGTACTTTCACTTTAGCCATCATTTTCGGAAAATGGATGTACTTTCGTTTTCAATAGCAAATATTTACGGAAGAATTTCTCTTTTATACATTTAATTTCGTGCTTAATTAACTAATTTATTTTACATAGAATCATTATTTTCTACAATTTAACCTCTCGATTTCATAAAAACATGATGCGTGCTAAACATCATATGCTTTAATTTGGTTAGGTGGGTGGGGTAATCGCGTTATGTACGCGTTATGCAAGAAACCAGCGGCCGATGATCAGACCGCGTTATAAAAAGAGTCTCACTTATAACGCGGTCTGACCAGTTGGACCCCGACTACCGCGTTATAACGGGGTTGCAGTGTACTATGAGAAGTCAAAATTACGATAAATCGCGAATGTGAATGGCTTGGTATTTTCACAGAGAGTTATGAAAGGTCTTAGAGATATAAATAATGACAACAGAGTGTGAATAAACTAATTTCACAAACAATACATAGCCACAGTCACCTGAAGTTTGGATCCCCACCCCCATGATCCATCCCAGTAAATACAAGCAGTGAATATAAACAAATAAAAGAAACTACAATGGGTAACTGGAGATGTAGAAGAGGCTACTTTACAGGCTTACATCATATAGACAGTCAGATGGAAGATATGTATTACCATTACTTAACAAACATGGCAGTCCAGTTTTGATGGACAAAGAAAATGTGAAATACTTAAAGACACATTCGTTGGAAGAGCGCACATAGCAAATGAAAAATGATGAATTCATGGTAGAAATGTTCTCGTTTTTGACCTTTGACCTCTTCATTTGACATTGACCTTTGATTTAACTACCAGATTCATGTGCGTATGCGTTCATCAAATAATGATGGACATACCTGTAAAATAATTTGAAAAATGATTGAATGGTTACAGAGTTATGTTGGTATTCCAGAAATTCTCATTGAAATTATCAAAAAATGCAGAAAATGCCCCAACAATCATTTTCCCGACCTGAAATCTTCAGGAACTTTATGATTCGTGCCTAAGCAAGCCATTTCCAGCCTGCATGCAAAAAATAATTTCTGTATGAATTTTGTCCGGGTCAAAAGTTCAACAGCCTGGACTATTACCTTCAAACCCTTGACCTTTGAGGTAGGGACATAGTTCTTGCACGCGACACGTCGTCTGAACATTTGTGCCAAGTTATTTCAAAAGCTTTCCATTAATGACAAAGTTACAGCCCGGACACAAAGAAATGTAAGGCAGGATATACAGACGGACAGACAGACGGTGCGATTTTAATATGCCACTCTTCGGGGGCATAAAAAGATGATATCTATCAACCAAGATGAAACAACGTTAAAACAGCAGTTTAATCTATTATTACCTGGAAGTTGAACTGCCTAAACAATTACAAATTGTCTATCTAAAATTGAATTTAGATTAAATGAATACATAAAACGAGTCTTACAAATACATATGTTACACAAGATTATTATGCACAGAATATCGGAAAAGGTACACCATAATTTCATGCGTGTAGTGTATCATACCAGCGCCGTGTAATCTAGCCTAAAATTGTATCACGTGTAATCTAGCATTTTTATCAAAATGGTGATAATTCCTTAAAATTCAAGAAATGAAATCTGCTCACACCTATACGATGTAACAATAATATCTAGCATTTATTTTGGCTAAAAAACACGTCACATGGTAAGTTTTTATGCCTTTGTTTGGAAAAATACTAGATAGTCCGTGAAATTTAGCCCAACAAAATTCTTTTCCACGATTACATTTGAATGCATTCCAAACAATCTATGCATACTTCAGCGGAGGGAAAGGAACCAAAACACGCGGAATTTTAATGGCCAGGGTATAGGATTTGTCTTGAACATCATCAATATGTGTGGATAGTAACATGAACGAAAAAGTACGAAAATCAGGCACTTACCGGTGTTTATCATCCGCCATTGTCCGTGAAATCTATCAAAACAAAGTCACGTGATTCCCCACAGTGGAGTCAGTTTGACCGAAGGGTCGTGATTTGAACAAACTTGGTAGAGGTCCACTAGACAATGCTACATGCCAAATATCTCAGCTCCAGGCCCTGTGGTTTCTGAGAAGATATTTTTTTTAGTTTTTCTATATAAGCCTTTGTAAACCAAGGTACCCCAGGGCAGGGTCAAGTTTGACCTGGGGCTCATAATTTGAACAATCTCTATAGAGGTCCACTAGACAATGCTTACATGCCAAATATCTAAGCTCTAAGCCTTGTGGTATAAGAGAAGATTTTTTAAGTTTTCCTTTATAAAGGTATGTGAAACTTAGTGACCACACGAGACGCGTCAATTTTTGTCGCGGGGGTAATAATTTGAACCCCCCTGGGGTGAGTCAGTCTGACCAAGGGGTCGTGATTTGAACAAACTTGGTAGAGGTCCACTAGACAATGCTACATGCCAAATACCTCAGCTCCAGGCCCTGTGGTTTTGGAGCAGTTTTTTTTTTATAGCATTTTTTATATAAGCCTTTGTAAAGCAAGGTACCCCAGGGCAGGGTCAATTTTGACCTGGGGCTCATAATTTGAACAATCTTTATAGAGGTCTACTAGACAATGCTTACATGCCAAATATCTATGCTCTAAGCCTTGTGGTTTCAGAGAAGAAGATTTTTAAAGTTTTTCCTATATAAGCGTATGTGAAACTAAGTGACCACACGAGTCGCGTCAATTTTTGTCCCGGGAGTAATTATTTGAACAATTTTGGTAGAGGTCCACTAGACAATGCTTACATGCCAAATATCTAAGCTCTAAGCCTTGTGGTATAAGAGAAGATTTTTTAAGTTTTCCTTTATAAAGGTATGTGAAACTTAGTGACCACACGAGCCGCGTCAATTTTTGTCGCGGGGTAATAATTTGAACCCCCCTGGGGTGAGTCAGTCTGACCAAGGGGTCATGATTTGAACAAACTTGGTAGAGGTCCACTAGACAATGCTACATGCCAAATACCTCAGCTCCAGGCCCTGTGGTTTTGGAGCAGTTTTTTTTTTATAGCTTTTTCTATATAAGCCTTTGTAAAGCAAGGTACCCCAGGGCAGGGTCAATTTTGACCTGGGGCTCATAATTTGAACAATCTTTATAGAGGTCTACTAGACAATGCTTACATGCCAAATATCTATGCTCTAAGCCTTGTGGTTTCAGAGAAGATTTTTAAAGTTTTTCCTATATAAGCGTATGTGAAACTAAGTGACCACACGAGTCGCGTCAATTTTTGTCCCGGGAGTAATTATTTGAACAATTTTGGTAGAGGTCCACTAGACAATGCTACATGCCAAATATCTAAGCTCTAGGCCTTGTGGTTTCAGAGAACACAATTTTAAAAGTTTTTATCTATATAGCCTACGTAAAACAAAGAGACCCAAGGTCGGGATCAATTTTGATCCGGGGGTCATAACTTGTGGTTACAGAGAAGATTTTTAAAGTTTTTCCTATATAAGCCTATGAAAAACCAAGTGACCCCCGAGCGGGGTCAATTTTGACCCGGGGAGCATAATTTGAACAGTCTTGGTAGATGTCCACTAGAGAATACTACATGCCAAATATCTAATCTCTAAGCCTTGTGGTGTCAGAGAAGTTTTTCCTATTTTTTGCCATAGCAACCAGAGTTCTTCATGGAATAGATTTTTTTTAACAATTTTGGTAGAGCTTCATGCAAGGGATATCCCTGCATAGTTTCATCAACATTGGCCCAGTGGTTTCAGAGATGATTTCGTTTGATTCAAAATGTTGACAGACAAGGGAGGGATGGACAGACGGACTACAGACAATCATCAATCCTATAAGAGCTCATCCTTGCAAAAAGCCAGGTGAGCTTATAAGAATTTTTAGATTGCGGAACAGCGGAAAACCAGTTTGCTATTCATAGCATTACATAAGCATTCTGCATGTAAATATATTTTTAGAAATATACATACCATTGCTATTTATAGACTTATATAAGCACTGCATGGCCATGTGCTATAGAGGTCAAGATGTGTACTGAACAAGGACAAATGTCATTTATCAGTCTTATGGTGTTAAAATACTGCAATAACATGAGCAAATGGGGTGTACAATAGACAAAACACATTATTTAAACAAGAGGGCCAAGATGGCCCTATATCCTTTGCACAGCCGGCATATTTTGTTACACACTTGACAGTAAACACGGTACATCACCTTATGCTACTTTCGGTTTACTGCGCGTGTTGTATACGTCAGCAAATAGATTGAGCTGTAACATGAAAGTAAAATTTCCATTGGCCCACCTACAGAGGTCACGCGCAGGGGTCACCCTGTCTGCTAACCTGCGCATGGACTTTTTTTTTTCTTTTTTTTTTTTTGCTAATGAGAGGTTGATTTTAAGCGTTCTCATAAGATGTCAATATACCTAAGTTTGAGTACATGTCTGCTTTATGTCTATGAAAAAATGTTTGCACACGCTCAAAACACTATCCCACAGGGGCCTTATGTGAACGTTTGTAAAATGAAAAATTTCAAACCTGGTAAAATTGTGTCCAAGGTCATTTTCAAGGTTGTCTTAAAGTGTCAACATTTGCCTCAGACGTCTGAGTTTTCAACATTAGGAGCTGTCGGCATAGCCTTTAAATTCATACAGACAAAACGTGTTCAATATGGTAACTGTCACTTCTATGGAAGATCAAACCCGTCTTAACCCGCGTATACGGTTATTACGTTACGGCCATTCAAAGGATCGCTCACCTGTATATCAATTTCCAATAATACAAGGGGTCATGGTTTTAACATAATTAGTAGAGGTCCACTACACAATGCTTAGTAACATTCCAAATACCTAAGCTCTGCCTGTGGGCCTTGTGTTTTTTTTAAGTTTACCCTATATAAGCCTATCCGAAATAAAGTGACCTTTAACATGACCTTAGGGTGACAATTAACCATTTCCGGGAGGGGGGCTCCCGGGAAGGGTTAATTTTCACCCTAAGGTCATGTTAAAATACCGCAATAAAATGAGCAAATGGGTGTACAATTGACAACACAGTCATTATTTAAACAAGAAGGCCAAGATGGCCCTATAAAAAGGACGAAAAAGGACTTTTTTAACATAGCTGTGAAAGAAAATTATATCAACTAACAACTTGTGGAAGAACTTTTATACATTAATAGGTCATAATAATAATGAAGGGCTAAAAATTCCTGATAAAATAATTCCTGATAAAATAACAATCAGTGATTCAAATGTGCAAGGGCATTTAAATATTATCAATGCGGTTAGCAAACACTTTGTAAACATATCTAATATTATTGAAAAGGCAAAATTTGAAACTGAAAATTTTTCAATGTTAAAAGCAACGTTACATGAAAAATTAAAAACAGCAATGTTCAAAATAAAATATATATCACTCCATATGAAGTAAATGAATTAATTAGAAGCCTTGATACAAACAAGTCAACGGGAATAGATAACATCGACCCTAAAAATTATAAAATATTGTGGAGATTATATAACAACCCCTATTGCAGCAATAATTAATAAAAGTATAAGTGAAGGAATATTCCCTGATTCATTAAAGATAGCATGTGTATTGCCAACTTCAAAAATGGCAACAAAGATGATCCAAATAACTAGGCAATGCTACATGCCAAATATCTAAGCTTTAGACCCTGTGGTTTCAGAAAAGAAGATTTTTAAAGTTTCTCCTATTTGTTGCAATAGCAACCAGAGTTCTGCATGGAATGTAATTCTTTGAACAATTTTGGTAGAGCTTCATGCAAGGAACATCCACGCCAAGTTTCATCAACATTGGCCCAGTGGTTTCAGAGTACATGTCATTTCAAGCAAAATGTTGACAGACAAGGAACAATCATCCATCACAAAATCTCACCCTGGCAAAGCCAGATGAGCTAAAAAAAAAACCTACCATATGAATCCAATTTTTACCTCAGCTCCATAATGAATTAAACTTTTGTAGAGAACCACCCAAAGATCATTCACACCAAAAATAATAAACTTCCATCTAACTGTTTTAAAGAGTGCCATTTGAAGTAAAATGATAACACATTCCTTAAGACAACAGACAATGGACAAAAGGTGATCCTAAAAGCTCATACTCTGGTGAGATGAAAATAATATAATGACAATTGGCGAAAAGGATCAATTGAGTTCTAAAAACAGCAGCATTTGATTACAGTTAATCATCAAATGTATGCTAACACACATGTCATATCTAAAAACTCAAAACACTAAATCCAGATCAACACTATTTATATCTCCAGAGGAATAAGATATTTCCAACATTCCTAATACCTGATATTCTGAAAACAACATTAAAACAGACTGCAACAACCGGTCATGAATAAAACCAGCGCTTACATCCTGGTTTTAGAAGTATCACTTTTATGGCAAGTATTCCATTAAAGCAATCTACAAATAATGCATCCTATTCCATAAGCGAAAACAGATTTGATAACTTCAGCCTTCCTTCGATTTTCCCAGACATTGATGATTATTTATTTCCTCCGAGATATATTTCTTCCTCTGCCAGCAATGATTATCCGATATTATACTCTGCAGGGCAGTTTGATTACAAACAGCCACTTGCTTACTCATGTTTTTTTCTTTTCTTTTCTCAGATGCTATTGAAACAAATTGGCAGCTAGATACCTTGTACAAATTCCAATTATTTTGCAATTTCCCAGTATACTTCATGAAAAGTCTGTCTCACTTCTTTCACTGTTTATCTTACTTGTTTTTTCAAACTGTTCTGTTTTGAAGATCAAAATTATTGTAGTCTTAACAAAAAGTAAATTCCTTTCAATGCTAAACAAGAGGGCCAAGATGGCCCTATATCGTTCACCTGAGACTTATGACAATATGTGACCAGACTTCAACTCTAAACTATGATCATAAACACAAACATTCTGTTTGACTTTGACAAGGCAAACCTTTTGACCAATTTATGTGAAGATTGGGTTGTAAATGTCATCTGTAAAATTCAGGAAGACAGAATGAAAAATGCTACCTCTATTGCATACACATGTTTTTTCTACAATTTCACCCTGCACCCTGCAACCCTAGATGACCCATGTTCAAACTCAACCTAGATTTCATCAAGGCAATCATACTGACCAAGCTTCATGAAGATCCAATAAAAAATGCAACCTCTATTGCACACACAAGGTTTTTCTATGATCTGACCGGGTGACCTTGTTTTTGACCCTAGATAACCCATGTTCAAACTTGACCTAGATTTTATCAAGGCAATCATACTGACCAAGTTTCATGAAGGTGCAATGAAAAATGCAACCTCTATTGCATTCACAAAGTTTTTCTATGATTTGACCCAATGACCTAGTTTTTGACCCTAGATGACCCATCTTCCAAATCAACCTAGATTTCATCAAGGAAATCATACTGACCAAGTTTCATGAAAATCCAAAGTAAAATGCAACCTATATATTGCATATGCAAGGTTTTTCTATGATTAGACCCCGTGACCTAGTTTTTGA
Organism: Saxidomus purpurata; assembly: GCA_022818135.1. Classification (NCBI taxonomy): domain Eukaryota; kingdom Metazoa; phylum Mollusca; class Bivalvia; order Venerida; family Veneridae; genus Saxidomus; species Saxidomus purpurata. Next base: position 24,777,435 of record JAFMSR010000018.1, on the reverse strand, counting down.
CCCCAGAAGACCCATGTTCGAACTCGACCTAGATTTTATCAAGGTCATCATACTGACCAAGTTTCATGAAAATACAATAAAAAATGCAGCCTCTATTGCATGCACAAGGTATTTCTATGATTTGACCCTGTGACCTAGTTTTTGACCCCAGATGACCCATATTCAAACTCGACCTAGATTTCATCAAGGCAGTCATACTGACCAAGTTTCATGAAGATCAAGTGAAAAGTACAGCCTCTATTGCATACACAAGGTAAAGTGTGGACAGACAGACAGATGACGGACACCAGGCGATCACAATAGCTCACCTTTGAGCACTATGTGCTCAGGTGAGCTAACAAGAGCTGTCCATAAGACAGGAAGCTCGCTAATAACACAAAACTTTTATCAGTATAATAGCGAACAAAATTCTGCTGACTCTTAAGTATAAACTAGGAAAGTTGAATCATAAAAAAAAGTCAAAATCTATCACTATAATTTATATCCTTTGCACAGCCGGCATATTTTGTTACACACTTGACAGACATGCATGTGTTTTTGTAAACACTGTACATTATTATGCTACTTTCAGTTTACTGCGCGTGTTGTATACGTCAGCAAATAGTTTGAGCTGTAACATGAAAGTAAAATTTCCATTGGCCCACCTTCAGAGGTCAGTGCAGGGGTCACCCTGTCTGCTAACCTGCGCATGGACTTTTTTTTTCTTTTTTTTTTGCTAAAGGTCGATTTTAAGCGTTCTCATAAGATGTCAATATACCTAGGTTTGAGTACAACATGTCTGCTTTATGTCTATGAAAAAATTTTTGCACGCACTCAAAACACTATCCCACAAGGGCCTGTACGCGAACGTTGGTAAAACGAAAAGGTTGTCTTGAAGTGTCAGCATTTGCCTCAGACGTCAGAGTTCAACATTCAGGAGCTGTTGGCATAGCCTTTAAATTCATACAGACAAACATGTTCAATACGGTAACTGTCACTTCTATGGAAGGCCAAACCTGTCTTAAACGTATACGGTTTATTACGTTATGGCCGTTCAAAGGATATTTGATTTTTGGTAAATTAATTGTTTGATACAAAATGTACCCCTGAACACTATTGCTAAGTTTGATATAACTACCATAAGTGGTTACTGAAATATGTGCATGATAGTTCCTAGCAGGCAAAACTTTAACCAAATTTTCAAAGTCAAACAAGGGACATAATTTGCACTAAATTTATTCAAGAGTTATCTGTCTTGACTGTGTGACACATTTAAAGACATGAACAAAGTTTCAAGTCAATATCATAAGTGGTTACTGAGATATGTGCATGATAGTACCTAGCAGGCAAAACTTTAACCAAATTTTCAAAGTCAAACAAGGGCCATAATTTGTTCTAAATTTATACAAGAGTTATCTTACTTGAATGTTTGACACCCCTAAAGACATGAACAAAGTTCAAGTCAATATCATAAGTGGTTACTGAGATATGTGCATGATAGTACCTAGCAGGCAAAACTTTAACCAAATTTTCAAAGTCAAACAAGGGCCATAATTTGTTCTAAATTTATACAACAGTTACCTGACTTGATTGTGTGACACCCATAATAACATGAACAAAGTTTCAAGTCAATATCATAAGTGGTTACTGAGATATATGTGCATGATAGTTCCTTACAGGCAAAACTTTAACCAAAGCTGCAATGCCGACACCAACGCACAAGTGACTGTAATAGCTCTCCATATTCTCCGAATAGTCTAGCTAAAAATGTCATCAGTTCCAATGAAAATCTAGGTTCAAGCTTCTTTCTTCATTTGTATATTGACTGACAGATATGATCACATTAATTTTGTTCTCCAGCATTAGCCATTTTGACTCACTGAACATATCAATCAAAATTTGTTTGTTTTGTAAGCTATATTTGATAAAATTCTGGCAGCTCCATTGAATTCTGAAAATTATACATGTATATGTTTCTTATTTCCAATTTGGAAGTAATCAAATTCCACATTTCTATTGACAAACACAAATATATTTCAGATTCATTATGACCATCGGCTGGGACATCAAGACGTTGGGTAAATTCAAACAATGGAAACTCGGATGAAGACATAAGTGACTTCATTACCTACACTATTGTATTCACACTTTCTATGCAATAGGAGGGCCATGGCCCTATATCGCTCACCTGGCTACCATTGGCTATGATACAATGTGATCAATAAGAGAAAGGGTCAATTTTGGCCTTTTGGTTTTGATTAAAAGAATCTTTGTAGAGGTCCACTCCAAATATCTAAGCTCTGGGTCTAGTGGTTCTAGACAAGAAGATTTCTAAAGTTTTCCCTATATAAGCCTATGTTAAATCAAGTGATCCCCAAGCAGGGTTACTTTTGACCTTGGGGTCATGATTTGAACAATATCTATGCTCTAGGCCTTGTGGTCTAAGAGATGGAGATTACTAAAGTTTTCCAATATCAACCCATGTTAAATAAAGTAATACCTCGTGCAGGGCCAATTTGAACCCAGGGTCATGATTTGAACAATCTTGGCAGAGGTTCACCACGCAACGATACTTGCCAAATATCTAAGTCAAAGTTTTTGCGTTTCAGAGAAGAAGTTTTTTAAAGCCTTTGAAAAATCAGGTGACCCAGAAGACAGAGTCAATTTTGAACCTGGGATCATGATTTCAACAATCTTGGTAGACGTTCACTAGGCAATGCAATGTGGTAAAGTTACCTTTTAGCAGTTACGGTCTTGTGGTGCTTTTACTTAATCTTACATAATACTATGTAATAAATACAAAGTCATTCAAACAACCTTTTAGTAAAAAATTTATTGCCGTAAATGACTGTTTCGAAAAGCTTAAAGCTCTTGTCAGGATGACACCACTGGCTGTGTAATAATAACTATGACCAAGTTAAACAAGAGTGCCAAACTGTCACAAAATACGCCCGCCAAGGAGGCATAACTCAGTATCTGGCAGTTCACTGGTTTTGTAAAACCTGTTTGAACTATAGAGCGGACAAGACTTATTCAGCTGAGAAGGCTGGTTATCAGACTTGGCCTAGACATTATGCCCATAAATATTTTCACCAAGTTTGGTGATGATCAGATGAAAATTGCTTGACTTACAGAGTGGACAAGGCTAATTTTGCATAAATTCAAGAGCCATAATCCAAAAGTGTCTGGGTCGATTTGGCTGGTTATCAAACTTGGCTGAAACATGATGCCCACAAACATGTTCAGCAAATTTGGTGAAGAAAAGATAAAAACTCTTTGACTTAGAGAGACAAAGTGTGGACACAGCCTACTGTGGATGTTCCCATAATATGTCCCATCAGGCTTATAAAAAAACTAAGCCATTATCAACAATTCTAAAATGTCTTATATATGGAGATGTGTCATGCAGTTAAGAAAAGTAAAGAAACCAGACTTTCACCTACAAAAATGTACAGACCAGCTAAACCACATTCCAGCCACAAAATATGCTATTGATAGTAACATAAAAGGGAAGTAATTCAATAAAACAAGAGGGCCAAGATGGCCCTATATCGCTCACCTTGGTACAAGTCCACTTGCCTGGTGGAAGATCACTAGATAATGTTATATACCAAATAAGTTTTCCTATATACGCCTTTGTAAAACAAATGATCCCCCCCCCCCCCTGGGAAGGTCAATTTTGACCCCAGGGGCATAATTTGAACAAACTTTAAAGAGGTCTACTAGGCAATGTTACATGCCAAATATCTAAGCTCTAGGCCTTGTGGTTTCAGAGAAGAAGATTTTTAAAGTTTTTACTATATATTCCTATGCAAAAGTAAGTGACCCCCGGGGCGGGGTCAGTTTTGACCCGGGGCTCATAATTTGAACAATCTTGGTAGAGGTCTACTAGACAATGCTACATGCCAAATATCTTAGCTCTAGGCCTTGTGGTTTCAGAGAAGAAGATTTTTTAAGTTTTTCCTATTTATTCCTATGCAAAACTAAGTGACCCCCGGTGCGGGGTCAATTTTGACCCGGGGGTCATAATTTGAACAATCTTGGTAGAGGTCTACTAGACAATGCTACATGCCAAATATCTTAGCTCTAGGCCTTGTGGTTTCAGAGAAGAAGATTTTTAAAGTTTTCCCTATATATTCCTATGCAAAAACTAAGGGCCCACCCGCGCGGGGTCAATTTTGACCTGGGGGTCATAATTTGAACAATCTTGGTAGAGGTCCACTAGACAATGCTACATGCCAAATATCTAAGCTCTAGGCCTTGTGGTTTCAGAGAAGATTTTTAAAGTTTTTCCTATTTTTTGCCATAGCAACCAGAGTTCTGCATGGAATGGAATTCTTTGAACAATTTTGGTAGAGCTTCATGCAAGGAACATTCCTGCATAGTTTTATCAACATTGGCCTAGAGGTTTCAGAGAAGATGTCATTTGAATCAAATGTTGACGGACGACGGACGACGGACAATCATCGATCAGAAAAGCTCACCCTGGCATAGCCAGGTGAGCTAAAAATTAAGCAAACAAAATAGGATCTCCCAAATAAAAACAAGAGCACTGTAATCAAGAGCAAATGCAGAGCAATATCCACACAGTTATATGACGCTTGAACCCTAAGTGTGACCTTGACCTTGAAGTGAGCCATCTGGAACATGGCTTCTGCACATCGTCTCAATGTGGTAAACAATTGTGTCAAGTTTCTTCGAAATCCTTCACAGGGTTCAAGAGTTACAGAGCGGAAGGGAAAAAAAGTCATATGACCTTTGAACCCCTAAGTTTGACCTTGACCTTGAAGCGAGCCATCCGGAACATGGCTTCTGCACATCGTCTCAATGTGGTAAACATTTGTGTCAGGTTTCTTCAAAATCATTCACAGGGTTCAAGAGTTACAGAGCGGAAGGGAAAAAAAGTCATATGACCTTTGACCCCTGAGTATGCAAAATATGCTATTGATAGTAACATAAAAGGGAAGTAATTCAATAAAAAAATTAAGCAAACAAAATAGGATCTCCCAAATAAAAACAAGAGCACTGTAATCAAGAGCAAATGCAGAGCAATATCCACACAGTTATATGACGCTTGAACCCTAAGTGTGACCTTGACCTTGAAGTGAGCCATCCGGAACATGGCTTCTGCACATCATCTCAATGTGGTAAACAATTGTGTCAGGTTTCTTCGAAATCCTTCACAGGGTTCAAGAGTTACAGAGCGGAAGGGAAAAAAAGTCATATGACCTTTGAACCCCTAAGTTTGACCTTGACCTTGAAGCGAGCCATCCGGAACATGGCTTCTGCACATCGTCTCAATGTGGTAAACATTTGTGTCAGGTTTCTTCAAAATCATTCATGGGGTTCAAGAGTTACAGAGCGGAAGGGAAAAAAAGTCATATGACCTTTGACCCCTGAGTATGACCTTGACCTTGAATCCAGCCATCCAGAACATTGCTTCTGCACGTCATCTCAGTCTGGTTAACATTTGTGTCAGGTTTCTTCGAAATCCTTCACGGGGTTCAAGAGTTACAGAGCGGAAGGGAAACAAAATCATATGACCTTTGACCCCTAAGTATGACCTTGACCTTGAATCCAGCCATCCGGAACATTGCTTCTGCACGTCGTCTCAGTCTGGTTAACATTTGTGTCAGGTTTCTTCGAAATCCTTCAAGGGGTTCAAGAGTTACAGAGCGGAAGGGAAATTGCTAATGGACAGATGGACGGACGGACAGACGGACACCGAGGCGATAACATAAAACGTCCCCTTCGGGCGTATAATAAGTACTGTAAAGCTCAGCCAGGAAGCTATACAATATCTGGGTAATTCTATTTTGATTTGACTGTAATAGACTCTAGGTCTATTCTACATTGAAAAGAAACAACAATCTGTTTTGATGAATCTATTTTAAACTAAGTTATTATATGCAAGTATCAGAACATTATGCACAAGGTGGTAATGATAATGTGAAGTTATAGAACAGTGCAAAGTTATTTTGAATAAGTGCCAACCAAGTTTGCAAAATATAGTTTTGAATTGAAATGACTGAGAAAGATATAAGGATGGCACAAAGAATTAACAATGACAAATAACATTCACAATAGCTAAAAAAAGTGCTCACATTTCATGAAAAATAATAGAGATCTAAATGTAGCTGAAGTTTATCCTAGGAAAATTCAAACAATTTTAACTTGATTCTGGCCCTATGAAATAATATTAAATGCAGTTAGACCAATATGAGTCGGTTTTAGACTAAGGAAAACCAGTTGACCAACGGATAGCTCACAGGTCTATCAGTCAGGGGTTTCTCAACTGTAAGTTCCCATATAATGTTATAGCCAGAGCAATAAATTGACTGCACTAAAACATAAACAGAGACAAGTCTCTGTTAGATGTGGTCTGTAATTTAACTTAATTATTTATTAAAAGAAACTGTTACTAAATATGCCGAAATATTTCTTAACTCTTGAATAAAGAATTCTTTAAGTATGTTAAAAGATTTAGAAGCTACAAACGTTTCTGTCTAAGTACCGAAATAAGTATTTTATAAAGTGGTAGTTTTTGAATGTTGAAAGTGTAATTTAGAAAGTAATGGCCAGAATGTCAAATATTTGATTTGATTTGAAAGGGATTTTATCAAGGAACGTTCAAAAACTACTAAGTAGCTTATTGCTTAGATGAGTCCCCGGCATGTCTCCCGTCATGCCTAGAAAAATGAATTTTGATGCAGAAAAAGGAGAAATTTACCTGACTGCAATTTCCAATTAGCTAGCTTTCCTGGTGAGATATCTAATGAGCATTCGGCAGCCTGTACTCTGGTGGTAGTGGTTAACTCAGGCCTCGACCACGGCCGCAGCATATACAAGGCCTACTGGTATCTCTCTGCTAGACTGTGAAAACGCACAGTGCCGGAAGTTAGTTTCACAAGAGGTCTCAAACAGAACAGACCCCTCTCCATGGTGAAACCCCATCCGGCACTGTTTGAGAGACAGTCAGCATCCAGTCAGAACCAACATTCACAGCCAAAACTAGTCGTCTGTGCCCATCAGCCCAGCCCTGAAGCCCATCCTGAAGAGGCCCCATCACACAGCAGGTGCTCCAGTAGTCATCTCATGACAGAAGTTCGCTGTCTAACAGTGACTGAAAAGGCTTCTCAAGAGACCAAGCCGCAGCATATACAAGGCCTACTGGTATCTCTCTGCTAAACTGTATGAACACCCCACTACGGGTACTTAAGGCATCAGGTGCCATTTCGCACATTTCAGCACAGTGCCGAAAGTGAGTTCAAAAGAGGTCAAAGAAAACCAAAGCCCCTCTCTACGGTGAACCCTCATCTGGTACTGTTTGAGAGACAGTCAGTATCCAGTCTGAACCAATGTCCACAGCCAAAACTAGTCGTCTGTGCCCATCAGCCCAGCCCTGAAGCCCGTCCTCAAGAGGCCCCATCACACAGCAGGTGCTCCAGTAGTCATCTCACATTCACTGCCAAAAGTAGGTCACCCACACGGCTAATTCCGACCTAGATGTGAGTGACCCTGTCCGAAACGTGGCAAGTAAGGATGCCTCCCCCCCAGCACAGACACTGTAAGGGAGGTCTTCTGTCTTCTGTAGGAGGAACCGTCTGCCGCCATCGTGCTGTTGTTTGTGTAGTGTCCCCTGTCACCCGACACTTGTCACCGGCACACAGGGATTCTGGTAGAGTGGTGGACATCTCACACTGTGCGTCTTCGTTGTTGCATAACAAACGGCCCTTGTCAGAGTAACCCCTCATCGTTAGCTGAGGCCCCGACAGTTACTAGGTCGATGTACCGAAGGAGAGTGTCAAATTTTGATTTGATTTGATTTGAAGCAAATTTTATAAAGGTCCGTCCATAAGAGCAACTGTGTTGGCTTGTATTTGTGGATGAGACCTCGGCATGTCTCCCATCATGCCTATACCTATCGAAAGTGTTTTTCTATTTCTGAAATAGGAGAGATTTACCTCACTGACTGCAATTTCCAGCCAGTATTTGCAAAAGGTTGATTTTGATTGGTTGCCAAAGAGTAGGTCAAACACGGCGACCAATGAGATCTAGAGTGTGACTGACCTAGTTTGTATGTCTGGACCGTGGTAGCCTAACTGTTTTTTAGAGAATTTTGATACTAGATGTTGTGTGTATGTGTTTTGTAAATTAAACAAGAAGACGGCGCAATGCCGCCAAAGCAGGTTTAAACGGCGCCTGCAAAAATTGTAGAATTAAAAAAAAAACAGTTATCTTGACTCCCCCCTATTTTAGAAACAGTGCCCTTGACCATGACCCTTGTGACCTTGACCCCAAAATTTTTTTTTGCTACAATTTAAAAACTAAAAAAATAAATACATTTTAGTAACAGTGACCTTGACCTTGACCCTAGTGACCTTGACCTAAAAAAATTTTTTTTTGCTTAAAACAATCTAAAAACTAAAAATAAATAAAAATCTATTTTTAGTTACAGTGACCTTGACCTTGACCCATGTGACCGTGACCCCGGAAATTTTTTTTTTTTGCTTAAAACAATCTAAAAACTACAATTAAATAAAAATCTATTTAAAGTAACAGTGACCTTGACCTTGACCCTAGTGACCTTGACCCAAAAAAATTTTTTTTTGCTTAAACAATCTAAAAACTAAATTTCAATAAGAATCTATTTTTATTAACAGTGACCTTGACCTTGACCCTAGTGACCTTGACCCAAAAAAATTTTTTTTGCTAAAAACAATCTAAAAACTAAAAATAAATAAAAATCTATTTTTAGTAACAGTGACCTTGACCTTAAGCCTAGTGACCTTAACCCTAGTGACCTTGACCCTAGTGACCCAAAGCTTCCTCTCCACGCAAGCTACCTACACACCAAGTTTCATTACAATTGGTCACTCCTAACTCGAGTTATTGAGTGGAAACCATTTTTCTATTTTTAGTAACAGTGACCTTGACCTTGAACCTAGTGATCCCTAATGCAATCCCAAGCTTCCTCTCTACACAAGCTACCTACACACTGAGTTTGATTGTAATTGGTCACTCCTAACTTGAGTTATTGAGCGGAAACCATTTTTCTATTTATAGTAACTGTGACCTTGACCCTAGTGACCCCAAATGCAATTCCAAGCGACGTCTCCACGCAAGCTACCTACAAACCAAGTTTCATTGTAATTGGTCACTCCTAGCTTGAGTTATTGAGCGGAAACTGTTTTTCTATTTTTACTAACAGTGACCTTGACCTTGACCCTAGTGACCCCGAATGCAATCCCAAGCGGCGTCTCCACGCAAGCTACCTACACACCAAGTTTCATTGCAATTGGTCGATCCTAACTAAAGTTATCCAACGGAAACCAATGTTTGACGCCCGCCCTCCCGCCAGCCAGACATACGACATCGCCATTCTAATAAGTAGGTTTTTTTCAAAAAACCTGCTTAAAAATACCCTTTTAATAAAGTGTTGTCCTATTTCTAATTTGACCTATCTTTTTGTATGATAAAAATTCGGTTTACTTACATATTTCGGCTATCTTTCCCTTAATATTTTCTGCTGACTTGCCCCAGACAAAATTAATGCGTTTCTGTTCTAATTTTCTTACCTCAATTCTTTCTTGTCTTTACCCTTGGCTTTCCCGCTCTTAACTTATCCTATCCTATATCCTTTATCCTGATCGCGTATCCCTCCTAGTGGCACTGAACTTAATAGAAACTTAATCACTAAACACTTAACACTTAATCACTTAAATACTCTAACTTTTGCTGAAGAAGAAATTTTGCTCGAAAATTTTCTAAGTAGTGGTTTTCAAAAAAGAGAGTGTGTCAAATTTTGATTTGATTTGAAGCAAATTTTATAAAGGTCCGTCCATAAGAGCAAATATGTTAGCTTGAATTTGTGGATGAGACCTCGGCATGTCTCCCATCATGCCTATACCTATCACAAGTTTTCTTCTGTTTCCGAATTAGGAGAGATTTACCCGACTGCAATATCCAGCCAGTATAGCCAAAGGTTGAATTTGATTGGTTGCCAAAGAATAGGCCAATCACAACGACCAATGAGATCTAGGGTGTGATTGACCTAATGAGAGTGTCAAATATGGCGAGTTCTGCCTTATATACAATGTACACGTAAAATCTCTGTCATAATCAACCTAAATGGTCTCTTCTACTTATAGGGTGTACTTAACATCTTAAACATGGTTCATACAGAAGTTCTGGGACAAAATTCAAGCACTTTTCAAGTACTTTTCAAGGACTTTTTTCTAATTTTCAAGGACTAAAATGACGCGCAAAAACCGACTTTATGTCGAGATACATAGTCAAATGTCGCCTTAAATCATATTTGAAACACAATGTTGATATGTATCTTAGTTATTCAAATTAATATCAAGCAAAATTCATGTTGATAATCTCAATATTTACATGCTATTCAAATCTAGATTTTTTGTCATGAAGAACAACTGTTTTGACTCATCGGAACGTTCATTTGTCAGATTTTGTTTATACATGTAAATGCTTTTATTCTCGTTGATGACTCTTCAACAGTTCAAGGCACTTTCGCCCATATTGCGCAATGTCTATAAGTTTATCCATCACAACGCAAGTACACTTGTGTTTGTTCTCCTTAAAATCCTTTATCCATGCTTTATAACTATCAATCGTGAGCAATGTCAATGAGAAAATGCTCTTATTTCGGCTAACTTTCACAAATTTTCCGCAACCATGACTTTTGGTAAAGGAAAATCACTCTGGTAGCAAGCGTGTATAAATTCCCGAGTCCGGTACGTAGTTGATACATCACACGTGAGCAGGTTCGATGGACTGATACAGATACAGACTGTTTTCTTGTCATTTTAAGACGTGATACAATTATTTTGGACTTTTTTACGCGGAACATACCAATTCAATGACTTTTTAAAGAAATTCACTGGTTTTATTTTCAAATTCAAGTACTTTTCAAGGACTTTTTCCCAGCACAGAATTCAAGTACTTTTCAAGCACTTGGCATCAAATTCAAGTACTTTTCAAGGCCTGTGCGAACCATGTTAAACTTTCTTAAAATAGGCTTATATGGTAGGCATTTGACATAAACATAACTGTATAAACATAATTTACATCATAGTAATATAATATTAAGCAAATTTTGTGCCTAGATAATAGACTGGACTCCCAGTTGGAATCTTTCAATTTAAGGTTTCTCAGGCTGGTCCATTTATCAATGGAAATGGTATTTGATTCTCAAATACACTTTTAAAAGATAGGAAAATACATATTATGTAAAATATACATGAAATACCTAAGAACTTTATATAAAACCATATTAAACAGTCAAATTGCAAACTTATCTAAAGATGTGTTACTAAATATAGATGGTTACTTTATATAATGTCAATTTTGGGCAATGGACATCATTCATATTCCTGTAGTAATGTTTCAGTGTGTAGTAGCTTAGATCATTAAGAAATTAACTGATGATATATACAAAAGATATAACATACATGGTTTTGTAAAATCATGACTTAGAAGTGTATTTAATGTGAAGGAATGTCCATATCTCTATTTTAAGTAAAAGTAGTCCCTGTGATTCCAATCAAATAACTTATCAGTCAGAAGCACTACTTTTAAGCTTCAAAGTATCCACAAAAATGAAGATGTAGCAACAATAAGGTTACTATGGTTACAAGCAGGGCTTCGATAATCTTCGGTTTTTCGGTTCTGGACCGAATTTTGACTTCAAAAACCAATTCCCAAGTCTGAAAAGCCGTAAATCGGTCCGAGAATTTTTACATTTTCAGTCCAAAATGTGTTGAAAATCACAATACACAGGCTGCTGTCAACACCTACAGATCTGTTATTTGCCCCCAGGAAGAGCAATAAACGTGTCAGATAATCAGACTGTCACTTTGTTAATCGGTTGGTAATAAGCAATCAGAGGACAAAGCCAAATGCCTCTGGCAATACTTTGATGTTTGCAGCTAGCCTATTTACTTGGAAAAGACGATCCTTGATTGCTTTGATTTATTCTGGAGCAATAATATTATTAGTAATTATTCGTCCCAGATTTATTGTAACAGTTATGTTTCGGGACTCCCGATGTTCAGTTTTAGAAAATAAATCAAATAACACAATTTGTAAATGTACTTTATTTGAATTAAAAAAAAATATATGTGGTTAAGACCTATTTTTTTCCAGAATACGATTGTAATTCGTAAATCGTCGACCGCCGCATATTTTTGCAGGCTCTTTCCTAAGTCACGAATGGTCATGTATTAAAAAAGAAGTAATATTCTTCAAAAATATTTTCATGGCTAATTATTATACAGATCATTTCCGAGACATTCGAAGACCGTATCGTATATTAGGGCTTTATCGTTGGTACCGGCTTTCCCATATGACCAACACCCCCAGAAGAGGTTAGTTATGTTAGGTTAGGTTTCCAAGATAGTGCAAGATACCGAAAGCATCCCAATTCCAGAGACACCCCTGGTTCTTATACATGCCAGGTGTATAGCACCCATACATGGGACCTCGGTTTTAGTCTCACCCGAAAGACTGTTAGTAATTTTAGTTGGTCAGCCCCGGGAATCGAACCCGCTACCCCGAGATTACAAGTCTCGTGCTCTACCGATTGAGCTATCCGGGCTGACTAATTTTTCAAAGACCGGAGCCGGAGACCAGCTTTTATTACCTCCCGTCGCACGGTGCAACTGTAAACAGTTTCTCGATAAATTTGGCTGAACTCGGCAGACATTAGTTGTTTGCTTTTCCTTTCGAAATATACTTAAATCAACTTCACGCATGATAAAATATTGTTCTATTTCAACAGGAAATGAATTTTGAGAAATAATATCGTGTATGTTGAGCATGACATCACTGTAAAACTGCATAATAAAACTAGTGAGTAACTTCCGCTGTATTGGCGAAGTGGATGGGGTAATGATGAGTGCATGATTTGCAACACCAATAACGTTAGAGACTCGACCCGGACCGATTGAGTTGACCAAATTATCGAAGCCCTGGTTACAAGGAACTTAAGGTGATCAGAATAGTTATGGTAAGACAATTGAACAATCAGATAGGACTCACAGGACCTTGACTGCACCCCAACAGTACAAGCAAATTGTGGTTTCAGAAGATTTTTTTTACATTTTTCCGATAAAAAAATGTAAGCACAAGAGGACCAAGATGGCCCTTTATCGCTCACCTGTCTAATTCAAACTAGGTTTCATCAAATCAATCATACTGACCAAGATTTATAACAAGAGCTGTCAGTAGGACAGCGCGCTCGACTTTTTAGTGCTTGCCTATAAAACAAAACTTTGACAGTTAAGGGCACACAAGACTTTAACTAGGAATTTCTAAGTACAAAATTAATCAAAAAACATTTTCACAGAGTTATCTTCTCTTGCTTACAGATAGGTCTCATGATTGTACATAAGTACTCCAACTTTCAAAGTAATATCTCTAATGGTTAAGTCAACAAGTGGACAAGAATGAAAATTTTAACTCAGTTTCTAAGTCAAAAAGGGCCATAATTCAAATAAAATCCTTGACAGAATTACCTTCTCCTGCCCATGTTTTGGGATCATGATGGTTTACAAGTATTCAAACTTTCAAATTAATATCTCAAATAGTTGAGTCAAAAAGTGGACTGGTATGAAAAACTTAACCAAGATTCTAAGTCGATAAAGGGCCTTAATTTTTAAAACAAATCCCTGACAGAGTTACCTTCTCTTGCCTACAGATGGGGGTAATGATGTAAATAAGCATTCAAAGTTTCAAAGCAATATCTCAAAGGGTTAAGGCAAAAAGTGGATTTTACCCATATTCAATGTATTTTCTAAGTCAAAAAGGGGCATAATTCTGTCAAAACCCTTGACAGAGTTATGTACTCTTGTCTGTTGATGTAGGTCATGATGGTAAACAAGTATGGTTAGTTTCAAAGCAATACCTCCAATGGTTTTGAAATAAAGTGAGGTGGTACGAAAAACTTAACCAAGCTCAATACACTTTCTAAGTCAAAAAAGGGCCATAATTCTGTCAAAAACCTTGACAGAGTTATGTACTCTTGTCTGTAGATGGAGGTTATGATGGTAAACAAGTATGGTAAGTTTCAAAGCCATACCTCTAATACTTTTGAAATAAAGTGGGGTGGTACGAAAAACTTAACCAAGGTGTGACGCCAACGCCGACGCCGACGCCGACGCCGGGGCGAGTAGGATAGCTCCCCTTTTCATAGAAAAGTCGAGCTAAAAATCCAATGAAAAATGCAACCTCTATTGCTAAACAATGTTTCTCTATGATTGACCCCATAACCTACTTTTTGACCTCAAATGCAAAATTTCCAAACTCGACCTACATTTCATCAAGGCAGTAATTCTTACAAGTTTTATGCAGTTCCAGTGAAAAATACAGACAACATTGCATACACAAGGTTATTCTATGATTTGACCCCCGTGACCTTGCTTTTGACCCTAGATGACCCATAATCTAACTCAACCTAGATTTCATCAAGGTTAACATACTGACCAAGTTTCATGAAAATTAAATGAAAAATGCAACCTGAATTGCATACACAAGGTTTCTCTATTTTTTGACACCATGACCTAGTTTTTGACTCCAGATGTATTCAAACTCGACCTAGATTTCATCAAGGCCATTATTTTGACCAAGTTTCATGAAAATCGAATAAAAAATGCAACCTCTATTGCATACACAAGGTTTCTCTATGATTTGACCCCGTGACCTAGGTTTCGACCCCAGATGGCCAATATTCAAACTCGACCTAGATTTCATCAAGGCAGTCATACTGACCAAGTTTCATGAAAATCTAGTGAAAAATGCAGCCCCTATTGCATACACAAGATTAAAAGTGGACGGACAGACGACAGACAGAGGACGGACACCAGGCGATCACAATAGCTCACCTTTGAGCACTTTGCGCTCAGGTGAGATAACAAGCGACACACAGGTGGACCAAGGGTCATGATTTAAACAATCTTGGTGAAGGTCAACCAGGCACATGCTAAATATCTAAGCTCCAGGCATTGTGGTTTCAGAAAAGAAGATTTTTAAAGATTTTCCCATATAAGCCTTTCTAATCAAGTGACCCTGGGGTGGTGTCAATTTTGACCCGGGGGTCATAATTTGAACAACCTTGGTAGAGGTCCACTAGGCAATGCCAAATGCCAAATATAGAAGGTCTTTGCCTTCCTGTTCTTCTGAAGATTTTTAAAGATTTTCTTTCCATTAACATGGCAACCAGAGTTTTGCATGGAATGGAATTATTTGAAAAATTATGATAGGGCTAATGCCACCCTCCTAAGTATTAAAGGTTTTTAATTTTGCCTGCCACATGAAGGGTAGAGCTGCGGCAAAGTCTGCCTAGAAAGCTTTTCCCTTTCAAAGGGTAAAGAGGTACAAGGTCCCTTTGATTAGGTTATATTGTTTTTGTAATTTGCTAATGTTAAATGCTTTCTATTTTTTCTATTTGAGATATCTTATTCCTGCAAGCCCAACATATCTGAAACGCAGGAGTAGAGGCACGGATCCAACCCCATCAACACCCACAGGCCACCTAGGCAAAGCAACCAACACCGGCGCCCAACTAATAACAAAATCAACACTGACTGCTGATACAACTTCACCACCTTACATTTCATGAGGGAATAGGATCAATGATCTCGTCATCAGCTTCTTTGACTTGAATCACTACCCTAACTTAATATGCTTGATTATGTATTTATTACACAGTACTTTAGTAAAGGCTATACTTACCTGATGTAAATATACCTACACCTGATGTTCAGAGCCTATTATTTTTTGTCAATACATTTTTTAGTTTGAAACTTTCACTCAAAAGAAAATGACAAACCAGCTTAAACAGAAATAATATAGGGATGACGTTATATTGATCCAATGGTTGACTTAATCTACATCTTTGCTGAAATTCTCATTTCGCCTGATTAGAACTGTGCACGGTTCGCAAACTAAATTAAGAGCAAAGAAAGATTCCCTAAATTTGATCATGTGGAGATAACAATTTTGGCAGCACCAAAATATAATTCTCAATGGCAAAAATGTTTGTGAATGTATTGGAACTTTCACCTTTGCTTTAACATTTATATTGTTACCTACCTAGCCTACTTTCCGTATAACAACCACTAAGAGTTGATAATAAACTGTCAAAAACCAGTTATAATCTCCATTTCAGCTAGGATACTGTTTGACTTGCTACTAACAGCTCAAATTATAGAATTTAACACAACACCATGCAAATTTCTTCAACACAATTTCACAACTTCACATACATATGCAAAAGCATCAGTTCATATAATAAATTATTAAATAAACTGTAATATTTCTTTAACATTTTAATAAGAAACATTTATACACTACCATCAGAGCTTTCCTTTCCCTCTCCCCTCCCTCTCTGAAAATCCCTTATATATAGTGACAGGCTGTTGAACAGAATTTAAACGCACATTCGGTAAAATATTTCTTGAACAAATAGACAGAAACTTAGGATTTCCCATAATAAATAAATGTCCACTTTACTACAAGCTACTGGTCCTTTCCAGCATTATCAAAGTTACATAATTAACTGCAAAGCCCCCCCTTATATAGAACCTACTGGTGTCAATGAAATAATTTTTGAAAGTGAACTCTGTCATCAAGTCAATCAGACCCCATTCAAAATTAAATTTTTGCTTTTCAGGGAAGCATTTTATACCTTCTTTGAGAAACTTTTGACCTATTTTAATAACAATTTTATAATTATTCTTAAATAAGATAGCTGCCCATCCCCTCCCTCGGCTCATTCAGACCAAAAGTAAGTTGTTCCCCATTTGTCACATATTTTCGCGACTTCGCAAATCCGTGATTTTCTTCATTTTTTTCGCGATTTTATCAGTTTTAATACAAACAACAGGGCCATGATGGCCCTGTATCGCTCACCAGACTACTATTTGCTATAATTAAAGGGGTCATGGAAATCGACACATGTCCGTTTACAAAGCTCGCCACGTTTAACAGTTTTCTTCCATGTAAGAAAACTTGATGGTTTTTGATTGCATATTGAATGATAAATAAAATAAAATATGATAAAAATTGACCGATGATTGATAGTTTACGAGCGTTATAAAGTTCAGGAATTCATCGGAATGACCGAGATTCTGTCGCCAGATTGCGGCTGAAGATAGCCTTTTAAACCAACTTTGAAATTTTTTTGAACATGCAGACAATTTTTTCCCAATAGATATTTGAATATACTTTACGAAACTACAAAGTTTATAATGTGTCCACTTCTTATTAAAAGTGTCTGGGAAGTTAAATTCGTTTGTTTACATAAATTTGTACAGTGGAACTTCCGAAAACCGAACACTGACGGGACCTGCAGAAAAGTTCGGTTTTTGGAAGTTTCCGGTATTTGGAAGTGTATGGTCATTTGCACTGATAAAGGGAGAGATAATAAAGTCTTTAGGTTTTAAAGCATAGAAGAGATTGTAACTCTTGTTTAGCATATTGCAGCACGAAATGGAATATACAGGACACTGTTCTCAAACAAAGTTCGAATTGCGACGTGTTCGGGGAAAATAAGATAGATTTGTATTTGAAGAAAATTTTTCGATCAATATCATAAATAAATTTCAAAATAAAACGCACACCTCAAGAGTTGGTTTTGGAACCACTTCAGACTCACAATTTATTTTGATTCTGTCCTTTAGGGGCATTTAATTCTACGACGTTTCGGAGTTGTCTCGGGTACATTTTTTCCAAAATGATACAATTTATTTTATTTATATTTTCATCAAAATAAATGTTCTCAATTTTCACTCACCTAACATTAATCCGCTGATCTTTTCTTTATTCGAAATCATTATCTAATAATTACAGTCTTATGTTACATTCTTAATCCTTTGATTGAAAGGTTGTGATTCTAACACGTGTCAAAATAAACGATAACCGTTAATTGGCCAAACAATGGCAAACATTTTGCTGAAAGCAATTAATTTATGATCCGAGTGTTTGTAGTGTCCGGTTTTTGGAAGACAATTTGTACTGAGATAAGTTAAAATTTACGAAAATATCGTCCGATATTCGGAATTTGGAAGTTCCGGTATTCGGAAGTACGTTTTACATAGAAAATAGAGGAGGAAATTTCGGGACTTAACAAATCGTCCGTTTTTCAGAAGTTTCCGGTATTTGGAAGGTCCGGTTTTCGGAAGTTTCACTGTACCGCCATTCCGAAACAAACGTCTGTATTGGTGATAAACGAAGTTATACACTCTATCAAGCTAAGCCTCAGCAGCGCAGTGCCATGCATTCCCGCTTGAAACGCGGGAGATCAGAGATCGAAACTCCATCGGAGTAGGATAAATTTATAATTTACTCTGAAAATATTCATTTATACTTACACTTCTATTATGTATAGTGAGAACGGGATTAAAAAAACGTAATATTGATTCAAAAACGTAACGAATTAATTTGAATATATGGGTTGGGTTAAACGCCCGCGCATGCTCTGTGTGTGCGTGATGTTTACATCCGGTAGTAGCATACGAATGGTGAGCAAACTTTGTTAGTGTGATTCTAACATAATTCGTAGAGGTCCACTACACAATGCTAAGTAACATTTCAAATATCTATTATCTGCCTGTCAGCCTTGTGGTTTTTTTTTAAGTTTTCCCTACATAAGCCTATGTAAAATCAAGTGCTTTCCCCCCCTACCGGGAAGGGTTAATTTTGACCAGGGGGTCCTGATTTGAACAATCTTGTTAAAGGTACACTAGAAAATACTACATGCTAAATATCTAAGCTCTAGGCCTTGTGGTTTCAGAGAAAAAGATTTTTAAAGTTTTTCCTATATGAGCCTATGTAAAACTAAGTGAACCCCCGCGCGGGGTCAATCTTGACCCAGGGCTCATAATTTGAACAATCTTGGTAGAGGTCCACTAGCCAATGCAACATGCTAAATATCTAAGCGTTAGGCTTGTGGTTTCAGAGAAGAAGATTTTTAAAGTTTTTCCTACATAAGCCTATGTTAAACCAAGTGACCCCCCGGACAGGGTCAATCTTGACCCGGGGCTCATCATTTGAACAATCTTGGTAGAGGTCCACTAGACAATGCCACATGCTAAATATCTAAGCTCTAGGCCTTGTGGTTTCAGAGAAGATTTTTAAAGTTTTTCCTATTTGTTGCCATAGCAACCAGAGTTCTGCATGGAATTGAATTCTTTGAACAACTTTAGTTTATACTAATTTATTTTAGCTCGATTGTGAAGAAAGCTTTCAGCTTATTGAGTCACTTTCGAGTCCGCTTCCTGGAAAAACCAGTATTGGTGTCTTATAAGGAGGTATGGGATTGAACTACTTTGATAGAGTTTCATGCAAGGAACATCCCTGCTACGTTCATCAACATTGGCCCAGTGGTTTCAGAGGAGATGTCGTTTGAAGGAAATGGTGGACGGACGGACAGACATACAACAGACCCCAGACGTAAAGCGATCCTAATAGCTCATTCTGGCACTTTGTCCCAAAAGTGTGTTCAAATAATTAGCATAAACAAATACTGGTAGGTTATCTATAAATCCCCCTCCCCGCCGATATTCATGTAGAAAAAAATAGGTCTATAATAATTTGGAAGTTAAAATTTCAACACGTTAGTCAATAATTAAAATACGGACGCCAAAAACGAATTATCTAATTATCACAACCCCAGTGAATAATCTTGCCCTGCGTCCTGCGTCATAGACGCACAAAAAATGCAAAGGACGCAAAGATTTGAAATATGTGCGTCCTTTAGGACGCAAGCAGGTGAAAAGCGAGACTTGGGTATATGCTCGCGGCAGTTTGTATAAAAGAATATCGTCCACGAACTTGCGTTTCCTGCGAGTATTTAGAAGAATTTTCACATGAAATCATTAAAAAATCGGGGCACTTCACGGGTGTAAAATCGCGGTTCTTAGAGTGGTGTTTCAGAACAGCTAACAGGACATTAAATTAGAAATATTTTCCGTGAAAATTTGTATACACGTATTTTTTACTTTTGTACATTTATTAAATTCAAAATATTTGCCGACCGACGTACATTTGTATAGCTTGATAGTGCATAACCCAAAAAAAACTTACTCATATAATACATTGTCTATTCCAAACTAGTTTTTATAATTCCAAAATAATCAGACTTGTCACTACCTGTCAAAATATTCGGTCTTTTTAATGCAACGTGCATTGCTTGGATCAAACAAAACTCAGTGTCGGTGTACGTGCTTTGATCTCGTAACATCTGCGGCTTTATGAGTAAAAGAAGTCGCTGTAGAAATTATTTTATTTGGCAAAGGAAATTCTTTAAAGTAAATACATTGTAGAAGAAAATGTTTCCATAGAAAAAATCGGCTTGAAGCGCTGCGATTTTGTTATATACATAACGTTTATTTTAAATAAAGAATTGTTGCAACTTACAAATTAATGTTAATTAAGTTAATTGAAAATACTTTTCGCATTCACAAATTATCAAACGTTACTCAATCAGTGGTGTCACATAGCTCGAGATTTCAAAGTTGACATAGTTAGTTTGTCATCCTTTATGAATGCTCGTATTTTTCACACCTACCGCGACATTCGCGAGTGACAAATGCTAATTGGAGAATAAACCTCGACTAATTACAGCAGATTTTTAACGGAAATAAATATTTTACATCTACGTAAAAGGTAATTAATATTTTCAGTAACTCAATACTTTTAGAAACAATTATATTTGGAAAAAAAAAACACATCACGGCGGCTTTTCGCAGTGGGGATGTCCGATTCTATTTTCTGACTTTTTCGGAAAGGGACTCATTGTTTCATAGCTGGGACTCATTGTTTTGAAAAATGTGCGTCCCAGGGACTCATATAAATCAAAACTATTCACTGTAACCCTCTTATTCGTTGCTCTTCCGATTAATATAAACTCGTGACGATTTACACAAACATCAGTGCTGGTCGACTTTGAATTTCAAATAAAAAAAAATGTCCTACTTTCAGTTATGACATGTGATTATCGGAAAATCAGGTATACTTGAGTTGTCTTTTGATCGCCAGCAATCTGTGAATACAATGTATTGCAATGCACAGAGTCATCGGCAATTACCACTGGTAACGAGCACAGTACAGCGCCTTTGATTGGCGATTATGCAAGCATTAGTTATTTTGACAGCTTTGTGTCTCTATAGACATTTCCGGGTGTCCAGTATGACATTGTGTCTGCGGTCTCAAATTTCGCCTAATGGAATTACCGAATCACCGGCCCAAAAATGACCCCGGCGGCCACAAAAAACGTGGAAATCCGTGTTCCGCGGATGATTCTCACCCCTGTTATGTAAAACAACTTGATAAAATTTGGTAAGGGTCTACTAGACAATGCTATATACTAAATATCTTAGCTCTAGGCCTTGTGGTTTTTAGAGAGGAAGATTTTTAAAGTTTTTCCTATTTGTTGCCATAGCAACCAGAGTTCTACATGAAATGGAATTCTTTGAGCAATTTTGGTAGAGTTCCATGCAAGAAACTTGCCTGCCAATCATCCATCCTAAACAGTTGAGCATCCATATTAACAATTTTGATGGAATGCTTGGACTTTTTAGGACTAGACTAGCATGATTTTAGAGCAAAATTGTTGCCTTATTGATAAACGCCAACTGCTATTCAATGCTCATTTATTTTATGGAGAAATTCAAACATAAACAAGGGGACTCACAGTGATTCCGCTGAGAAAGTTTCATAACTTTTGTATACCGTATTATGCTTGATAGTCTGTCCGGGGTGTTTCTAAACAAGAAGGCCAAGATGGCCCTATATCGCCCACTTGCGACTGATGACAATATGTGACCAAACTTCAACTCTAAACTATATATCACTAACACAAACATTCTGTTTGACCTTGACAAGGCAAACCTTTTGACCAATTTACATGGTGTTTTTGTTCTAAATGTCACCTGTATGGCATACACAAGGTTTTTAACGGGATGACCTATTTTTGACCTCAGATTACCCATATTCATACTTGACCTAACTTTCATCAAGACAATCATACTGACAAAGTTTCATTTTTGACCCTAGATGACCAAATTTCGAATTAGATTTTATCAAGGCAATCATACTGACCAAGTTTCATGAAGATCCAATGAAAAATGCGACCTCTATTGCATACACAAGGTTTTTCTATGATCTGACAGAGTGACCTAGTTTTTGACCCTAGATGACCCATATTCGAACTTCACCTAGATTTCATTAAGGCAATCATACTGACCACATATCATGAAAATCCAATGAAAAATGCAGCCTCTATTGCATACACAAGGTTTTTCTATGATTTTGACTCTGTGACCTAGTTTTTGACCTCAAATGACCCATATTCAAGCTCGACCTTGATTTCATCAAGATAGTCATTCTGACCAAGTTTCATGATGATCCAGTCAAAAATGCAGCCTCTATTGCATACACAAGGTTATGTGTGGACAGACAGGCGACAGACGCCAGACGACAGTCAGACGACAGACATCAGGCGATCACAATATCTCACCTCAGCACTTTGTGCTCTGATGAGCTAAAAAGTACTTTTGGGGGTAGCAAACTTCATGTGTCAGTGGTTCAGATAGGTTGCTAAACGGAATGCACCCCACTGTAAAGTAACAGTTTCTTTACTGGCAATTCACCCCACAACTTCACTTGGGTGGGAGCATATGGATGGACAATCATCCCCCGGGTGGATCAATTTTTAGCCGGGCTCATAATTTGAGCAATCTTGGTAGAGGTTCACTAGACAATGCTATTAAGTTTTTATGTAAAACCAAGTGTCCCCCCAGGTGGGGTCAATTTTGACCTGGTGCTCATAATTTAAACAAGAGGGCCAAGATGGCCCTAGATCGCTCACCTTGGTACAAGTCCACTTACCTGGTGGAAGATCACTAGATAATGTTATATACCAAATAAGTTTTCCTATATACGCCTTTGTAAAACAAATGATCCCCGCCCCAGGCAAGGTCAATTCTGACCCCAGGGGCATAATTTGAACAAACTTTGAAGAGGTCTACTAGGCAATGCTACATGCCAAATATCTAAGCTCTAGGCCTTGTGGTTTCGGAGAAAAAGATTTTTAAAGTTTTCAATATATAAGCCTATGTAAAACTAAGTGACCCCCGGTACGGGGTCAATTTTGACCCAGGGATCATAATTTGAACAATCTTGGTAGAGGTCCACTAGACAATGCTACATGCCAAATATCTAAGCTCTAGGCCTTGTGGTTTCAAAGAAGAAGATTTTTTAAGTTTTTACTATATAAGCCTATGTAAAACTAAGTGACCACCGGTGCGGGGTCAATTTTGATCCGAGGGTCATAATTTGAACAATCTTGTTAGAGGTCCACTAGCCAATGCTACATGCCAAATATCTAAGCTCTAGGCCTTGTGGTTTCAGAGAAGAAGATTTTTAAAGTTTTTCCTACATAAGCCTATGTAAAACTAAGTGACCCCCCGTGTGGGGTCAATTTTCATCCGGGCTTCATAATTTGAACAATTTTGGCAGAGGTCCAGTAGCCAATGCTACATGCCAAATATCTAAGCTCTAGGCCTTGTGGTTTCAGAGAAGAAGATTTTTAAAGTTTTTCCTATATATTCCTATGCAAAACTAAGTGACCACCCCCACGGGGTCAATTTTCACCCGGGGGTCATAATTTGAACAATATTGGTAGAGGTCCACTAGACAATGCTACATACCAAATATCTTGGCTCTAGGCCTTGTGGTTTCAAAGAAGAAGATTTTTTAAGTTTTTCCTATATATGCCTATGCAAAAACTAGGCCCACCCGCGCGGGGTCAATTTTGACCCGGGGGTCATAATTTCAACAATCTTGGTAGAGGTCCACTAGACAATGCTACATGCCAAATATCTAAGCTCTAGGCCTTGTGGTTTCAGAGAAGAAGATTTTTAAAGTTTTTCCTATTTGTTGCCATAGCTACCAGAGTTCTGCATGGAATGGAATTCTTTTAACAATTTTGGTAGAGCTTCAAGCAAGGAACATTCCTGCATAGTTTTATCAACATTGGCCTAGAGGTTTCAGAGGAGATGTCATTTGAATCAAAATGTTGACGGACGAGGGACAATCATCGAGCAGAAAAGCTCACCCTGGCATAGGTGAGCTAATAAGCCTATGTAAAACTAAGTGACCCCTGGTGCGGGGTCAATTTTGACCCAGGGATCATAATTTGAACAATCTTGGTAGAGGTCCACTTGCCAATGCTACATGCCAAAAATCTAAGCTCTTGGCCTTGTGGTTTCAAATAAGATTTTTAAAGATTTTACTATATAAGCCTATGTAAAACTAAGTGAACCCCCGTGCGGGGTCAATTTTGATCAGAGGGTCATAATTTGAACAATCTTGGTAGAGGTCCACTAGCCAATGCTACATGCCAAATATCTAAGCTCTAGGCCTTGTGGTTTCAGAGAAGAAGATTTTTAAAGTTTTTCCTATATATGCCTATGCAAAAACTAAGTGCCCACCCACGCGGGGTCAATTTTGACCTGGGGGTCATAATTTGAACAATCTTGGTAGAGGTCCACTAGACAATGCTACATGCCAAATATCTAAGCTCTAGGCCGTGTGGTTTCAGAGAAGAAGATTTTTAAAGTTTTTCCTATTTGTTTCCATAGCAACCAGAGTTCTGCATGGAATGGAATTCTATGAACACTTTTGGTAGAGCTTCATGCAAGAAACATTCCTGCATATTTTTATCAACATTGGCCAAGAGGTTTCAGAGAAGATGTCATTTGAATCAAAATGTTGACGGACGACGGACGACGAACGACGTACGATGGACGACGGACAATCATCGATCAGAAAAGCTCACCCTGGCATAGCCAGGTGAGCTAACAATCTTGGTAGTGGTCCACTAGGATATGCTACATGCCAAATATCTAAGTGCTAGGCCTTTTGGTTTCAGACAACAAGATTTTTAAAGTTTTTCCTATATTTTGCCATAGCAACCAGAGTTCTGCATGGAATGGAATTCTTTGAACAATTTTGGTAGAGCTTCATGCAAGGAGCATCCCTGCCAATTTGAAGATAACATTATTCTGCTGACATGGACAACGTTTGGTGGTCAAAACCACCCCTGGTTTTAACTGCCTGTTATAACCGGTTAAAACCGCCACGGTCAATACTCCAAAAGTGGTCAATACTGGTCGATTGGTGGACAATTGAATGTTTTCTTATAGAGTTTTAGTTATTTTAATGCAAAAAAATGAACTAATACTTTATATTGATGATAAAGATAACAGTCAGCTTATCCACTGGTCAATACACTGCAACCTCATTATAAAGCGCCGTTTAAACGCGAATCCCGGTATAACGCGGTTGGGTCTTGGCTCCGAAAAATTTCGGGATCAACCAAAATCATTTCTGTCCGAATAGCATTGTCCCTATGGCAGGTTGTTAATTGATCATTGTCAGGTGGACGTTTTTCAAGCATCTATTAACACAGAAGTGTTAAAACAATTGCAATTAAAATTTGTTTGCACATCTTTGGTTGTTGGCACACCTGAACTTTAATCAATCAATTACAAAACTGTTATAGTTTGAGCATGCCAGGCGAGTGATATGTAATACAAGTTCAGAGCTATTTGATCAGATATCATTCATAATGTCATTTCTATATATTTTTTTACTAAATAAAAATAAATCTTCGAACATTTATAAAATATTAAAATTTTAGCAGTCTTTCACCGTATCATTTTCTGAAAACAAAAACAACAAAAAATGTACTTTCACTTTAGCCGTATCATTTTCTGAAAATGGATGTACTTTCGTTTTCAATAGCAAATATTTACGTAAGATTTCCTCTTTTATATACAGTAAAGTCTTGATTATTCAAAGTGTCGGGACCAAGATTTTACTTCGAATAATCCATGGGTTCGAATAATCCAAGTACCGAAGATAGCCAGCTGATTGTTATGTAAATCGTCAATATATATGTATATAGCTATCACGGATGCTTAACGTAATATACATTGCGTATATGATTTAGATGAAAGGAAAAGGAAACAGAAATAAATCATATATAATTCATTTTTTCCTTTTTAAACCTTTTCCACTCGTTGCTGATCTAGGTATGGTAGTCGTGAGTTTGTTATTCGAAATTAAAGGTGAACATATATAACCGACTTTCAAACAAAAACAAAAGTAGTTCCTTTGGTGTTAAACAAACAAGGTTAAAGCGAGTATGTTATTATCACACCTTAGCACATATAACGTGCCAACCGCGTGTCGTTTTTCACAAGTTGAGCATGTCAGCAATTTTTGGTTTAATTGGAATGCATTTTGAATAATGGGTGTGAAATTCCTTACAAACATTGTAAATCGGACTGAAAAAACACTTCGAATTACACGAGGTATGCGTAAAATCCATTTCGAATAACCCGTTTATTTTTATATAAATTTATATATAAAACATTTCGGAAACAAATATTGTCTTCCGATTACACCAGGTATACGAATAATAGGTTGTTGAATAATCGGGGTCGAACTGTATTTAATTTTGTGATGAATTAACTAATTTATTTCCATAACATCATTATTTTCTACAATTTAACCACTCGATTACACAAACAAGAGGCCCAAGATGGCCCTATATCACTCACCTAGGTACAAGTCCACTTGTCTGGTGGAAGATCACTAGACAATGTTATATACCAAATAGGTTTTCCTATATACATCTTTGTAAAATAAATGATCCCCCCCTCTGGGAAAGGCCAATTTTGACCCCAGGGGCATAATTTGAACAAACTTTGAAGAGGTCTACTAGGCAATGCTACATGCCAAATATCTACTAAGCTCTAGGCCTTGTGGTTTCACAGAAGATTTTTTAAAGTTTTTCCTATATAAGCCTATGTAAAACTAAGTGACACTTGGGCAAGGTCAATTTTAATCCAAGGGGCATAATTTGAACAATCTTGCTATATATCAAAGCTCTAGGCCTTGTGATTTCAGAGAAGAAGATTTTTAAAGTTTTTCCTATATAAGCCTATGTAAAACTAAGTGACCACCCGTGCAGGGTCAATTTTGATCTGGGGGTCACAATTTGAACAATCTTGGTAGAGTTTTACTAGCCAATGCTACATGCCAAATATCTTAGCTCTAGGCCTTGTGGTTTCAGAGGAGAAGATTTTTAAAGTTTTTCCTATATAAGCCCATGCAAAACTAAGTGACCACCCTCACTACAGTGCTTTTAAATTGTATATAACCAGCTTTGTTTATGAGACATCCTTCAGGAATACGTGACACTACCTACTCAGCACTTTAAAGCTGCTCGCTCTCAGATTTTTGTAAAAAAAATATTGTTCTTCAAACTGTATACAATAACATATTTTAGAGCATATAGTCATATAAAAAGGTTCCAGTATACATTCCAGTCAATTATATCTGTAGATTTGAAACAATACGCTACCAAATGATATTTAAAGCATTGCAAATGCTTTTAAAATTCCATTATAAACATATAGTGTAGCCACTGACCTATATACACATGGAATGGCAACTCTCGTATTTTCCTATACAAGTTCAACCTTTTTGTCGCAGACTGGGAGACTTCATGTGAGATTTTAGCATCGATGGACAATATCCATTAAACATACCGAATACATGTACTTTTTAAGTGGACGTTTTAACTCCTACAACAACAATATCCTACCAAAAATCATAAAAGAAAGCGTACATATATTATCACTTAACCTAAAAGTCTCAGCGGATTTTTGAAAATATTTCATTAAAAAAACTAGAAGAAAATTTACAGAATTCAAACCCTTGGTAGTAGTCTCTTAGCCTTACCCTTTAATTTACTTTAAGAAATCCTTTGAAAAGCTAAATGTTAAACCCAGGCTTAATCTTAGAGCCTATAATAGTTTGAAACTTAAGTAGGCTACACAAAATATTTAGTGTTCTTTTACCATTTTTCATCGGTTTGCACCATCAAAATTTTATGAATGGAAGCATTAGTTCAGTGTTCCAGCTAGGCCTAAATAGCAGGGCGCGGCGCCCTGCCCCTTTTCTGCAGCGCCTTGTCTTTTTTAATAGCGCCCTTTGCCCTTTTGATAAGACAACTTTGTTGCCCTTTAAGAAATTTTAAATTTTGACAATGTACATTCTGACGCATGACCGGTCGTAAATAGCAGCTGTTTTCCCGCCTAATTGATAAACACATGTTGATGACCTCGGGCTATAATCGGATTAACACTAATTGATCAATGCTCGATTGTTCCGTTTATGTAACAGCTTGATGTTTGAGAACCATGATAGATAGGTGTCAACACTTTATGATCTTTGTAAATGTACTAATTCCTTCAATGTTAGATAAATTTAATTATAAATCTCAATCCAAAAAAAACGTAAGCGTAGTTGCACATTTTTTTTCAATACACACAATTATGCATGCAAAAAATGCATTTATATATAATACAGAAATTAAGAAGTTAAAACAGTTCTCTATTTTTTATCTGTCTTTTCATTAAAACACACTAGGTTTTCATGGGAACTATAAATGTTATTGGAAAATTATCATTACGATTTTATTTCAAATAGTTTTGCAGTTAAACCTTACAGTTTGTTGATTTTGATTACCTCCCTTTTCTAAGGTTGAAATACTTTCATTTACACAAACATTCGTAGTTGTATTCAACTTTTAATGCAAAATTACTGCACTTTAATTATTTTTTCTTAGCAAATTCCCCTTTTGCTTTCAAAGATTTGACAGTTTATGTAGAGAGCAAAAACAAATTTAAAATGTTTTTTTTGATAAACAAATTTAATATGTTTATTTTTTTCTTGTTATCAGTCATTCCCATTGTAGATTTCCTGCACCAGAAATTTCTATTGTCTTTAATAAACGTAATACATGCTTAGTTGACTGAGAAAAACTAAAAAAATCAGGTTAAGTTAACAAAAAAGAAGTCTTATATTTCCAGTCAATAAAACACATCAGATGCCTGAACTTTAATATGTAAATTTAACAATATACTACTATTATAAATCCAATTTGACAGTTACAAGGAAATGGTAGACTGTCGTCTTCTTTCATTTTTATTCGTTTTTGTACATTTCAAAATTAAAGATGCATAGAGACCAGCGATGAAAACCGAGGAATCACCTTTCCCGAATGTAAAAAAAATATCAGTACCCGGATGTGCGAAGCCGAGAATAGACCTGCTCACCGCTTCGCAGCTCGAAATGCCCTTTTTTCACCGGCACCCTGCCCTTTTGAAATCCTAGCTGGAACACTGTCACCATATATAGTAGAGTTTCGTAACCTTGTAATATACGGACCCTGATTCAGTACACAGTGTGTGATGCTCTACTTTGAACGACGTGAATCAACGTAACTTACCATTGACGAATTTAACAACAGCAAGGTATCACTTTTTCCACTTCAAAGGCAAAGCGATTTTACAGGTTCATATTTTACAGTAGTCTGCCTTCTAGTCTCACTATTTCCACTCCGAAGATAGACCGATTTAACACAGTTGTCCACCTTCTAGAGAGGTGTGTAGCGGTGTAACAGTTATAAAATATCAGATCTGTGAACGGGGTCACACTGAAACGCCAAATTAATTAGGCTATCTTTTTATTGTGTCAGTGGATCATATTTATAAACAGGTTAAAGACGGGCATTCCAATGTAGAAACAGCGTATATATAACAGTATATTTTTCACACAGCCGCCATTATCGGCCGGTGACATGATAATTACCACCTATATTATTTGCATAGCCTATTTCGGAAATGTGACTCTGGTGCCTACTAAACGACGGTACCGGTATCCTCCGGTACCGGTATCCGCCGGTATCGCTTATTATTGATTTTTCACACTTAATCCTTTTAAATAATCGATAATTGAGAGTGTCGTGTGTTTACATGGTTGAACAATTATAAAGTATAAACTTTTTTTTGGTAAATTTGATGTATGTGTTACTTAAAATAATTAAATATGAAGCCGTTAAGATTAAAAATGCAATGGTTGGTTAACTGACTAAACTCGGCCGTCTCTTTATGAAACCACATCAGTGCAATTCATACTTACATGTACTTGAAATCATTTATTGTGCTTCAATACGTGACTGCATAATATATTTTGCACAAATTGTCCATGTTTCAAGTAATAAGTATGCATGTCTAGATTGCAAATGTGTAAGTCAAATAAATTAGATGTCCCAAATAAATAGTAAACATGAATATTACTGTAACTAATGTCACCTTATCCATATGTCATTGCCATGTCATGTACACTTTTACCGAATAAAAAAACTAAAATTTATAAACTTAGCGATGTTATACTCTAAGAAACATAGAACTGACTAGATAAAATGAACGAACAAATAAATATAATTGTGGGGCATGTTGTACAATTAAGCTTGTCAAAGACATACTAAACAATAACCAAGAGCATGCCCCGTGCTTATAAAAGTTCCTTGAGCACAATCTCATGCTCAGCAAAAAAATCATGCTCAAGTTTTATGAAGTGAAGTCCAGTTATGTCTTGTTACTTAGTCGGGAAACATTACACTAATCAGAATATCTGTTCTTCAGCTTATGTATCTTAATATTAAACCCGACTTTGTTATTAAATATAACTTGACTTCATTTCATATTATTTAGCATGATTTTGTGCTGAGCATGAGATTATGCTCAAGAAACTTTTATAAGCACGGGGCCAAGAAACAAGAGGTATTTCTGTAATGAATGCTTTTTATGGGCCTATCTAACATCATAAGTACTACACCCTGCAGTTAGTAGGAGGGGAAGCATCAGACATATATAATTAAAAATATTTTTATAACCCACCACAGCAAGTAACTGCAAATATGTTTACATGTATGTGATGCGTACACTTGATATTTTTCAAGCGGGACAAAGGATTTATTATAAAAGCATATTTTACTCTAATTGTCGTCTTTTTCACAGCGACCGATACTGAATAAACAACCCAATTAAGGGATTATAGGGGCCCCAAAGTGTCACCTTGTATATTGTCACTTTTTAACACGGATTAATTACTTAAATCTGAAGTCTATGAGAAAGTAGAATGTAAAATTAAGAAGCTGCATATAGAGTGCATAAACAATAAAAAAATCATTATTCACTAATTCACTCTTAAAATTAAAACAGTCAAGAGTTGACATGAGTCACTTTCTTATATATATGTACACAGCATGTTTTACTGTTGATAATAATTGAAAAAAAAATCAAATCTAGTAAATATTTAAATGCACGTGTAGTTATAACTTGTAGCGCGCTTACCATGTCTAAACATAATCAGCGCATGAAGTATATCACACACTTTTATGAATTATTTTAATTATAATTTACGACTGTAAAAGGTATATAAAAAAGAAATCTGCATGCAATTTCATTATAGGCATGACAGCATCATATTATCGTGAATGAAAATACTCAAACTATGACTCGTATGAGATTTTAGTAAATATTATAAAATCTGCAAGTATTTTGTCCTGAACATAAAAACCTAAATAGCTATATTAACAAAAGCTTGCTTGAATAATCTTACTCTTGTGCTAAATTTATTATTGTATAGAGAAATGTTTAAATAAATAAAAGTCTTCATATACAGTTCTGCCACTATTTTGGTATTTGCAGATCGCAGTTAAAATTTAATATTCATCGTCTATAACTGCATAATTTATATTTACTTTACATATGTACACAACTAGCAGTTTCTTTCTCGATCAACGCCTCTTTCTTCAACAACTTGCAACATTCATTCAAGCATTTCGGATACCGGGATTTGCGATACCGGCGGATACCGGCGTTTCTTGATCGATACCGTCGTTTAGTAGGCACCTGTGACTCTGCGCATGCGCTTAATCTCTGATCTACCCAACCCATGTAACTCCGTTGCCCACGAGTTGGGCATTTTTGAATAAGTTACGGGGGTTACTCGAGTAAGAACAGAATGTATTCTGGTCAACTCGTGGGCGCCTAGGTTACATGGGTTGGGTAGATCAGAGATTAAGTGCATGCGCAAAGCTTATCCGAGTTACATTTAGGGAACCTATGCTGGAGGTATTTTGAATGTATATCAGCTGTTCAGAAAGCAGGAAATCCTAACAATTTTGATTTGCCTCAGCGAAAACATAATGTTATTTCTGCTAAATCGAAACAAAATGTTTATGTGCGTCATCACGTGACTATGTCGTTCTGATTGACACGACACATTTCACCACGAAGGGAACCAATGCTGGCGGTATGTGATATTTGACAACCAACAGGTGGGAAACAGTTTTTAGAGCCTAAATACTAACTAACAAAAGATAACAGTTTCCATAGAATATATATTTTCATACAAAAGAAATGTTTTATCAAAAATGCTTACTTTAACTGGGTGATTTTGATTTCTAATTTTTCTAGCGAAATGGATCAAGTACAAATGTATCGGCTGCTGTGACGTCACAGAGCTGCACGCGCGGCTATCGCTACCTTTGCTGTAAAAGCATTTCATCGACATCTCAATGCTGAATATACCCTGAAATTTTTTTCTTCATCTGTTTTTCGGTAAATAGCCGTTTTTCGGAGATACCACCTGCATAGGGATACCGCTAGCATAGGTTCTATCACTCTAGATGATCGAGACCTGTTAGAATAAAAGGCTGAAAGTACTTTGCTTGGAGTTTAATAAAATAGATTATCATCTACCCTGGTGGCGAGGTTAGTTTCTTGTCGCCATTGCAAGTATTTTTGGTCTTTATAGATCTAGCAAATTTTTAAATCTGGAAATTTTATTTTATTTTTCCATTATTGCTTAGACGTAAAAATCCGCATTTTTGTGATTTTCTCCTTATGGGCGTAATGCAAAGTGACGTACGTCCTGCGTTGCGTTGATTTTCAAGATGTCAGCGTCCATAGCTGACGTTACCAGGGACGTACTCAAAATTACCAACGTCGGAAGAGACAAGTTTTTGCGGTGCATAATTATCTGCCATTTAATTAATGTACGTATGCCGACCTGAACAAATCCGTAACGACAGTTCAACGATTTCGGCATACCAACTTACTTTAAATCACCGGCATGATCAGCCGGTACATTTTCGTTATTATACATTAAGTGTCAGTAACACGCCGGGGGAACTAGCATATGAAGTGCAACATGCACTTCGGTAAAAATCATATGCGGAGCTTCCGGAACTCCATATGCGGATGAATTTAAAAGAAAAACATGGTACGTGATGTTACATTTGTCCATTTTTTATATAATCAAAGAAGAATTGCAAAAAAAACTCGAAAGCTATTCGACCCTCATATAAATTTCACGTCTCTCCATATATGTAATTTACTTGTACGTTTAGAAATGACAATGAAAACTTTGAACAAAGTGTCTGACAAATGTGAAAGAAAGTAGTCAACAATTATGAATGATCATGTTTTTGTTGTAAATCGCATTTCTGGCGAGGTATGAACGAAGAATATTAGAAAATATGCACAAATCTGCGCTTGGAAGAAAAAAACATACAGAAAATGATTTAGGAAAGAATTCCTCGGCTAAAATGTAGATGCATTACATATGTGCAGTGTGCACTCCATATGTGCTATAAGATGTTATGTGGGACTGTTCAAAGGAAGTGGCTGCTCGTCCGGTGACCGGACGGCTAGAATTTTATAGTCGTCCGGTAACCGGACGAACTGCTATACTAGTATGCTAGGCTAGTCGTCCGGTAATCAATTTCTTTGTATACGAATGTAAGAGCAATAGTAAAGCAAACAAAACTGTGCGATATGTGTTGTATACCTTTACCTTTCCTATGACATTTGTTTGTTTTAAGTGAATGTGTTTTTTATGCATTTCTTCGAGGTATGAATTGTCCGAACCCAAAATTAGCGATTTTTGCGGATTTAGGATCCCGATACAATATTACTTGGCAATAAAATGGATAATAAAAGAATCACATAATGCTGTGTGTGTAACATTTTTTTACTACAGCAGTAGTTTTGACCGAATTGAAATGGAAATTTCATTCAAATACAGGCGGGCAGTGTACCTAAATATCGTTTTTTCGATATGAGCATAAAAACACCCATACCTTCCGTAAGAATTTTTTTCACATAGTCAGGTAGGTAGCAGGACCCGAAACAATGACCCTCAATCTGTGATAAGTTTTATGTTTTAGTATAGGCTGCTAGCCACTTCTTGTGCTTCATACTTCTTGAGTTATTTTCAACAAAATTAGAATGATACACTAAACCAATCCGTTTATTGTAGCAAATATCACTTGTAAAGTTCTAAACAAGCAAAAAAAAGTGCGTCTGGTACTGATATTATCAGGAAAATTCCTGTCCACGAAACAAATGATACTTCATATGGCTTTACACACATTTACATACATCAGCATATTACGAAAAAAAAATTGTCACAAAAGCTCACTTGACCCCTTCGTGGTGATGTGAGCTTAAATTTATAGGTGTATATACAAGGATAAATGTCTCTGGCGGACCGAGATCAATCATGGGCCTAGCAATTATATTTCAAGACCATAACAGTTTGAACAAAATGCCTCAAAAATAGAAATTTCTCCCAAAATAGTCTTAACTGTGTTCCTATAAATGAAGGTACAATTATTTCTAAAATAATTGATAAGTTTAATGTGAGGAGCTAAAATATCAGTTAAAATGCTTAATATTGGTAAATTTTCACTACATGTATTTGGACCGCTTATGAAATTAACAAATTCTCCATCTACTCTAACAAGATAGATTAAAACAAGCACAAGTTACACATCTGTTTAAGAAGAATGACGCTGTACTGAAATCAAATAACAGACTTGCCAGTATTCTACCATATTTTCCAAAATCTTTGATTCTTTTTAGCTCAACAGCTTTCAACTTACTTTGACACTATTTTTCACGTTTTGTTTTTTTTTTGTTTTTTGTTTTTTGCTTTTAGGAAAGGTCATGGTTGCCAGACTGTAGTACTTAGATTGTTGGAGGACTGGATGCAGGCCCTCGGTGAAAATTAGTATGTGGCAGCAGTCCTGATGGATCTGTCAAAGGCCTTTGATTGCCTCCCTCACGATATATTTCTAGCCAAATTGTCATTTTGTGGCTTGTCTGAAAGCACTCCGCTTTCTTGCAGTCTTACTTAACTGGCCGCAAACTGCAAATTGGAATTGGAAATATAGTTAGCTCATCGGCTTGTTTAACCGAAGGTGTGCCTCAAGGTCCAGTTTTAGGCCCGTTACTGGATAATGTATTTATAAATGATATCTTTTGTTTTATACACAAGAGTACAATATATAACTATGCTGACGACAACACGGTGGTGGTGTGGTGGCCGAGTGGTTAACGCTCTGGACTACCAATCCGGAGGTCCCCGGTTCGATTCTCGGCCGAGGCACTGGATATTTCAGAAACGCTTTTCAGTGTTTCCCACCTATCTGAGATGAACTGGTTAGAAACCCAGAGGTAGTCTCGCGTGTATCGGTGCTATACACCGGGCACGTAGAAAAGAACCAAGGGGTCTATTCGTAAAAGAGCTAGGGTCTGGTACCCGGATTCTCTTGTATCTGCTTCTTTCTCTAAAATAAAGGACCACAATGGAATATGTGTTATCCTTGGTACTGAAATAAATAAAAAAAACACAAAAAAACACCTTGTTATTACATTCGCCAAACTTTGATGCATTAATACAAGTTTTGCAAAATGAAATTAATGTACTTATTGACTGGTTTAAATGTAACAAAATGCAAGCCAATCCAGACATGTTTCAGCGTTATAGCAGTAGGCAAAAGATCATTTTTGAAACAACCAGTTTTTGAAATAGGGTCAATGCAGTAACATATCCTGTGAAGATTAAGTTTAACTATTGGTTATAGATATTGACTACAAATTAAGTTTTGACAATCTGTAAAAAGGCCGGAAGGCAGCTTAATATTTTGAAAGGAATTGGAAAAGATTCATTAAATTAAAAAGAAGAGAGTTTATAAATAAGCTTATGCTTCCTACTCAATCCACTGTTTGTAAGTATAGGATATCGACCGAGTACGAGGTCTTTCTTTGTAGGAAAGACCTGTTCACGGGCTGTATGTAACAACGAGAGCGCGTAGCGCCGAGGTGTTTCATGAAGCCCTGGAACAGGTCTTTCCTACAAAGAACGCCGTTATACGAGGTTGATATCCGGCTTACACACCTTCAACAAGCCATGCTAGTAAAACGGTGTAAAATGTCTGAATTTAATAAAATAAGCGAAACGGGGTATGATAAAGACGAAATTTTGTCCCAAGCCCTGGATGTTTTTGAAGAGCAGGAGGCAAATGACATCTTTATAACACATAATACGTACAGGTAATATTATTATGTTTTTTTTTCTCATTTATTCGTAACAATGTGTAATACACTAATCTTCGTGTCGTTAAATATTTGTATGTAAGTTGTAGTTTTACTTTTTATACATCCGTATCGAATTTTATGAGGGAATCATATTGAGTTGCGTTGTCCGTCCGTCCGTGTCTCCATCCGTGCAAATTGTGTCTTCGAAATTAATAAGCAACCCCAATTATCATTATAATTTCAAAGGAGTCATCGGTACAAAGCCTTAGTCCGCTCTATTTCTCAGGAATAAATAAAAACTTGACTGGAGTATTAAGTACATTTGTACCAAACTTTTTGCATATCGTCAACGTGTTGCGCTCGGTCATTCATTCATTCATTCATTCATTCATTCATTCATTCATTCATTCACTGACGGCCCTTTGCTTTTTAAGACGTTCAAAAGCAGTCTCGTGTACACAGAGATTTTTGTTGATTCAAGTGGGTTTCACGGTAAACAGGTAAAGGCTTTAAATTTACGGAAGCGGAGTGTTTAAGCGACCGGATACTCTCGTCTGGAGAATACAGACCAAATATAAAAATGTATCCGGGTACTAAGTGCTCACTTAACATGCTAAATAATTTAAATGAATGTCTTTAATTATAGTAAGTTGTAATAATAACAATTGAATGAGTTTTTTTGCATTTCATCGAGTAAAATTATGAACTATCAGAAGTTTTACACCTAATTTTAATATAAACACCTTCTTTATGCAAATTAGGTGTAAAACAGTTCATACGTCGATGAAATGCAGAAAAACAAATTCAATTCTTAAAGGTACGTCTGTTACGCTCAAACTAAAATATATTAAAAACGTACTGGGTCATTGTGTATTTGTTTCTTTTTCCTGTGATATACTCTCAGACCTACGATTTTGCTGTAAAAATACCCTTTTATATCAGAACTGTTTATTTATGCACAAGTAGGTGTTTGATACGGGTCGATATCGTTTTGAAAGTGAAAAGCTCGTGCACAGGTCTATCTTTGCCCGTGGACAGGTCTGGCTAGAAAATTTTCAGACCTGTCCACGTGCAAAGATAGACCTGCGCACGAGTTTTTCATTGTTATTGCAGGTCTTTCAAAAATATATGGACCTATACCAAACAAAGGAGTAGGTGTGTAACATGTAATAATTAGAAATATCGTGTACCTGTCATAAATACTTAATCCTGATTGGCGATAGCGCTCACGTGCCGGGTCTGCAAAAGTATGTGTAGGACTGGAAATGATGTGTAGACCTGCATGGATTTTAAGACGTCATTTCTGTTATATTTTCGTATGATTTTCACTACTGTTTATGAGGTATACGATATAATGATTATAGACTAATGTTTCGGTCAATACATAGTTTTGCGGACCTGAAGTTAAAAGACTTCGTCCTCGGTCAATATCACTTTTAACAGGTCCGCAAAACTATGTATTGACCTCAAATTTAGTCTATAATTGTATATTGTATGAATAAAATATTGTTTAAACTAAACTTATAAAGCTGACAATTTTTCATACATTTATTTTGTCAAATTTCAATTTTTGCTCTATGGCTTGGCACTTTTGTTCTGAAACAAATACTAGAAAAAATGGGGAAAATACAAGAAAGGGCTCTCTGATTTATGTTTGATGATTAGGCCTACTGAACTGTTATACTGTACACTGCATGTGTTGTTTAGTGTTTACTGTGTGTAGTCTTGCCGACATGAAATAAAACTTACCTTATCTTATTTTATTTCGATCCAGCATGACTATATTTGTTCATCGAGACGTACATTTTTAAAAAGTCACTCTCTGAAGATCAATGTATATAACTTACATAAAATATGTGTAATGCATACACAGATGTAGCAAATACGTAAAACATTCAGCATAAGTGATTCATTTTAAGTGCATGCGCCACATTTGTATAGTAAGCACATGCGTCACATATGTAGTCTATGCGATACATAACGAAGTACATGTGTCGCATATGTAGTGTATGAGTTGTGTAAGTTATATATGCGTTAAATTGTGTAACTTGCATGTACAATTGAAAATTTTAAAATAGCATGGTGTATCGGGAAAGACTGTCCTTTTATTCCATATTATGCCGAAGTGTAAATGTGTGTAAAGCCGTGTTGGGGTGGACATAAAAAATTTTATGATCACTTTTCTTTGCTTGTTAAGAATTTAACAAGTGACATTTGCAACAATAAACAGATTGTTTTAGTGTATCATTCTAACTTTATTGAAAATAACCCAAGAAGTAGCGCGGTATGAATCACAAGAGTTTTGACCAATCCCATATTACATCTTATAGCACATATGGAGTGCACATTGCGCATATGTAGTGCATCTACATTTTAGCCGAGGAATTCTTTCCCAGATCATTTTTTGTATGTTTTTTCTTTTTCAAGAGCATATTTGTACATATTTTCTAACATATACTCAACAAAATTAGAAACGTCCCTCTTTTATCGCTTCCATAAACTTGTCTGCGAATGTGTTACCAGTGCAATATACATGTTTATCTAATCCCTATATTGTTAACTTTACCATGGTGTAGAGTGTACCAACTGTACACCTCTACATCGTGGTCAGTGACTGAAATGTTCATTTACATGATTTCCACGTGCACGAGGAATGGCAACAAGAGCGGTCGCGCGTCATTTCGGATGCTGCCGTAAAACGATTGAGCGCCTTTCAGTTCGTTACCGACAAACCGGTGCTGTTCAGGATCGTCCGAGACCTGGAACACCCCGTATGACAATGGCTAGAACCGACCGCTACATAATACTGACGCACTTACGTCACTGTCGGCTGCCAGCCACTGTCATGGCTAGACGGTACGGCGTCTCAGCGCAGACAATTCGTAATCGGTTGCATCGCAACGCCCAACCAATCAGAGCACGGAACCCTTACACCGTCAAATAATGACCCGACGTCACCGGGCTGCAAGGCTTTTACAGGCGCGACGTCATTTGAATTTCAGAAGAGCAGACTGGAATCAAGTATTGTTTACTGACGAATCTCGATTCACCGTCAGTCACGCAGACGGTAGGTTACGCGTCTACAGGCGCAAAAATGAGCGTTTTACAGACTGCTGCGTCACAGAGAGGAATAGGTTTGGAGGAGGGGTGATGGTCTGGGGTGGAATTATGGGTGACTTGGTTTTTATACAGGTAAACCTTAATGCACAACGCTATGTTGCTGAGGTATTAAATGCATATGCCTTACCATTTATTCGTCGCCATGGCCCTGGTGTAATACTACAGCAAGATAATGCTCGCCCTCATGTAGCAAGGTTCACCACTCAGTTTCTGGCAAGGAACAACGTTAACGTTCTCCAATGGCCGGCGATTTCTCCTGATCTCAAGCCAATTGAGCACATTTGGGATGCGTTGGGTCGAAGAGCAAGAGCCAACCACCAAATTGATAATATTCATGACCTGACTCATGCGTTGCAACATGAATGGAGAAATTTGCCTAATGCACTCATTTTAAATTTCGTTGCGTCAATGCGCCGTAGAATAGTGGCGTGCATTCGTGCAAATGGTGGTCACACACGATACTGACAAAAATTAATGCAGAATATTAAACTTGAAATTAATTCAATGTCCTAAATTATAATCTAACATGGATCCTATAATCTAGTGATTTTTCATTTGGACCCCTACTGTGTTTTCAAGGGCAACAGTCTTTACGTTTTCTTTCCGGCCATATGTTTTGAACAGAAATCTTCGCACCAGTGAACACAATTTAAGTTTGGTTGTTATTTATGAGTGTAACATCCTGAGTTTCCTGGAACACTTTATCTAAACAATGAGGGACGTTTCTAATTTTGCTGAGTATACTTCGTTCATACCGCGCCACAAATGCGATTTACAACAAAAACATGAACATTCATAATCGACTGTGTAAACTCATTCTGCAATACAACAACTTGCAATGCGAACTTTATAAAGTTTCTCCCTCGCTCAAATATCAGCCAGAAATAATAAGAAGTATCTTTTTCAAAAAGATAAACGGCGTAATGACGGGTGCAGACACGTATGTAAATGTAACTTCTTGAAAGGGAACCTGCAAACAGGAAGTATGAAAATAGTAAAACCTATGCTTGTCAAATAATTTTATAAGTGTATTATCCTTGGAAAACTGACGTTCATAATTTTTACGCTTGAATAGTTTTGTACAAAAGTACTCAAAGATATATCAAAAGTGTGTGACTTAAGACAGTTTTTGCATGAAAGGAGACCGGAAATAGGATAACTTGAAAGAATAAAGTTCATGAGCTTTAAATGGAAGATAATTGATTTATTGTACGTAGTTTGATCGATACACGGGCTGGTTGAACGCGGCAAATTTCCGTGGGTTTTATCGCATTAAAATTGACAACTATAAAATATCGGGGTCCAAAATCAAAGCACTGAAAGTACTGGTAAATCGATGACCTTAAACAACAGCAGATGTAGTTAACGCACATAAAACCATTCTCTAGTTTTTTAGTACAGTAGCTTGCCATTTTGTAAAAGTATAGCACAATGTCTCTAGATTGTTCATCAGTGAGAATCAAGCCAGATCCTTATTGCGGGCCGCAGCAGCGGCCCGCTATATTTAATACGTGGTGAGTAAAAGATGCATGGAGACTTAAGCACTAGATCGAACATATGCGTCTCTTTTCATTATAAAATTGAGATACTTCTGAGATGAAAACTGTACACACAGTCAATTTTTTTGGAAAAGCAAGAGTTGTCGTTTGTAACTGAGCTGTCATTCGTTTGATAGAGGGCGCAATCTAATATACGCTGGTAAAAAAAGAAAAAAGAGCTTTTCACGTTTCAGTCGCAATCTACACCTAGAAAAATGGATATATGATTGCTTTTTCCACTAACACAACCTTTGACATTATAGAAACGAAACGAGTCGACTGAATATTCTTTTATGGCCTTTTTAGACATATATGATATTGTCTTATCTAATTTTTTCCCATTTGTAAAAGTCTGCCTCCGTGGTGTAATGGATAAAGCCGATAGCTTAGAACACTTTTGTGTACGTGTACTTTTAGAAACCACGAGTTCGAATCCCATCAACACCCATTTTTTTTTAAAACTTTTTTCTGCTGTTTTAATAATCATTTTTAATTTTTTAAGAATATTTTACGGCAAATAATCATAAAAATCTTCATTCATGTCAAATTAATAAGGATAATGGTAATGAAAAATTGAGACATACCAGGAACGGTCTATATAGAGCATTCCTGGACATACTGTATAAATAATATTTGATAACAGTAAAGTTTCGATACTACAGGTCAGTCAGTAGATGTGGTGTCGTGTCAGGTTTTGCTTGTTCAACCAGAATTGGTTCCCTCGAGTTCTTTTGGGGCCATGCCTTAATACCAATTATCACCAATTTTCAAAATATTTACATGGGATTTTTGTTTGTTGGCCCGCTGTGATACTTTGTATCACAGTTTTTCTTGTTCTCTATTCATTTCAATTCAAATACTGTTTTGAATGCTGTAAGCAGTTATGGGTTCATAACAGGAACAAAATACATGTAGAGAGTGCCTGCTCTTTTACTGAAGTCCGGCTCCGTGATCAAGTGGTTAGAGTTGATGACTTGAAATCACTGTAACCTCTCATGCATAGATTGATGGTTATGGGTTCGAGCTCTGCTACAAGCCATGTCTCTTTATGAGAAAAAGTTGGCAGTTTCTTACAGAGAATAGGATTCTAGTACTGGTGCTTCCCAGGAACAATGGTTTTGTGAACTGTTAAAATGACCGAAATATGTTTGAATGGGCTTTAAATTCTCACAACAAGCTATCAGTAAATATATAGTCTCATGACCTTTGGCCCTTAATTGTGACCTTGATCTTGAGGTGCATGGTCTTGGTAAGATGAACATTCATATCAAGTTTCATTAAAATCCTTTAAGGGGTTAAAAGATATGGAACAGACACTGAAAATGAATCACTCCTAAGTATAACCTTGAGCTGATGGGGTTGAAATATGTGTTCTGTATGTCATCTTGATGAGTTAAACATTTGACCAAAAATCCTTCAAAACCTTGACCCTGTCCTAGCGGGCTTTGGACATGGGTTCTACATGTCGCCTTGATAAGATGAACAATTGACCAAATGTTCATGGAAATCCTCCAAATTGAGGGGACACTAAAAACCAGTGACCCCTATTAAAAGTGTTCATTAAATTAATCTCTAACAGAATAAACAAAAAGTAAAAATTGTCTAAAATGTTGCTTAAAAGTAATTGACCACCTTTAAGCCAACAGGCTTTGAATATAAGTTATTTAGGTCATCCTGATAAGATGAACATTTGATCCAAATTTCAAGAATATCCCTCAAGAGGTTGAGAACATTATGGAGCTGACACAAAATCAGCAGCCCGACTGACTGATCAACATACAAACTGACTGACCAACTTACCGACCGACCAGCTGACTCCTATATACACCGAAACTTTGTTCGTAGGAAGATAATAAACTTACTGCTGCGGTTTACTAACGCTCCCTTGCAATAAATTTCCTTGTTCCTGTAATACAAACAGACCTAAAACCTGTACTTATCTGGCACCTGCGTTTAAAAGTGAACCAAATTATGCAACACAGTTCCTTGAGTCATAAAAGCTAGGTAAGACATGAATAGGAATGACTAGGATCTTATTTAAAAGCTGTTTATAGTGTGCAATTGCTACGTTGTATGATGAATATTTTAATGAACACTTTGTCATCACTACACTTTTGAAACATCCTAAAGGAACTGGCCAGTTATACAACTTCCACACAGAACACTGTAAGCCTTACACATCAATAGCAGGAATATCATGATGGTCATCTGACTGTTTCTTTCCAGTAAGTAAGTACTTGTTCGTTGGAATGGGTGTCAGAAAGGCCCACTTCTAGACAGGACCAGTACCAAAAAAGCCCAAAATCAGAAAGGCCCATACCAGAAAGGCCCACCCAAAAGGACCAGTTTTATGTTCTATGTTAATTTATGTAGATCTACCTTAGGGAAGTTAAAGATTAGAAAAACATTAGTACACTTCATCTCAAACATTTATTATATAGTGAAATTTCACTACTTTAACCAGCGTGAACGGGTTCGAAAAACTGCATTAGCAATGAAGGATGATCTAAAGAAGCTCAATCATGGGGTCGGGGTTCAACTACCCAAGGAATGGCGCGATGCTAAGAAGAAATCTGAGTTCAGTTTTTCAAAGGGAAAAAGAGAAAGGGAATAAAGTTAGGTTCATAGGTGAAAAATTATAT
Source organism: Saxidomus purpurata (assembly GCA_022818135.1). Classification (NCBI taxonomy): domain Eukaryota; kingdom Metazoa; phylum Mollusca; class Bivalvia; order Venerida; family Veneridae; genus Saxidomus; species Saxidomus purpurata. Next base: position 24,733,821 of record JAFMSR010000018.1, on the reverse strand, counting down.
ATAAATGACACCGAATATAAAGCACCGTCATCTGTTGCCTATTAGAGGCGTCAAGAAGAGCAATTGGATATTGTCTCATGGAACATAAATGGTTTAGTCAGGAAACTTTCAGATCCGGATTTTATTGACATAGTTAATGATCATGATGTTATTATTTTAACAGAAACATGGTTATCACCAAAATCACATTACAATTTGAACATTAGTGATTTTGCGTTGAACATTTATGGTAACAAATCGCAAAATACTAGAAAGGACGTTATTCTGGTGGAATTTCGATTTACTTTAAAAATAGTTTAAAGAATAAAATTAGTATTGTAGACAAACATCAGTGCGGAATTGTTTGGTTAAAATTATGTAAAACTGTATTTCATTTCAATGTAGATGTATTTTTATGTTGCACATATATCCCTCCTCGTGATTCACAAATATTGAGACACAGTGATATCGATATATTTGATCAAATAGAAATATATATTGAAAAATACAAATTATTAGGAAAAGTCCTTTTGGCAGGAGACCTTAACTGCCGAATCTCAAATGAATCTGATTACATTGTTTTTGATACATTTTTAGACGGTAGCTTAGGTTTACAATCCAACGTTTGTAATATTCCAAGGGCAAATAAAGACGTGGGACACGGCTGATTGATTTATGTAAAACTACAAGTCTACTTATAGCGAATGGTCGTCTGCACACTGATAAATCCATAGGTGAATATACATTTATGAGTAACAATGGGATGTAGTTGATTATCTGTTGTTAGGTAACGATGACTTTCAGTACAATAATGCTACCAAATGATTTATCTGACCATAGTGCGCTTCATTTTTGCATTGAACGATTACGCCCGCTTGATGTCCCACGTGAACAAAGCACTACCCATGAGTTGTTCTTAGCCTGGGATGATTCACAGGTTACTACTTTTCGTACGTATCTATTAAATGACGCCGAGCGATTGAATCATTTGACTGCTAATTTACATGATAATACTATGAATGAAACTATACGCGCTTTTACATTGTACATGCAAGATAATGCCTTTACAGTTTTTGGTAAATGTAAGAACCCTAACCCATTGTCAAATACAAATACAAAAAAGAAATGGTTCAATAAAGAATGTTATGATGCTCGAAAAGAATTAAATCGTGCGAGAAATATCTTTTTAAGGAATAGGAACAATGAAAATAAGAATAATTTTCTTAACAAAAAAATGAACATATACTAATATTAAACGTAAATATAAACGTTTATTAAAAAGTCGGAGGGAACACGTGTATCAAAGTTAGCAAAATCTAATCCAAAGTCCTTTTGGAAAAATGTTAAAACACAATACGGACAAATAAAAAATGAGCCAAATAACGTGACAATAGATGATATGTACTCACACTTTAATAATTTATATGGGTCAGTACCCTTATACAGCCATGACAATATTGATGATCTTTCACAAGATGATTTTATTTATGATAATGATCTAAATGCAGAATTTACAATGGCAGAAATAAAGAATGCTGTTTTTTCACAAAACAATTAAAAAAGCCCGGGCACTGTTCGTTTAATTGCCGAAGTGTTTAAACACTCTTTTGACATAATCTCTCCATTTCTGTCAATTTTTTACAACAGAATATTTAATGACGGGGTGTTCCCGGAATGCTGGGGAGAGAGTATTATTATACCTATATTTAAAGGAAGCAAAGAATTTTCGAGGGATAACTCTCAAAATATTCTATCAAAAATATAATCTAAATTATTAGTTGATAGACTTATTAAATGGGCTGATAAAAACGACAAATTGATAGATAATCAATATGGCTTTCAAAAAAATAAATCAATCACAGGCTGTATCTTTGTACTACACCGATCATTTCACAAATCGGGGTGAAGCAGGGTGATCCGGCCAGTTGCATTTTGTGCCTCTTTTTTCTTAATGATATCCTGAATAATATAAATGATAATATAAATGGCATTATAAGTATTGATGATATACAACTATTCCTATTATTATTTGCTGATGATGTCGGTGTTTTTGCAAACGACCCAATGTCTCTACAGTCTATTTTGAATGATATAGAACAGTATTGTAATATATGAAATTTAAAATTAAATGTTGCCAAAACTAAAATAATGATCTTTGAAAACGGTAGACATACATCCTATGACTTTTTCTTATATAATAATCGAATCGACATTGTAGATTCATTTAAATATTTAGGAGTATATCTCTTTAAAAATGGAAATTCGAATCGTACGAGTAGTAACAGCGTCGGTTTAGCCACAAACACTGCGCAGGCGCGGCGGCCATTTCGTTTTGTTGTGCAACCAACAAACTCGTATACTTAATTTTACTACATCTTTACTGACGCTGAGTGTAATTAATACCTTTATTATACCTACTTGTTGTAACTGTCATAAATATCGTTTTTGGTTATTCACTGCATTTGATAATTACAAATGGTTCATTATACATTACTCGTTGTTTACCATGACAGCTTTATAACTATTTGCCCGTTTTAGGGCCACCACTGCGCATACACGGCCTTCATCTGCATAAAAGAATTGAATGTAGTTTGACAGGTCAACTAAATATATCATGCGACAGCTGCTACCTTTAGATACACTGTTCTAAGTCAAATTTGATACTGAAACGCAGTAATGTAGGAAGCAAATATTTTAAGATATAGCACAGACATTATTTTTACATGTCTATAAGCCAGATCTGACGACACTCATCCCCGAAAAATCTGAAGAGGACAGTGATATTGAAGACGGTATTGATGAAGAATAATGTAAGAATGAAAGGAAAATTGATGTTTATAATCAATATGGCTGGTTATATTTGATGGGCAACACCTATAGCCACATATACAGAAATTGCCAAGTCTCAATAGAACAGGGATGTACAAAAAGCAGAACATTTATTTAGGTGGTGGCGACGGCAGTTTCCTCGGGACAATAAACAAGACTGAACAAAGAAGAAAATAATTTTTAAAAATCGTTCGAGATGTTTTTAAGTCCTTTCTGAGAAATTGTGTAAAATGGTATGCAGTAACTATGTGGAATACACGTGTGTATCGTTAACACATTTACCGCACTATGACCTTTACAAACTAGCGTTGTTTCATTCTTTTCATTCTTGAAAAATGTCTAGCGATAGTCATTGTATTAAAGGGTGGTTGAGACTACTAGATTCTCTTGTATCATTTAAAATGTGCGCACAGAAAATAGCACAACAATACAATATACACATAAACATTAACGCCTTAAATTAAAACGAATGGACTTTACACATAATGGATAATAAGAAAGTTATAAATTTGTTTAACCACTGGGCCAGTGGAGGATGTATTTGTTTCAAACTAGGACTATTCCTATATTCCGATATACTATTCCGATATCTTTATCGAGAAACACTTTAAGTTAATATTTTGTGATGTATAAGGAGGTATATACTATGCCTTTAACTATTATGTATAGTAGTTGAGAACAAATATTCTTAAAATAAATTGAGTTGTCATTTTCTAATTCTGCTTCGCTTCCGTATTCCTCTTGAGGGGAGCGCAGCTGGGGCACAATTGGGGTACAAAAACGCTGGCGGTGGTGACACAGTTTAATAATTTTGTTTAGCTTACTGTTTAGCAAAGTTACGCTTGGTGTACTCTGCATACTAACTGACATACATGATCTTTTTTGATTGGGTTGAATTGCTGGTGATTGGCTAATGAAACTACTTAAAGTTGAATATAGGAGTATGGTACGTTACTTACTTTGTAAGCTTTTAACATGAAATAGACATTCGTCAATACTGGAAACCTGAAGAAGAGGTAATACCCACAAAGAAGGGTATCTGTTTAAGACCCGTTGAATATAAAGTGTTGCCGGAATTGGACGCCCTGATACCCAGCTACATTGTGCAGAGTGTAACCTAAATGATTGCAGAAACTGCTACTAAGGACAATTAAACCATGTTTTAAAAATACACATTTGGTTTAAAATAGATCGTCATGGTTTTAAAAAAAGCAACCAATGGTGTAAGAGCTCTAAAATAACGACACTTCAGTGGAGTTGTATATAAGTGAAACAATTCGTGCAACACATCAGTTTGAGATACAGCGAATGACGATGAACATGGATATCTTTTCACAGAGCCACGCTAAAGCGACCTGACAAAAAAAAAACCGATCCGTATTGTATGTACGCGCAATACGGACAGTGCGGCATTATTCGTAGGAGTGCATTTAATCGGCCTTACAAATTGTATCGTGTAATGTAGAATGGTAGATATTTTAGTGTAAAATGTTAATTTTTTAAGGTTATTATTCATTTGTTCTATATTCAGAAAACATTCAATGGCTACTATTTTAAAAGACATTACCCCGGGTTATGAAACATAAAGCTATGTTGAAACATTAACTTTTATGTTAATGTATAAACTACTGTGGTTTGTAAATAAAATGATATATGTAAACCAACTGGAGTTGTTACTATTCCTTAAACACCTTCCATTTACAATATATTAAAGGAAACACTTATACGTCGTTCAGAAATTAAGGGATGAAGTAAAAAGCTAAACTCTTCTTAAACTGCTTCCCTATACATTCTATATTCATTTTATGTCGGTAACATTCGGTAATATGATAAAAATGTACCCATGTAAAAATAATGTCTGTGCTATATCTTAAAATATTTGCTTCCTACATTACTGCGTTTCAGTATCAAATTTGACTTAGAACAGTGTATCTAAAGGTAGCAGCTGTCGCATGATATATTTAGTTGACCTGTCAAACTACATTCAATTCTTTTATGCAGATGAAGGCCGTGTATGCGCAGTGGTGGCCCTAAAACGGGCAAATAGTTATAAAGCTGTCATGGTAAACAACGAGTAATGAACCATTTGTAATTATCAAATGCAGTGAATAACCAAAAACGATATGTATGACAGTTACAACAAGTAGGTATAATAAAGGTATTAATTACACTCAGCGTCAGTAAAAATGTAGTAAAATTAAGTATACGAGTTTGTTGGTTGCACAACAAAACGAAATGGCCGCCGCGCTTGCGCAGTGTTTGGGGCTAAACCGACGCTGTTACTACTCGTACGCAAAAACGCATTGCACAACACGCATCATTTTCGCTACATAATTCATTTATAGTTTACAATGAATTAGATCTTCCTGTTTCTCAAAAGATAAGCTTGTTCAACTCTCTTGTCTTACCAATACTTAACTATTCTGCTGAGGTTTGGGGACACCCATGCAAGCCCAAATGTAGAAGCAATTCATTCCAAGTTCTGTAGTAGAATACTATATGTCAAACAATCAACTAATTTAAATACTCTGTATGGCGAACTGGGTCGTATACCAATGTTGATACACAGAAAACTAATACTAATTAGGTACTGGTTAAAACTTTTAAAGTTAAGGGAGCGAACTATACTTTTTAAAACTTGCAATGATGCTGAAAACGGATTAACATACAATGGGAACAATTGGGCATTTAACATATAGAGGATAATTGTTGGTTTCGATGTAAGATCACGATATAATTTCACCGAGTGGGCACCAAAAGTGATATTTCACGAGTGGCGTAGCCACGAATGAAAATAACTACTTTTAGTGTTCACGAGTGAAATTATCGTGATATGACATCGATACCAACAATTTTTGTGTTTATTTTATGTTTATAACTCTATTTTTGTTGAGCTTGTTTTAATAAAATGTTGAAAATCGCGGGAAACGTCATCAGAAAGCAAAACATTTATGACGTCATTTTAACGACGTCATCGGCGTATGGTTTCCAACATTCTTTACGCTCGGTTTACTTTTTGATGTTATTCGATGTTATTCCGGGAAGAAGATTTTGATAACTTCACTGAGTGAACAGTGAGTTTATCAGGATATAATTCACCGTTATATTTCGATAAACCACCGAAAAACATAGAATAATAAGACTATCTTGGACCAAGTAGGATTATCATATATGTGGGAAAACCAATCACATATGTTTATAAATTATTTTACTATTAAACAGCGAATATTAGATATCTATAAACGAAACTGGTATTCATCAATGAATAACTCTACTCGACTGGTTACATACTGTTTGTTCAAACATTCATTTGATTTTGAAAATTATCTTGATATCGTTACAGAATTAAAATTCAGAAATGCATTCTCTAGATTTCGTACATCGTCTCATGATTTACCTGTTGAACACGGACGAATTAACAATCTTCCTAGAACTGACATACTCTGTAGAAACTGCAATACAGGTCAAATAGAGAACGAGTATCATTTTTTACTGATTTGCCCTAAATTTTCGGAACTCAGATCGAAATTCATAAAACGGCACTTTTCTACATGGCCAACAAAACAGAAATTTACAAATTTAATGTCTGTAAGATCGAAAAATGTTAATAATTTGTCGAAATACATTTACTATGCAAATTTAACTAGGAACTAAAATTGTATACAATAACATCATGTGCTCTTCTGAAAATGCATGTCTTTTGTCCTATATGTATTTGTAATTGCTATAAAATATGTTATATTTTAATGCAATAAAATATTTGTAGTTGTAGTTGTATGCAACCAAAAGTAAACGGGGGAAAAAAGTAGCGCAGTAACAAACATTAGGGTGCATAAAATAATGAAATTTATTTTGATAACACTAATTATTTACAAATTTCATTTATAGAAATAAAAACAGACTTATGAATGATTATTTTAAAAGTAACAAAATGTTTACATATTGATAAAACATATTCATTAAGTAATTATAAGTGCTAATTGGTTACTCTGATTATAAAGGTATTTATCTAATTTATTCATTAAGTAATTACCAGTGCCAATTGGTTACATTGATGTAGTCCCATTTACGATAAAGGTATTTACATGTATCAAATGTGTTCAATTAATAGTAATCAAGACATTAAAACAAAAGTTTAAAACATGAAAAAAAACATATGATTAAAATGCAAGTCCAACTTCCTGGTACTGTTTATGGGCCTTTCAGGTATTTTTGATAAATGGGCCTTTCTGGACTGGGCCTTTTAGGACTGGTGGGCCTTTCTGGATCCCTACCCTTCGTTGGAACAGGTGGCAGTTTTGGAACCGTCCTTGCCTATTCTAACAGTTCGTACAATTATTCTGAGAATACACAGGTGAGGTTCCCATAGGTGTGGAACCCTTTAATTAGATAGGATTGTACACTGATAAATTCTGGGTTGTAGTTGTGCTGTTGTTTCGTATTAAATGAACACTAGGTATCTGCAATAAATATCAGAAAACTAAGATTCAGCTGGGTAGTTATTAATCCCGGAAATGTACGAAACACCCCGAGTACGAACCTAGGGTTGCAGCCACCCTGATAAGTGACCTTGTTCCAAGAATTCGAGTAAATACCCATGTAACTCCTAGCGCAGCTTTGGCTTTCCTTGCATTATTCCGGTTATAGATTAATACCCACGGGGTAGACTTGGGACGGAGCTATTCTCACCAGAACGGCTACAACATAAACAAGTTATCAATATGCAGTTTATCTTTAGATCGGCGTTCACGTGATCAAAACGATCGTATTTCACTCACAATGCTTTCCATTCGTAAAATTTGAATGGTGCAAACCGATGAAAAATGGTAAGAGACCACTAAATATTTCATGTAGCCTACTTAAGTTCAAAGTATTATAGGCTCTAATATTAAAGTGACATTATGCGCATCAAATTTGCCCACAAAGCGAATTTTTCAAAAGTGTATTCAACCATAGACATTAAACTTTGATATTATTTGGCACACTTAAACCCCTTTCAATAGTGACAGTCTGATCGAAATGACTACAAAATGATCATTAAAATCACTCAGAAAGACATTTTTGCTTCCCCTATTATGGTTCGTCGACCATCTCTTGTTGTGCGTCTACGATCTATGATGACGGTACCATAGGAATCAACACACACAAAAACGCAATGGTACAAAATGCGGGTCGATCCGAAATCAGACGACAACGACGACGCATATCCCATAGCGGAAGCGTATTTTATCAACAATTTATCTTGCATTTCGAAGCGTTTCGAGAGGTTTTGAAATGTTGTTTTTGTAGTAATTTGATCATACACATTTTAATTGCGTCATAGAAGACGCTCTTTGCTATTTCTGTTGTGTCATTGACAAAATGAGTGCGTCAAAACCGCAGAAAACGCGCTCTCGCGGAAACACTGAATTTAGTGTATCCGGTGTAGCGATACGTATTTCACGGGTCCTACATTTCTCATGTCACACCGGTCTGACGATAAAAACCGCGTTGGAAAACAGTTCTATACAGAACAGATACCTCGTTGATTTAAGTTACAAATTATAAGAAAAATAACAATATAATATTATGCTATTCTGTAATGTTTTGATAATATTGAGATCTGTTACTTTATAATTTTTAAAACAGAGGACAATGATATAGAACTACTTTTCGGTCGTATTCGACAAGAATTTGTGTTAAGAGTTCGGCCGTAAGGGTCTGAAATACTCTGTTAACTTTGGATACGAAAAAGGGCAGTGAGCGATGTTGATGAAAAGTGCATTAAACCATATGACTGACTTGCATTTAAGGTAATTCTCTTTTTGTTGCTCTAGAGCCTTTTTATTTGATTTAGGTAAGAACAGGTGTATTGTGTAAATGTCTTTAAGAATTAAGGTCAAAGATATAAAACTTGTTCAAAGACCTTTGTAAATGTACATTACGTGCAAAGCCTTACTCTGGATTTTGTCAGCCAACTGAGGGGAGGAGGGGGGGATAATTTCAAAGAAATGCATGACCTTGTATAACTTTGTAACGTTTCAAAATTGATATGTATAAAATTAAAAAAGCATGACCGCTGCATGCTGCATAATTATTCTATGACATTTCAAATGTAAGCCATTTCGAGTATTTCTAATAATAGTCTGGTAAAAACTGCGACAAAATTTTAACTAAAAAGGGGCATAAATATGTCAAAAATCAAAAACATTGGTGAAGATGTTGATAGTAAACATATATTTTAAGTTTCAAGTCAATACGTTTGATAGTATTCAAGATATTTGACTTTATAAAAATCTTTAACTAAAATTTCTAAGTTAAAAGGGGCATAAGTCTAACAAAAATCAAAACAGAGTTATGGGGATTGTTTCCCCAGGTGAATATGTTGATGGTGGACACATAATTTGAGTTTCAAGTCAACACCTTTGAAAGTATTCAAAATATTTGACTTTATAAAATCTTTTTAAAAGAATTCTTTGTTAAAAAAGGGCATAAATCTACCAAAAATCAAAACAGAGTTATAGGGATTGTTTCCTCTGGTGTAAATGTTGATGGTAAACATATATTTTGAGTTTCAAGTCAATACCTTTGATAGTATTCAAGATATTTGACTTTATAAAAATCTTTAACAAAAACTTCTAAAACATCCGTACAGTCTAATCATGATCTGCACTGTTTGAATCTCAGTCAATACTTTTTCACTGAAATATACCTCTGCAAACAATTAATGAATGGTACTGTTCAAATTGATAGGTGGAAGAGTACATTTAAAAAATAAACAGGATAAGAGTTGATTATGAAAGAAAAATATGTAAAGAAATATTTTTCCAGACATAAATCTGATATCTTTTTATATGTTTTGTATAATATTAAATATTCATTGAATCTCTTGAGTTGTGAATGTAAAAATTACAACTTCTAAAAAAATCTTTACCATCAAGTAAGAAACATCTGGGCTGACATCATTGATAACGAACCATTCTAAAAAGTATGTTTTTTTAATAAAAAACCTGATGAGCCATTCTAATAAGTATGTTTTTTTTAAAAAACTTGTTTAAAAATATGTAAAGAAATATTTTTCCAGACATAAATCTGATATCTTCTTATATGTTTTGTATAATATTAAATATTCATTGAATCCCTTGAGTTGTGAATGTAAAAATTACAACTTCTAAAAAAATCTTTACCATCAAGTAAGAAACATCTGGGCTGACATCATTGATAACGAACCATTCTAAAAAGTATGTTTTTTTTTAAAAACCTGATGAGCCATTCTAATTAGTATGTTTTTTTTTAAAAACCTGTTTAAAAATATAGGTTTGAGTGTTTGGGTGCATAAAAGTACCACCGGAGTCTAGTACCCGTATTCCCTTGCATATGTTTCTTCAGTCTGCATCATCTAAGGAGAACTCACAGGGTCGGCTGGGACTCTAAACAATCTAAACCCTCTACTGCGATATAACACAAAATAAAGAAACCATACACGAGGCAAAGAGGTTCATGCACCAATGTACGCTTAGAACGCGTGTCTAGTCTTCAAGCTAGCACACCTATCTTTTGGCTATTTATATACTGGCATCTTTACACAATTTTCACTTTGTTCCGTCCTTTTCTCCATTACATGATGATTTTCTTACAAACAGAAAAAAATCGTTTTATGAATAACAATATGTGCCCGCCCTCGTGATCGAGTTGTTAAAGTGCCGGCTTGAAATCACTTAACCTCTCACTGACAGAAGTATAGGATTCGAACCCCGCTTCCGAAATGGAAGATGAGAGTTTATGTACTGGTACTTCCGAGGAACGGTTGTTAGGTGAACTGTCCGGCTGTAAATAACTGAAGTAGAGTTGAAAAAGAAAGTCAGACCCAAGAAAAAGAAAAGAAAGAAGTGTGTATTGTAACTGCAATTCTTATGTCCGATGAGTTACTAAAAAGGATTGAACTAGATATTTGTCTGTCGCTCTTCCGTCCGGTTGACAGTTGGTTTGTTTTTATAGTATGACTTTTTTCCGTACTTGCGCCTGTCAGTAATGCAATTGAAATTGTTTTATGGGAAATATTGTCAAGCGCATTATATAGCAAATAAACAACAAAATAATCCAATAATCCAAACTTTGTTCCGTCCATTACATGATAATTTTCTTACAAACACAGAAAAAAATCATTTTATTAATATCAATATGTGTCCGCCCTCGTGATCGAGTTGTTAAACAAAAAATAATCCAATAATGCGAATACATGTAAATACATGTTATATTTCATAACCTGTCAGCGGTACATGTATTCGAGCCATGGACTGATATATCTCGGGTAAGCGCCTGTTACCTGTCTGCAATAGCGCCCAATGTGCAAAATATACAATTCTGTGCTATATGTACTAACTAATTTAATCATTTAATAAGATGTGTTTCACCTTATCATATATGTTATTTTCAGCGTTCTTGTATATAAGTCGGGTCATGAGAAAACCTGCCTTAATTCAAAACCTTGGTGGTTTGCGACTGTTCACTTTCTTACATATGTTTGTTTTATGGTTACAACATGCTTTTCAGTTTATATGCGTATATGTAAAATATGTTATAATTCAAACATATAACTTTGTAATGTATATTGCGTTCCATCTTTCATCTAACATGCACAGTTATTGTTGCGGAATTCGAACACTGGGCTATCTAAGGAACTTCCCACCCGAGGTGCCGACTTCGCATTTCTGTGAAATGTATATAGCCTCGAAAAATACAATGTACTAAGGTTAATTATAATCGTTATGGTCAGTCGTACATGTCTGTGTTTGAATGGGTTAAATTTCCTTATTCACAAAATATACATAATATTTCACGGAACCTATCGCTGCTGTGGTTCGATGCAATCAACTTTACGTAGTTCGAACCACACCAGCACATGAATGTCATTATCCTTCAGTTACTGTTATACACTTTTGAATTAGTATGTATTGAACTACTAACACCCGTAATAAAATATATAAAGTATGCAGAAGTTAAAAAAAGTACGAAATACGTGAAACGCAGTTCTTCCTATTGCCGATGTTGAAAGCAATTTTTTTTTTCAAATTATGGGAACAATTGTTTTCGGAAATATATATAGTTCTTCAATAGTTATAACTAAAGCGCACACCGACTTTAACAGTCCTGCTGGGTCATATCAGGAAAGTAAAACGTGATGTGCACGAGTAAGGTGATTAATGCATACGCTTAACCTTATCAGTTACGTTCCAGTTCCGTGTTTGGATAGATACTCAACTGCGCATGATAACATGCCACAACACTCTGTAAGGTATTCAATATGTTTCGACCTTATAAAAATCTTTAGCCAAAAATTATAATTCTAAGGGGCTAAATCTGTCAAAAATCAAAACAGAGTTATGGGGGTTGTTTCTCCGGGTGTAGATGTTGATGGTAAAGATATATTTTGAGTTTTTATTCGAGGCGAGTGCAATAGCCTCCTTATTCTTCGAGTAGTCGAGCTAAAAATCCACCATTTCGGTTATGTTTTTCTTAATTTGTATTTGGCAATAACAGAACTAAATTTATTATACTTTTTTAAAGCATCCACTGTGTTTTTGAGCATCATTCTTAATTATAAACCAATGTGACCATTTTGAAGGGTAATAGTACAACTTCAGATTTTCAAACTGTTTTCAAACATCTTAGTAATAAATTTCTGATATATTTCAGAAATGTTCATTTTAGGTAAAATAAAAAAGCGTAAAAGAAGGAAAGAGCTGCATATTTATATATTTCATGGTCATGTATACACACGATGTGTAGATTTGGGGTTTTCGTGCGGCCGAACCAAGGTGCACACAAAGTTAATCAAGAGGTGAAATGACTACTGTATGAGTTGAGTCATGTGTACTGATCGGATGCTCAAATCGTCGCTTAAGTTCGGTGTTATATTGTCAATGTTATATTGTCTAACGCTACACATAGTCTTGATGTGACATTTGTGCCAAGTTATTTCAAAATCCTTCCATGAATGACAAAGTTACAGCTCGGACACGAAGAAATGTAAGGCCGGACGCACAGACCGTCCCCATATATGAGTATTTATGTGGCTACACTATAGTTCTCTCTATTGTTATTTTAGCCACGTAAGAGAAAAAATAGCCACGCAAGAGCTTACGGAATGAATGACATCAAAGAGTTTTTACTGTAACCTATTGTTCCTTTAGCCACTTAAGTATTCAATGTGACGACTATGACAGACGGTAAGCGGTAAATTGCTCTATCTAAAAAGAGTAAGCAAATAAACATGAATGGCTTTGTCCAAGGAATGATTTAATTACTTTATAACCATGATATATCCACGTTTGAATACTTCAAAGTATTTTTTGTATGAGTTACTCACTTTCAATATATTGCAATAGGGATACAGTGCCACATATTTGCAATATATCGCAATACGAGTTCTGGCAATACCATCCCTATTTATGACCAAACCTAGACCAAACATAATAATATTAAGGTCAAAAGACTATGACAATTGAATGACAATTATGTATGTTTGGGTTAGAGGTCATGATGAAGCTTTCTGGTTAAGCTTTCTTAAATTCACTTTATCGGTAACCATTAAAGCCTTGAAACTTCAGACAAATTGCTTGGCATCTTGCAATGGCCTCTGACCGCTGTAGTTTGCATATATGATAAGCCGCGTTAATGATAATATTTGTAACCTTTTCAGTTCATTTGTTTACAACGAGTTCATTATAAGATTGATTTATAATGATTATTATCATCCAGCTCATTAGACATTTCAACATGTCGAAATTACCTTTAAAATTGTATTTCAAACCAGCTTCCAAGGCATGTTTAGTTTTATCATGACCATCAACTTTACTATGATCTTCTACATTGATATCAACTTTTTTAATATCAAAATTGATTGCACATGCACATCCGCTAGTAAAGGGTCAAATAAATTAATAACCTTAAATTGTTTTACTCTTGGGAATTGTAATCAGACAATAAGCAATATTATAAAATCACAGCAAATGGTATTGAAAAGAAAGAATTATAACATGACCAATGGCGCAGCAGTGTAATAAACCAGTTGTTTATTTTATGTATTCAACGGGTCAGTAGTACACCAGTGTAATAAATTTGCTAATGAACCTAATTACTTATATCACTGCCGGCTGTTAAAAATCAAAACAAACTTGGCGTCAAATGACATTTCTATCAACGATTATGACAGAATAGACGGTGAGGGGCTTAGCATCGTCAGTGAGGTGATGTTCCGAGGAGTTTCTGGTACTGTGGTTAGATACTATAGTCTACTCTCTAGTCGCGATATACCTTGTCCAGAAATAAAATGACAGTAGATCTAGTAGTTTAAGAATATTGCATCCATAGACAAATTACAGTCATTAAACAGAATCGGCACAAGAAAATAACCGACATTCTTTACTAAAATTCCTAAGAGAATCCTGTTCTATTTTTAATCATTTTCCAAAATAATTAAAACAGCAAATGTCAGCAAAGATTCCAGTCTCGATGGCTTCCAAAGCATTTCATGTGCTCCCATACATAGCGAAAAAAAACTCACCAAGATACAAGCGTTAAAAATGCATTCGCAATGTTGTCGAATAAAATTCAAATTCCTGTGTATTGAGCGCTCCGCAAACTTTACACACATGTATACAGGTCATACCAATTACCGGGAGTCTAACTGGTTAATGAAGGTGCACAGTTTTATACTCAAAATACATTAAACATAATCTGCTTTTAAAATAAAGTTTCACCATTTATCCTCATGAAAAAATTCAAATCATAAACCTAAACTATGTATAAAGCGTTAAAAACAAGTTTTATTAAATGCATGTTGACAGTCATCTTTATTTTTCCGAATATACTTATTACCGTGAATTTGAAAAGAAAACTGTTTGAAACTTCTTCAATTTTGTTTCTACCACAACAAATTTTCTCTTGTCTGACAGCTTGTCTTTTTCTCAACATTTTGATATAAAATTTATAATGGTGTTTTTGTTAAAAGTTTGATATTGAGGTCATTTCTAGACCAACTGCCATCAGATTATCATTCAATCTAAAAAAAAATGCAAATATTATTCTTGCTTGTCAAAAATGAATTTTTATTTTTCAGATGGTTTTGACATATGAAATTATTTGAAGCACAGCAAATTAAAAAGGAAACTACGTTTTGTTTTTAAAGATCATTCACGGTAATAAGTATATCGGTATATTGAGTATGCATAGTGACGTCATGGCATAAATAAGGAACTGGTAATGAACATCATAGCTTAAAGTGACATTATGCGCATTTTTTTCAAGTAAAAATCCAGCTGAAAATGGTGTGTGTACAAAAGTGTAGAGGAAATAATAGCTTTTAACCCAATACACCAAACTCTTCCCGCTACCAGTATGAAAAAATAACTTTCCAAATATTGATTTTCTTATTTGACTGGGAGAGTCAATTTAAGAAAAGAACAACTGCATGCAGGAGTTGCTTCCCTTCCACTGTCGAAATCTCTACCAACATCAACAACGACACAATCAACTATCATTTTATCAGTCCGATTTTTTTATATCTAAAGCACCAACTTCAAATACTAATGCGGCATAATAATTTATTTAACACATTTAAATGCACAACAACCAAAAATTGCTTTTATAAAACTGTCACCAAAAATACACTATGTGCAGTAAGATGCGCATAATGTCACTTTAAACACTGTTTATAAAATAAGGTAAATGTGTTGGACTTAATATGTAAACAACTTTAAGAGGCCAATACGTATTTTCTTTTAATTAAATGGTTCTACTTCTTGGGCAAATGTTTACTTAGAAAATGCATAACACATTCGACCCAGTTTTCCTTATAGCAACGCCGTTTTCGTCTTATGTTTCAATCCAATGATTTCTTTGCCATGTTATAAATAGAATGTATGTCGTATTAAATTTATTAAACTTGCCATCTAAAACTGATAAAAACTCGACAGAGCCGCGTTTTGTGCAAGTTTAAAATTCTTGTCGGCCGTCATGAATTTCCAAAGAGGTGTGACAGAAATTTTGGTTAGAAATGGGTTTTTTTAAGTAGAAATTTTGCTACTTTCCCTTTTTGGTAAGCCCCCCCCCCTCCCCCCCCCCCGAATTAAAAAAAGGCACTTGGCTCTTGGACTATTACGAAAGCAAAGAGACAATATGGCACTACTTTGTGTAAAGTGTTCCCGCTAGAGAACATGCAGTTTGTGTTTAATTGTTCATTCGCTGGAACTAAGTGGATGCATACGCGTTAGAAAAGGTAGTTAATTATGAGTGTAACGGCCCTTAGAAAAGATAGTAAATTATGAGTGTAACAAGATACGAGTTAATCGGAAGTAAAAATGTCATAAGCACTAGGAAAAAGATTACGCGTAACGAAAAAAACTTCAAGGAATGGTTTTTCTAGTATTTGATTTTGCACATTGTACAATACAATACACTGATTAAAAACGTCAGATTTGTATTATAGACGTTAATTCACGACTGAGCGGGGCCGGAACGTATTGCTTACGCCCTCGTGACATGATACTTCCTGCGGGTCAATCATAAAATAATAATAATAATAATAATAATAATAATAATAATAATAATAATAATAATAACTTTATTTTACGAAGGTTACATAAAAGGTACATTATGAATCTTAATAATACAAAACATAACTTATTTTCATATGAATCATAGTAATTCAAAACATAACTTATTTTCATATGGCCTTCAGAACAAAAAAAGAAAAGAGAAAAGGAAACATAACATACATACATTTAAACCACACATACACCACAAATCATACACACTTAATTAATTACACTAATATAAGATACGTTTATATAATAAACATCATTCTCTCTACGACAGACACTCAAATGCAAATAATATTATGAATTATATAATTAATCTAATGTCATTACTTAGATACTAAAATAACCAGTGCAAAGTTTTATATGTAAGTAATTTCTACATTTTGTTATAAAGATAATTTTTGTAATTTCGTTTAAAAGACTGTATTTTTAATAACTCAATTCCATTGGAATATCATTCCACACTTTAAAACTATAATAGGAAAATGAGTCTTTGTATAAATTAGTCCTAGGTTTCGTTTGTAGTACAAGATCTTTGCGAGATGTAGAACGCAGACTATATGAATCATTTTGGCAAAACTCTATTATATATATATCTTTTAATCCACCAATTCTGATAATAATAATAATAATATAATAATATATCTTTATTTAAAGAAGGGTCACTTTAGACACACATAAACTCATATATCTAATATTTCAATGTGGCCTTCTTTTAGAAATTATATTAACAGCATTAACAAAACACATATATACTACGACAAACCTCATAATTAAAGCTATCTATAAGTAAATTTCATTCATCCGACTTAAGTTTGTATTGCTCCAGCAGTTTGTTTGTTTTTTTTTAAACGATAACAGTGTTTGCTGTTCTTATTTTGTTGGTGTACTGTTCCATATGTGTACCTGGAGAATGACACTTTGGAGTTTTGATGAGCATAACATATGTTACAAACAGGTTATAGTACATATAATCAAATACATATGGTAACATTTGTAAATTGAGTAACATGCATAAAGATGGTACACTTCAAATATTATAGAACATATAAATTACAAGAGTTTCATGAATACGTCGATAGTATAAATGAATATATTAGCGAAAGTTAAATCGAAAGCATATATTCTACATTATACAACCGAATCAAAATTCATTACAGAACAGAACATAATCTTAAGTCTAGTTTCGAAACGAAAGTACTAGAACAAAGAAAATGTGTTTCAATTCATCAACAACACACAAGTACAATAAAAATTGCCAAATTGAAGGAGAGCATCCATGTATATTGGCATTTATGTAACATAAACAGACGGTCTATTGGCTTTAGTACAGATGCTACATTAAACAAGTAAGCATAGTCTATAGGCAAATGCATGGTTGATAAACCCGTTCATTGAGCACAACACGGATACTTGTATAAGTTTATCACATTGATCCGAGGGCGACATATCAATAAAAGATTGATAACCTTCATATCCCCACTTATCAATTAAACAATCCCACAATTTAGCTCTCTCAGAATCCTTATTTGGGCAAAAGCACACTAGGTGTTCAACAATGTTTTCACATACTCTTTTGCAGTTGGAGCATTCCGTAGTGTATTTTCTAGACACTTGACGTGAAACTATTTTCATAAGTTGCCTACACATGTATATAAGTTTATGATTTTGCCTTGCAACATTCCAAAGTAGACAAGACTTTGAATTCTTGGAGAACATGGTATTCAAGAAACTATATTGCTCAGTTAGTCTATTTAATATTAGTGTTCGCTCCCGAGACAATACACATTTTCTAAGTAAATCCTTCCAAGCATATTTTGATGGAAAAATGTCGTCAGCGGCATAACTGTCTAAAATATACTTCAACTCATATTTTTGCAATATGCGATAAATGTCCGGTAAAAATCCGTGTGACTGTTTGTCGCCATTTAAAAAGTGGAAAAGTCTTTTATTGAAAAATCCTTTTGCGAGGTATTTATTCGGCAGTCTACAAAGCTGACCTAAGAATTGTAGTTTTTTATGGTCAATTATTGTCTCAATAGAATTTGCACCAATCGACAATAGAGTGAGATCAGTTGAGGTACATGGATGGAATGATTGAATATTCTTAAGGCAAAATCTATGGGATTGTTCTAGGCGTTGAATGTCGGAACCAGTGAGAGTGGACCAAAGTTCGCATCCGTACAAAGACTTCGGTATGACGATGGAACTATAGATCACCATAGAAGAGATTAAGTTTAAGCAAATGGGACTGATTCCACTGTTCACAATGCTAAGATATGTCCCACGTAGTTTATTGCAAGAGTCCTCAACGATATCTTTCGTCGAGAGAAATGAGTCTGATTTAATGCCAAGATGAACATAATTGGTTACTTCGTTAATCACTTCATTACCAAGTTTGAAAGCCCTGTTATTGTCTATTTTAAAGTGCTCATTGAAAGAAATAATTCCACATTTAGACGCAATGTACTCATACCTCCATTTCTTGGAATATCTGTGGCAAATATCCAGCATAGTGTTAAGACCCGAAATTGAAAGAGACACCAAGGTCATATCATCTGCTACTGTTGGAGCACTTATGTTGTTATTGTACACACTTATGCCACAGTTGCTGTTTTCTAGTAAATTTATCAATTCATTTATATACAGTAAATATAGGATCGGGGAACTTTTTCCTCCCTGCCTTGTGCCACGAAGTACGGGGAACCAATCAGAATAAACGCCTTTATATCGAACACAACTGGTCATATTTTGATACATAGCACGGAACGCTAAGAAAGTTGTAGTGTCAATATTTGTATCAAATAGTAATTTATGAAATAAACCATCATGCCAGACAGTATCAAAAGCTTTACGCCCGTCTAAAAATGACACATATAATTTTGAGCCATAACTCTCTAGCGTAAAATATACTTTCTCTTAAAATGAATGACGTCATTAAGCACGAGAGACCGTCCTGAAATCCACCTTGTTGAATATTGATGGTAGAGAGAATATCATCTTTTGATCGTGCAATAAGAACAGATTCATATGTTTTAAGACCTACTGGAACTAGGGTAATAGCCCGGTGATTGTCCGGATCGTCTTTTCTTTTATTACCTCCTTTATGAAGAGTAATAATCACACCACGCTTGAGACTGTCTGGTACATGCGTTGAGCGTAACATTCTAGTGTAAATATTTGCCAATGCAGGGGAAACAACACTTTTAGCGTACTTATAATGTTCATAAGTAACGTTATCATGCCCCGCAGCTTTACCTTTAGGAAACGAGCCTATGATTTCACTAATTAGTTCAGGCGTTACAACCGCAGACTGGTCGGGAACTAAATTAGGTAACGTATCATGTAGGCGTTGCGATATCTCTGTCTTAAAGACATTGTCATAGTCATTATCATCTATATTCGCATACATCTCTTTGAAGTAGCCATGCCAACCATGTGTTATTCTTACTTTGTCTCTGACCAACGTACCGTTGAATTTAATACCGGAATTGGCAGAAGATCTACTAGGTTTTCGGCGCCTATTCGTATTTTTCCAGAAGGTCACGGGGTCAACCTCTGCAGTGCGATCAACTTCCGCGTTTTCCTCAGCCATGTGCTCCGCAACACGACGTCGATGAGTGCGCCGAAATTCACGTTTGGCGTTCTTATATTCGGTGTAAGCCGACCACTCGTGACCACGCGGCCGTCCTTGTCTACACCACTCTTCTCGGAGTTTTGACATTTCACTATGACAGTGCTTAAGTGGGTCGTTCCAATATGGTTTCAAGTAAGAAACGGGGCGTCGCTTTGGTAAAGTCGCATTTGGTCCACAAGACAGCGTACTACTATTTCATGGTCACGATCAATAGATGCTGGGTCGAGATCAAAATCATTACATGTAATTTCTTGTAAAAGATCACTATTTGATAACAAAGTGTTATTATACAAATCAATTTGTTCAGGTGTGCATTTCGCCCAGTTTATCAAATCACCGCCTCTAGTAAAATCTTCTTGACCATTTCCGAGAAACTGAACATTTATGGTGCATAGAACTGGTCTATGGGTGGACACATTCAAACAATTGTCATCAAGTATTTCACAGCGCACGACATCCTCAGTAAGCTCAATGGGTAAACAAATAAAATCTATCAAAGTTCGATTTTTGCCGTCATATGAAACAAACGTAGTATTTGCACCAGTACAAATATCTGTGCAATTAATCGGCAAAAAGTTAGTATCCACTGGAGCCATATTGTTAAATATCTTATAAACCAGAAGCGCATATGGTATTTGCATATGTCCGAAAAAGACAACCAACACAATTCCTTTACTAAATCTGAAGAATGGGATTTAACAGGTCGATTTAAAATATGCTTTGCTATGCGTTTTTGCAATTTATTTATGAAATAACATCCGTTCCAGCGGTGTTAGTCGTTTAATAAACAATGATTTGGAGTACTGATACGCAGTAATTAGCCACGAAGGCCGAAAGGCCTGAGTGGTTTATAACTGCGCATCAGTACGACAAATTATTGTTTATTAGACGATAACAACGCTAAAAAGGAAAAAAAATTCTAAAAATTTAAATAAAAATTTCGATTACATCACCAGATATTACAAAAGGTGAATAAATGCAAAGCGTTAATTTATACGCGAACGCTCATTTAACGTCATGTGGCGAAATATGACGTCATGTTTACAGCATATCGGTTCCCGCGTTGTTTATGGTTTAATATAACATAATTTTTCTACTCTTTGTATATAGAGACAAAATCGTGAGTCATGTTAGAATTAAGAAATAATAAATGCCTCCCTGTATTTTATCGTTAAATAAAATATAGTCAGGAATTTGAATGCGTAGTAATTAATCACGAGTGCGTAGCACGAGTCATTTAATTTTTCGCATTCAAATGACTGACTGTATTTTATTCAACGATAAAATACAGGGAACAATTTATTATTTCGATTCTAACACGTTATTTTCTTTGAAAACTATCCCGAACTTTATTTAACGCGTAGTAGTACATCAGCGTAACCTTAAAACGCGAGATATGATTGGACGTGCTTGTTTACATACGTCACGTCATTACGTCATTTGAGGCACGTCGTCCTTGGAAAAACGTGCTGTACTTTATCGTAAAATAAAATACAGGCTTCTCCCTATATGTTTATATAGGAAAAGCAGCCGCTTGTGTTAGAATTATTTTTTGTACATATTTGTATTGCCTTTTCCCTAAATGGTACAACAATAGTCGAATATTGGAAGAATGGTAACCGTTATAAAACATTAACTTCATCTCATCTGATATATAATACATAATGTTTTTTAATAATGCGATTTTGGAGTTTATTTTTTTTGCAAACATAATCAATATGGTTATGAACATTGTCTACATACACACCTAATATTTTTGAGTTGTAACGTTTTCTTATTAAGAAATAATAAATGCCTCTCTGTATTTTATCGTTGAATAAAATATAGTCAGGAATTCGGATACGTAGTAACTAAATCACGAGTGCGTAGCACGAGTGATTTAATTTTTCGCATCCAAATGACTGACTGTATTTTATTCAACGATAAAATATAGGGAACAATTTATTATTTCGATTCTAACACGTTATTTTCTTGAAAACAATCTCGAACTTTATTTACCGCGTAGTAGTTCATCAGTGTAACCTTAAAACGCGAGATACGATTGAACGCGCTTGTTTACATACGTCACGTCATTACGTCATTTACGGCAGGTCGTCCTTGGAAAAACGTGCTGTATTTTATCGTAAAATAAAATACAGGCTTTTCCCTATATGTTTATATAGGAAAAGCAGCAGCTTGTGTTAGAATATGCAATCATTGATTGTTAAATGAAGGTTATCTGCGTGTTTTAGTTTATAATTTGAACCAATGACCATGCATTTTGTTTTTAAGGGATGTAAAGACATGTTGTTCATTATGCACCATTTATTGATTAAATCAAAGTTCATTTGCAGTTTAGTTTGAATTTCTAATATCTGGAAATCAGTCTCATACAACGTTGAGTCATCTGGCATACAGATCTATATTTAGATCTTGACAACTTAATGTTATATCATTGATGTATATCAAAAATAATAATACTGAGCCCTGGTGGCACCCCAGACTGTATTTGTAGAGAATCCGAATGCACATTTCCCACTTTAACAATTTGACTTGAATAATAAGATTTCATGATCTACTAAATCAAATGCCTTGCGAAGATCCAAAAACACAGTTCCAATTAGTTTACCACAATCTACATCTTTCAGCCATGCATCTATCAATCTAGTAAGAGCAGTGTTGCAAGAATGATTTTTCCGAAAACCTAATTGTGTTTTATGAATAACATTAGTGCTTTGAAAGAAGGAATGGATTTTCGTTTCAATATGTCGCTCAAAAATTTTAGAAATTATTGGCATAATGGAATATTGATATGTGTCACTGTTTCATATAAAAACTCATTGTCGAACTCAAAAGTATCATTTCAGTGGGACGTAACAGATAAAAGTTATGAAAGTTGAAAATGTTCAACGTCATTTTTCTCAAAATAGCAAAATTGTATATAGGACATTTTTAGAATAAGGCGACGATATGCATGATTCAAAAATATATACACTGACCCAACATGAAAACTTTACAGGATTATAATGGGATTTACTATGCATGAGAAAGAGGTGGAATTCAATCATTTGTAAGAATGTTTAACTTCATCAGTGAGTGCATCAAAACAAAATGAAAACTCATCACAGGTATAAGGTCACAAATTAAACTATATATTAAATTCAAAAGGAGGTAATTTATGAATTTGAGCATTGGGTTCTCAACGCTTTTGCAATGTGTTTTTATAAAACATTGTTGAGTTTTCTAGTCTTGTCAGTTTCTCTCAACTGACAGCAAAAAGAATATTTTGTCCTGAAAACCAATTTTGTTTTTGATATACTGTCTGTTTTCACTATATGAGTTATCTCCCTTCCATGCATGATAAATTACTTCAACTTTCAGGCCTATGTTATTTGTCCTATTTTACAGAGTCAGAGTGAAATACATTGAATTAATATTGTGTTATATGTTTGTATAATAAAAGTGTAAAGTTTACATTTTGGGTGAGTTAGACTGCATGTTATAAGTTGATGCGTGTTTGTCGAAAGAACGTTTGTGTGTATGTGATTAAATGTACCTTTAGGGATAATGAAGGCCATGCTAGAAATAAGCGGTATGAAACTTTTTGTACAATTAGTTTGTAACCTTCACAAAATAAAGTTAAAATAAATAAATGAATAAAATTATTGTTGTGAAACGAAAATTACGATTGGTTGTCTTGAATTAATTATCGAATCAAATCATAACTTTCATTCCGGTCTGGAGTTAAATGCTGACCACTGAGTCCGGAACTCTGGGAAAACCTATCGGACCGAGCTCGAATTTGTCTGTTATGTCAAGATATCCGGCGTATTTCGAGAAGACTGGTATCAACTTACGTGATTTGTACCGCAATTTTCCTTTTTGTCGCCTTCACGCGGTAGTAATGCCGTCACGTGTGACCGTAATACAAAAACGCACGCCATGACGTCACAAAAAGGTCTCGCACTGCCAAATTTAAACGTCAATTTTGAAACTGGCTTCTAAAACTTAACAATAGCCGTGGAGTATTTCCCTGTTTGAAATACTGCTTCAGAAAACGAGTGAATGTTTTTGTATTTCCTTAGTGGTCTTTCTGTCCTACTTTCGCTTTATTGTACTTTGATATATCAGAGATATACGTTGCACATCATTGGAAGGAAAGTTCTTTGAACTATAATTCAAAATAGGCATGCCTATTCATTTACAACATATTTACAACCTTTTTGTGGGAGACTTCTGGGAAATAACAAAGACATTTGAAAACTGGAAAACCGTTTTTGAAAAGGCAAATTATAATTTATTAATTCCTTTGTTAAACTCAAATTTTCAACCTTATGACCATCGTTTTCCAACTACGGTATCACCGTAAGTCTCACTTTAACTAAAGGTGACAAAATCGACTTCTTATCTTCAACGTAACTATAGTTAACTACTTGAGAAAAACTTTGAAATTTACTTGATCTACTTTGTAATGTTTTCCTTTGAAGATGCAAATACGTATAGTATATATGTTTTTAGTTTTACAATATCATTCGCGAAATCAGACAGCTAGCATCCTTTGGATTAACCAGTAAGTCGTGTTTGCTTTACGTGTACTTCAGGTGGCAAATGAAATTGTCTTTGCGATCGTGATCATCATGCACGTACGTGTATTCTTTTCAGTGCACAATTAATGGTACTGTCGAATTTGAAAGATGGATTATTAAACGCGACTCATAGCCTACTGGGATAATGATGAAATCAAAGGTAACATAAATGCGAGAGACATGTATCACAGAAAAAGATATTTCAACCAATATCAATCATCTAGAAACAGAACTACATCTATAATTAGAAAACCTTCGCTGTTCAGTCAGTGAATTTTCACTGACCATTTTCTCCAGCAAATAACTGTTGTCCAATTTGGAAGATGTGGAAGTCCATTCAGAACGTGCGCTAGATAACTGTATTACGAGGGTCAGCACTTCGGCCCTTTTGATTAGTGAATATTAAAGAAAAATGGCACGGCCGATACTTGGCTAAAAAATGGGGCCTAACGGTCGGACCACCAACGTCGGTTATTGAAAGTAAATTTCTTGAAAATAAAAATTGGATTCCATTTTATGTATTTAAGAGTTATGCGGGAAGTACAGAGTACGGAACGCATGGGCTGCCTTCTTATACTATTTGTCCTGCATGTGTAATGGGCATTTTCTAATTCGTTCTGATGTTACGACAATTTGTCTAGTGCATATATTATTTGTCGATATCCTGATTTTGCTGGCAAACATTCTCGATTTTGCTGACAATTAATCCATTTTTTGCATGGAAATATCCTGTCTTTCTGCTGAGTTTGCTGATTTTGCTGATAAATATCAATGGTTTGCTGACGGAAATCCTTGTCTTTACTGTAAGTATTCTGTTTCCTTTTCTGGCAATTACCCTGGGTTTTGCAGGCACCTACAATTGCTGCCAGTGTTAAGAGATAATTGTGATAGTATACAGCTAGAAATACACGGGAAACATATTGAAAGTGTATCTCAGCATAAAGTACTTTGAGATATTCATAGATAATAAACTGACATGGGAGTTATAAATATCAAAGTATATACTCAATTTTAAACTTTCACTTTTTCGAAGAATAAAGCCCTATTATTATTGTTCTACATTATGGGGTACAGCTAGTCAAAAATTACTACACAAAATCATAAATACACAAAAAATTGGAAGCAAGAATAATTTTTGGTTAGAAATTTGATGCCTCTTCTTACCCACTTTTGAAATTCCCGAGAGAGGGTATTTTAGTATACTTTATTATTAACAATTTTACGATAACATACATACTAACGTCTAGAAATGAAAAAAAATATTCGGCACCCAGTATTAATATCGAAATATACTAAACTAACTACTCTACTCTTGCCTCCTTTCGTATCAAGTACGGACAGTATCTTCTTAATCGGTAACTGATCTCTGATATTTCAATACTGTTGCTCATTACTGTAATTCATGTGTTATTTCTCAATACTGTTACCCAGGGGCAATTGCTCATTACTGCATGTGATCATGATTTTTTATGTTTAAACTGTTTTGTTTTATGAATGCAGTGTTTATAGGAAGGCCTCGAGGAAGATAAGTCCTCGGACTTATTGAGTTACCTTCTTAAGATTAAGAAATTATTATTATTATTATTATTATTATTATTATTATTGTTATTCAGAGATTGTAGGGATGGTAGGGTGTAGTGGGAAGCAACCAGAAAAGGGACCCTTGTCAAAAGGGACTTACCAAAGTGAAAAAAAGTTACAAACTAAATGTTCACTGAGGAAACGCTCAACAATCTATGATCATGCAGATATGTATGCACTTCAGAATTTTTATCGTTGGTTCCGGATAATACATTACGTGTCCCGTTTAAGAGACATCTCATTTTCATTAACATCCCCGGTGTACAGCACATATCCGTCGTACTACAGTTTTTGGTCTCACCTGGAAGACCATTAGTTATGTGCAGGAGTGGATTACAACCACGCTCCTTGATGATCAGCTGGGGTTTATTTCAGGATTTATACATTGAGAGCAATCATGTGTTTGTTTTATTGTTTTTAA
Source organism: Saxidomus purpurata (assembly GCA_022818135.1). Lineage (NCBI taxonomy): Eukaryota > Metazoa > Mollusca > Bivalvia > Venerida > Veneridae > Saxidomus > Saxidomus purpurata. Next base: position 24,707,229 of record JAFMSR010000018.1, on the reverse strand, counting down.
TTGGCGTGACGTGACAGCTATATGAAGGCTCAATGCCTAAACGAAAATAATGAATACAATGTGTTCTATTTGGCGAATCTCCCATTTTTACAACCACATCACAACAGCAATTAAATGAAGCAGAATTTTAAAGAACTTTACCTTCTAAATTATATATGAGCGACACAGATTGATGTTGTAATTTTGGACTATCCAAGTTACCATATATAGGTATATATTGAATAGAGTTCAATTGTTGATTGTTGTATTACATTTGTTTTGCATGCAGCATGACTGATATGCAGATATATTTACTTATTCCAAACACTTGATAATAGCAAAATAATTATTTAAAACTGTCATACCTTTGTTTTGTCATATTTGTTTTCCTCCGTAAATTTATATAAATTTCACAGCTTCAATAGCTTTTCATTCCAACTTGGTCAGTCGCACTCACAGATCTCAATGGTCATCGCGAATGACCTTCCTTTTGGCAACCAATCAAATTCACTCTTTGGCTGAAATTGACTGGAAATTGCAGTCAGGTAAATCTCTCCTTTTTAGACTCAGAAAAAACACATTTTGGGAGACATGCCGAGGCCTGATCCAAGAAAACAAGATAATATAAATTCACTCATGGACGAACCTTTTTAAAGGTCCACTACTTAGCGAAAATTAAGTGACTTCAATGGCCAGTACATTTCCTTATGCAAGACACTAAATAATGAAGATTGGCAGGTTAAAATTTACAGAAAGTGTTTGGAACACAAAGAAAAGTATGTGTATTATGTTGAAATCTCAGTGAATCGACAAAATGACTACCCTGGTCTTTTTAACTTTCTTCATAATGCATAGAAAAATAATTGTACATGTACTGTGGTTTATTTAGAATTTCTACATACCAACTTTCATTTTTTATTAAAAATAACATATTTCTTTTCTTTCTTTTTTTTTAAGTATATTTGAATTTTCGCTCTCCTTAGTATTGGACCTTTAAATTTGCTTAAAATCAAATGAAATATCAAATCAGCTTTTCATTCCTAAAGCATCTAACTTTAGGTTAAATCAATCAATCCACACTAACCACTGCTGAATGGCCATATTGATTCTGATAATAGTTGTATCAGTAAGACACCATGGTTCACACCAGGGTTAGAATAAGATATCGTACAGACCTTTTACTAGGGAATTCCTTGCAAATGTTGGTCTAATTTACTGAGAGTACATTTACAAATATTACATACTTTTTGTGTGTAATACACTATTTTGGAGAAAAAATGAGCGTCCACTTTAAACCTTGATTTCTGGTATCCATATTTGAAACATTCACGTGACATACGTTCCAAACAGTTAAAGCTTTATAGAGTAGCAAACTGTTCTAATTATCTTGCATATTTAGGGGGTCAACCGGACAATAAAATGAGTGTCATATATCAAAATGTTTGGCAGGTTCTGGACAATACGAAACGGAAATTCATTTTCACCAAAATGGTTGGAGTCGACAGAAATCCAAAATGGCGTCCAAGATGGCCGCCATTATGTAAAAAAACAAGCAAATATAAAATTTTCTGTCATTACTTTGTCGTGTATGTTCAGATTAACACCAAATTTATTTTATTTTCACTTCACATTAATTCTCTTTAAATATGTGTAATCGTAGTTATTCTAAGTTATAGAGGTCAAGGTCAAATTCAAGGTCAAAGGTCAAATTTTGTGAAAATTGGACATTCGGATGCATATGTTTCTTTGTTACGTTCCTAATATGAAACATATCAAGCTAAATTATTAACCAAAATTAACAACAATGTATACTCAGCAAAATTAGAAACGTCCCTCATTGTTTAGATAAAGTTTTCCAGGAAACTCAGGATGTAACACTCATAAATAACAACAAACTTAAATTGTGTTCACTGGTGCGAAGATTTCTGTTCAAAACATATGGCTGGAAAGAAAACGTAAAGACTGTTGCCCTTGAAAACACGGTAGGGGTCCAAATGAAAAATCACTAGATTATCGGATCCATGTTAGATTATGTTTTATGACATTGAATTAATTTCAAGTTTAATATTCTGCATTAATTTTTGTCAGTATCGAGTGTGACCACAAATTTCTCCATTCATGCTGCAACGCATGAGTCAGGTCATGAATATTATCAATTTGGTGGTTGGCTCTTGCTCTTGCTCAACTCATCCCAAATGTGCTCAATTGGGGTTGAGATCAGGAGAAATCGCCGGACCATTGGAGAACGTTAACGTTGTTCCTTGCCAGAAACTGATTGGTGAACATGAGGGCGAGCATTATGTTGCTGTAGTATTACACCAGGGCCATGGCGACGAATAAATGGTATGGCATATGCATTTAATACCTCAGCAACATAGCGTTGTGCATTTTTGTTGACTCTGTATAAAAACCATGTCTGTCTTGCGGTCACCCATAATCCCACCCCAGACCATCACCCCTCCTCTAAACCAGTCTGCAAAACGCTCATTTTTGCGCCTGTAGACGCGTAACCTACCGTCTGCGTGACTGACGGTGAATCGAGATTCGTCAGTAAACAATACTTGATTCCAGTCTGCCCTTCTCCAATTCAAATGACGTCGCGCTCATAAAAGCCTTGCGCCCGGTGACGTCGGTCATTATTTGACCAGTGTAAGGGCGCCGCGCTCTGATTGGTTGGGCGTTGCGACGCAACCGATTACGAATTGTCTGCGCTGAGACACCGTACCGTCTAACCGTGACAGTGGCTGGCAGCCGACGATGACGTAAGTGCGTCAGTATCATGTAGCGGTCGGTTCTAGCCATTGTCATACGGGGTCTTCCAGGTCTTGGACGATCCTGAACAGCACCGGTTTGTCGGTAACGAACTGAAAGGCGCTCGATCGTTTTACGGCAGCATGAATAGTACGACATGGACTGAATAAATTTTTCGACCACGTGCATAAAATAAATCATGAAAATGAACGTTTCAGTCACTGACCACGATGTAGAGATGTACAGTTGGTAAACTCTACACCATGGTAAAGTTAACAATACAGGGATTAGATAAACATGTATATTATACTGGTAACACATACAAAGACAAGTTTATGGAAGCGATAAAAGAGGGACGTTTCTAATTCTGCTGAGTATATATTCTTCAAAAAGTTAGCACTGTTTAGTTCACATATGATGTTGTTGCCATGGTAATCCAAGATGGGTCACCAAAATTGAGAAAACTACCAAATATACCCTTTCTCTGATACTACTTTGTCATGTATGTACAGATTTACACTGAATTTGTTTTATTTCCCCTTTACATTAGTTCTGTGTAATCATGGTTTTTTTAAGTTATAGAGGTCAAGGTCAAATTCAAGGTCAAAGGTCAAATTTTGTGAAAATTGGACATTTCGGATACATTTTTTTCTTTGTTACAGTCCTAATATGAGACATACCAACATTATTATTAACCACAATTTACAGCAATGTATATTCTTCAAATAATTAGCACTGTTTAGTTCTGATATGTTGTTGGCGTCCAAAAAGATCACCAAAATTGAAAAACTACCAAATATACACTTTATCTGATACTACTTTGTCATGTATGTACAGATCTATAATTTATGTACACTAAATCTGTTTTATTTTCCCTTCACATTAATTCTCTTTAAAAACTTGTTATCTTGGGTCATTTTTAGTTATAGATGACAAGGTCAAACTCAAGGTCAAAGATCTAATTTTGTAAAAATTTGACATCCGACGATATGTCCGTCGTCCGTCCGTCTGTCCGTCCGTCCACCATAAGTCAAATGTTTCGTACGTTTACTAAATGTGTTTACCTTCTATAAAAAGATTTTATTATCATTATTATTATGGCCCTATATCGCTCACTTTGGTACAAGTCCACTTGCCTGGCGAAAGATCACTAGACAATGCTATGTATCAAATAGTTTTTCCTATACGCATCTTTGTAAAACAAACGACCCCCCCCAGGGAAAGGCCAATTTTGACCCAATTTGAACAAACTTTGAAGAGGTTTACTAGGCAATGCCACATGCCAAATATCTAAGCTCTAGTCCTTGCGCTTTCAGAGAAGAAGATTTTTAAAGTTTTTGCTATAAAAGCCTATGTAAAACTAAGTGATGCTACATGCCAAAGGAAGTAAATGTAAGGAAGTAAATGCATTAGGCCTTGTGGTTTTAGAAATGAAGATTTTTTAAGTTTTTCGTATTTGTTGCCATAGCAACCAGAGTTCTGCATGGAATGGAATTCTTTGAACAATTTTGATAGAGCTTCATGCAAGTTACATCCCTGCAAAGTTTCATCAACATTGGCCCAGTGGTTTCTTTAAAGATTCTAGGAAAAGAGAGTAGAATAACTGTGTCAAGGCGGCACATGAAGGGCATCATCTTTAGTGATATTTTTTTATTAGTTAAAGTGCAGTATTTTTGTCAATCCTATAGCTGACTGATCTATCAAGCAAATGAATATGACCAACACCCTCTGCCATTGAACATTGTAATAATGTTTCACAGTACCTTTCATACAAACTTTAACTAAAATTTCAACGGGCAAACAAATTGTAGTGAATTCATACTACCACTACCACTACCACTACCACTACCACTACCACTACCACTACTACTACTACTACTACTACTACTACTACTACTACTAAATTCTCTATTTCAAGAAGGCATATTACAAAATGGCCTTTTATAAACAAATTCATTTACACACATTGAAACTGTTCAGTTATACAAAAACTTTCACTCATTGACAGACACTCGAAATAAACTTACTAATAAGTTTTGTACAATGATGATTATGATTATTGATTAATTTGCAATATAACAAAAACAATAATGCATGTAATAATTGACAGTTGATCCAAAATAAACATCAAGTCCCGTAGTATTAACTGAATGACGCAGAAAAACACTTTCAGTCTGTATTAAGATATACATGCAAATAAAGACCATTTATAAAATTTAATTATTGGTATTGATAACCATGTAGACTGTGTTAAAGTCTTATATAAATCCCGTTGTGTACATTGTAAACAATAAACCTGCTTTTCTAAGTCAAACAATGACCATAATTTGAATTACATATTCAAGTCATCTTACTTGAATGTCAGACACTCTGATGAAATTTAGGAAGTTTAAAATTAATCCTATTAGTGGTTACTGAATAGATGTTTTATAGTAACTTGCATGCAATAGTTAAAAGGTCCATTTTGAAAGGTCCAAATTGAATTTGGAATTGTAACGGTCATCTTCTCATGAGAAACTGCACCGAATGGGACCATACTGTGCTGAAAATTTGAATTTAACAAAAGAATTAATAAATCATATTTGCATTGAAATTTTCATCACTCAAAATTTGATAAGGGCCACTTTTGTAATCTGTAACTGGTATTATTTGGGATAACACACTGAACAGTTGAATATATATTAAGTTTTGTTTGTACTGTTTATTTGATAAAATCGAATAATTAGTCAACTGAGTTGAATTATTGAACTAGAACATAAGTGAAAAGTTATCTAAGCTGAGAACTTGAAAATTCGTAAGTAGGCGTAAATTTGTAAAAGTGGTTATTTTTCCAAATGTTTCAACATCTTGTATGGTGTCCACGAGCATTAATTACAGCCTGACAGCGCCTGGGCATGCTATGAATTAGCCGGTTGATCTTAAATTGTGGAATATTGTTCCACTCCTCTTGCAGCACGAAGTTCTGCGAGGTTGACCGGCTGCACAGGGCGACAAGATATGGCCCTCTGAAGCATGTCCCAGACATGTTCAAATGGATTGAGGTCCGTGGATCTGGCAGGCCAAGGCAATAGCTCGATTGTTTCACGTACAAGGTATTGGTTACTGATGCAGGCAGTGTGTGGGCGAGCATTATCCTGCATTAGAATAAAACCTGGACCCATTGCACCTGCATACAGGCGTACATGTACGTGAAGAATCTCGCGACTTTACCTTTCTGCTGGTTAGGTACCGTTATCAACCATAGTTTTGTTTTGTCATTGACACTTATTCCTCCCAATATCATGACAGACCCTCCACCATATCGGTCGTGTTCAGAGATGCGAGCAGGTGCAAAACGTTCATTTGGTCTTCTCCACACTCTGGCACGTCTTTTCTGTGAAGTCTACACAAAATCTAGACTCATCAGTAAACAAAACTGGGGTCCAGTTGCGGGGTCTCCATTGCACATGGTCACGGGCCCAACGTAGGCGTTCTCTGACGTGGTTAGTAGTCAAAGGAACACGAATGGCAGGACGTCTGACATTCATACCAGCATCATGCAATATATTCCTAATTGTTTGGGTAGATACCCGTGCATTTGTTGCATTCTGCAAGCTATTTTGTAAGGAAGTAGCGTTCTGAAAACGATTGCGCCGGGCCTGAACAACAATATATCGGTCTTGTGCATGTGTTGAGCTACATTTCCTTCGATTTGGAAACGATTCCACATGCGTTGAACAACGCTGTTGGACACATTCAATGTGCGGGCAACCTGCCTCTGGGACACACATGTCTGCAACATACCGAACCCCCCCCCCCGCCCCACTATTCATCTCGTCAGGCGTAAGCCGCCTTCTTAGGTTTTGATTCATTATATATTGAATGCTCACACAAACGCTGAATTGCAAAGTTTTAACAAAAACACTCAGTATACATGCCGTCAAAATCGTGATTTTCGAGGTTTACGAAGTCCCCGTGCTTCATGTGTCAACATGCGTGTATAAATCAATATTTCCCTTATATGGCAATAACGCAAAAACTATCAACTTTATTTTGGCTTAAATTTATGTCCCTGCACATCTTATCGATGACGCTATCATCGGAGAAGACAGTGGCCCTTTAGATCTAAATTTTGAGTAGTATATATTTAAAGTAAATTTACGATTTGAATTTGATGCTTTGTGAAATAATAGTTCCTTTCTTCGCAGTGATCTCCCTTGTGTTGTTGGTAGAGATTTTGGCAGTGGAAGGGAAGCAACTCCTGTATGCAGTTGTTTGTTTTTTTTAAAAGACTGCCCCAGTCAAAATAGGAAAAGTAATATTTGGAAAGTTATTATTTCGTACTGGTAGCAGGAAGAGTTATTCCTCTATCCTTTTTTACACAGCTTGATTTTTACTTGACAAAAAAGGAGCATACTTCCACTTTAAGGTGAGTTGCGCCTCAAATTAGATTCTCGAATTTCCTTCTCACATTTGCACCATGTATATTTCAGTATATTTCCGATTGCACAGGGAATTTATTTTCGTAATATCTTGTAAACTTTTTCTTCATTAGTACGACAAACATAGCTACTGACGTCACTTTTTTACCAGCGTGCTTTCCTACACTGTCGACAGGTTTTTAAGCTGTAGCATTTTGCCTTTGTTATATATTTTCAACCTACTGATCTTTCAATTAGATCTACACACTGATATAAAGTTCGACGTAAAAAGTTTGACGTTGTAACCGCTATGCACGGATTTGTGACGTCAAAATGGAAATAAATGACTGAGTCAAAACTACTGAACAAATTACTGACTGAACAAAATTACTGAACAAATTCAGTAATATTTTAGCGTAAAATTAAATTTGTAAGAAATCGGCTCGATGAAAAACGTTAAAGTTCAATATGTTTTGTAAAAATTATTTTGCTATTAGTTGACATTGTAAAAATTTGGGGTCACCAACTTTTACCAATTCGTACCCCTACCCCATGTCTGACATAAAGCGTTTAAATGCAATTTTCACATGTGTCTTTTGAATAAATGAAAATTTTATGCACAACTCGATACTTTGTCAGATAAATAATACTGTTTATAACAAAATAGTAATGATTTAAAGACATGAAATTAGCTGTATGTAAATAATGATTACGTATATACATACTGAAAAATATCTACTTCATTTAATTTTAGTTATTTACATAAATTGTCGCAAATCTTGCATGCCATAATAACTATGATATTGATGGAATCTTCCTGGAATATGACCAGTTGTTGCACGGACAGGAGTAAATAATCAGGTCCCGGTCAAATTCCGGTGATTTTTGATTGTCCGGGTGTTCGAAAAGGCAGATAAGAAAGAAATGTTTCCTTCACTTTAATTTGGTCGTTTAAATCATCTTTCATATTTTATAATCATCACAGGTTGGAAGTGTGAGATAGCAACATAAGTATTATATACAAAGCTTTCATATGTGTAGTGCTTAGGTTATAAATGTGAAAATGACGTACACAAAAAATAGAAAGACAACCACATTACAGAGGGATAAACAGAAGAGAAAGACTGCTATCTATTGAATATTTAAGAAAACATTAACATTACAAAATTTCAAAACAGAAATAGAAATGGGTGGATATGTGGATAAGGATGAGATAGTTGACTTTACTCCGTAATGGCCTATGTGGCAGAAAACCAGAGTGTGATCTCCGGCAAGGAAACATGGGATGTACCCTACGGCAGTGCACCTAGCACAACACCAAGCTGTGAATGAGTTTATCACTCGTGCAAATTAACCAGGCCCCATGATTATAAAACTTTTAGATAACTAAAGAAGCAATTTTGAAGGTCATTTCCGGCCGGGGCATTGGAAATTACAGAAACACTTTTTAGTGTTTCCCACCCATCTAGAGATGAACTGGGTATGGGTGCTATACACCTGGCATGTACAAGAACCAGGGGTGTCTCTTGAATCGGGACGCTTTCTGTATCTTGCACTATCCTCCGAAACCTAAAATAACTAACCTCTTCTGGGGGCGTTGGTCATATGGGAAACCGGTACCAACGATAAAGCCCTAATATACGATACGATACCAGCGCCTGTCAGGAGTATTGCATGGCAAGTTTACCCAGGGAGAAGTGCCAGGGTCGCCCGGGAATTGCAAACAATCAAAGAAAAAAGTAACTAAAGTAATTAAAAAATCTGACTTTAGCTAATGAACTTTTAATATTTATTCAGCATATAATTTTTATTTCATATTACGATAAATAAATGCATAAGCTTACGTCACATCTGCAGTTTATTAACCCCCTCTTCTTCAGCGCCTTATAAAGAATTTCTGGGGTATTAGTTAGTATAAATGCGCGTTCAGTTGCACTACATGTCGAAATGTTGAAAACTATGTTACATAGATTCGAACTCGTATGCTGCTTGACTAGAATTCTTCACACAACCATTATCGTCGGTTATATGGAAATTATAAAAGAGTTGTATTGCACCTACAATATCCGTCATCTCGCACAACAACAACAACAACAACAACAACAACAATAACTTTATTTTGTGAAGGTTACATACTAAGTGTACAAAAAGTTTCATACTGCTTATTTCCAGTATGGCCTTCATTTAAATATCCCTATAGGTACGTACATTTATTCACACATTCTTAAACATGCGTGCATACCAACTATATTCATTACTTTCGACAAACACGCATCATTTTACGGGAGGTTATTTATTCGTAGTAATCGCTGGAAAATATTCATGCAAAAAGGTCAGGATCAGGTTCATTTGTCCGCATTAAACGTGTACCACTAATGAAAGTCGCTGGTTCTTCCACTCATTAACAAGACGAATTTTGATGCAAAGCATCAAAGACGCCGCGCATGTTTTAGAAGCATGACTTGGACAGGTTTCTCTATAAAATCAGCGAACCCTTTTTACTACATAAAATGATCATTACCTCTGTGTACTTTTTGTTTATGAAACTGATTCATAAAAATAAACTTTTTATTAGTAACTAGCATAATGCTAAATCCTTGTGTAACTTCCATATTGTTAAATACCTCTGTTTTCACAACATTAATTATTTTCGGATGCTAATTTTACACTGGCTATTTTTAGATAGACAAAACTATTTATAACCATGGCTCCTCCCACAATTTCACTGACTACAGGTCGGTTTATAGGAAGCAGAGGCAAAAAAACCTGTGCAAGTATAATTTACACCGGGTCCAAATATTGTGAAAAATAACTATTTAAATTGTAAAACAGATATACCAGCCCCTCCCTCCCTGTAGCTGGTAATGTGGATTATTCTTTTCTTTCTATTCCCGAAGCGTATACACTCTAACAATATGGCGGAAAGAGATGAAATCCACATGATTAATTATGCTGTGACGTATACTTTTACAGAACTTCCATTGGCTGAGTATTGTTTTTATTTACAAATGATGGAATGGAATTCCGTTAGGGCCCCCCGTATTGCATCAGTTTGGTGAACGGGTTTTCTTTACGTTTCAATATTATAGTCTAATATGTACTAATTAAAATGGGTTTTCATTGATTTTTCGCGTTGGCGCCATGTATTCTATTATTTGAGTGGTTTAAGATGCAAAACATCTTCCGAATCTTTTTTCTGAGCTTTGATGAATCGGGTCGTAAGGTCCGTAAACAAAGCTATAAAAACCCGTAGTCTGCGAGTTTGTGGAAAAGTTATTAAATACTCATTAAATGTGTCCAAAGTTTTGTAATAAGGGAAGAAGACGTAAATTTTTTGTACTTTTATTTTTTTTTAATGACTTAATACAATTTAATGATTCATAAAAGTCTTTTTCATACATATAGAACATAGTTTAGATTTACAATAATAATGTTGGCTGCTCCCTATTTGATTATGCAACCCCATGGTCCAAAATTGAAACCTATTCAATACTGACGCCGCGATCCCTCGCGGCGTCAATGATTCGGTTGATCATGGTTTGTGTGTGGAGAACGATATATAAAACAATCGAGCGAAAACAAATTATATGTAGTTTTAAAACAAAAGAATCGCGCGTGAAACTAAGGGCGGCGAATTTGATCTCAATCTCCACAAACAAAATTTACTAGCTGTCTTTTCAGCCTAGACTTTAAATTGACATTTTGTATGCTGGTGCTTTACGCCGGAGAAAAAAGAAATACGTATGGTTATGAAAGGATGCACCATATTTTCGAAAACACAAAGATACTTGAAAAACACAAAGGAATGTTGACCTGTGTATACCTTAAACTATATTCAGATGACGCTTGGTGTGAATGGATTCAGGCGATACTTTCAGTAAGGAGATAAAAAATTACCTCTACTGTGATAAATTCGAATTAAATATCATTTAACACTAACAGATTCTTATCACAAGCATACATTCACTAACTGAACATGCAAGTGTGCGAGAGTTCAGTTTTGTTCATTCATGTATTTTGTATATCGCTGTTAACATGACGTGTTTTATTTTTCCACGAGTTCGGAATGAGAAAAATAAAAAACCATGGAACAGTTTTACAAAATAAACTCTTATTCTTTATGTGTCTATATCCGATCTTGCATTGGTTGTTCGCACCCATCCAAGTCACGGAAATACTGAAATGTTTCTACCTTTAGAAGTATTCGTTATACATATCAAGTCGCCATTGGAGCATCTGAATTAATTCTATTAGAGTTGCAGGTATGGTACCGTATTTTGTTACTATGTACATGACGGGAGGGTGTAAATCCGATCTAAACGCTATAGACAAGGGGCCAAGATGGTCCTATATCGCTCACCTTGGTACAAGTCCACTTGCCTGGTGGAAGATCACTAGACAATGTTATATAACAAATAGGTTTTCCTATATACATCTTTGTAAAACAAATGACCCCCCCCCCGGGAAAGGCCAATTTTGACCTCAGGGCCATAATTTGAACAAACTTTGAAAAGGTCTGCCTGGCAATGCTACATGCCAAACATCTAAGCTCTAGGCCTTGTGGTTTCAGAGAAGGAGATTTTTTAAAGTTTTTCCTATATCAGCCTATCCAGAACTAAGTGACCCCCAGGCAAGGCCAATTTTGATCAAATGGGCATAATTTGAACAGTCTTGGTAGAGGTCCACTAGACAATGCTACATGCCAAATATCTAAGCTCTAGGCCTTGTGGTTTCAGAGAAGATCTTTAAAGTTTTTCCTATATTAGCCTATGTGAAACTAAGTGACTCCCGTGCGGGGTCAATTTTGATCCAGGAGTCATAATTTGAACAATCTTGGTAGAGGTCCATTAGCCAATGCTACATGCCAAATATCTAAGCTCTATGCCTTGTGGTTTCAGAGAAGAAGATTTTAAAAGCTTTTCCTATATAAGCTTATGCAAAACTAAGTGACCACCCGCACGGGGTCAATTTTGACCCCGGGGTCATAATTTGAACAATCTAGGTACATGTCCACTAGATAATGCTACATGCCAAATATCAAAGCTCTAGGCCTTGTGGTTTCAGATAAGAAGATTTTAAAAGTTTTTCCTATATAAGCCTATGCAAAACTAAGTGACCACCCGCGCAGGGTCAATTTTGACCCGGGTTTCATAATTCTAACAATCTTGGTAGAGGTCCACTAGACAATGCTACATGCCAAATATCTAAGCTCTATGCCCTTGTGGTTTCAGAGAAGATTTTTAAAGTTTTTCCTATTTGTTGCCACAGCAACCAGAGTTCTATATGGAATAGAATTCTTTGAATACGTTTGGTAGAGCTTCATGCAAGGAACATTCCTGCATGGTTTTATCATCATTGGCATAGTGGTTTCAGAGGAGATGTCATTTGAATCAAAATGTTGACGGACGATGGACAATCATCAATTAGAAAAGCTCACCCTGGCGAAGCCAGTTTAGCTAAAAATTAAAGATGTATTCATATTTACTCATACTGTTTACATAATTCCAGAAACTTAAAAAAACCAAAGGACATTTTCATTTATTCGCGATTACAGGTAATATAATACAGTTTATAATACATAATTAGGCATACATTAAAGCTACATGGGTGATTTTATTAACTTGCGTACCTCTTTGCTACGGAATTTCCGTAACTCTACAGTAGCCACTGCCAACGAACAAATCCCTTTCTATGCACATAGTAGCTAGTTGAAGGTTTAGAGTATTTTAAAGTAAACGAATGGTGTTTTCGTTATTTAAAACAATGACAAGAAGGAGTAATAGACTTTAACATTAGTAGTATAAAAAGGAGTGGGACACTCCATTTTATACTACTAACATTACATTATTGCGGGCCGCAGCAGCGGCCCGCTATATTTAATACGTGGTGAGTAAAAGATGCATGGAGACTTAAGCACTAGATCGAACATATGCGTCTCTCTTCATTATAAAATTGAGGTACTTCTGAGATGAAAACTGTAGACACAGTCAATTTTTTTGGAAAAGCAAGAGTTGTCGTTTGTAATTGAGTTGTCGTTCGTTTCATAGAGGGCGCAATCTAATCTACGCTGATAAAAATAGAAAAAAGGGCTTTCCCCTTTCACCCCCAACCCACCAAAAAAAAAAAAAAAATGATTGCTTTTTCCACTTACACAGCCTTTGACATTACAGAAACGATGTGCAGTCGACTGAATATTCTTTGATGGCCTTTTTTAATATATATGATATTATCTTAGCTAATTTTTCCCATATCGTATAAGTCTGTCTCCGTGGTGTAATGAATAAAGCCGATAGAACAAACACTTTTGTGTACGTGTACTTTTACGAACCCCATCAACACCCAATTTTTTTTAAACTTTTTTTCTGCTGTTTTAATAATCATTTTTACCTTTTTAAACATTTAAGAATATTTTACGGCAAATAATCATATCTTCATTCATGTCAAATTAATAAGGATAATGGTAGAGTACTGATGATGTCGACACTTTTAGAAGTATTTTGGGTTATTCATTTATATGTCGAATTTACCCGACAACCATCAGAACTGGTTCTAAAAATAGCTCTTTAAGAACACAATCAAGATAGTTCAAATGTATTTCGGCACTAAAATTTATACAGGAATATTTTCGGTTTTGTCGTATGAAGTCGACACCTTTCGTCCAACTTCGACATCATAACTGAGTTTTAGAAAAAAAGATCCAAGATACACCAAAGAAAAGTAATATGACGCATTTTCAAGATTTGTATACACATTACTGCCTGTTGATTACATGACTTGTATCTAATATGAGTCTACTGACTGAACTTGAACAAAATGTTACACGTTTCATTTAGAACCATATTTTTCATTAACATGCTTTTTGCATCGTCGGAACCCAGTGTTAATTCCTGCCGCTTCTCTTCTTTAATATATTATATACGGTATCATACCGTATTCAGTGGATAATGGATAGCCTGGGTTACCGAGGATGGCTATTAGTTACAACAGTAATCCTGTTTTGACCATCTCTACAGTGGCCTCTAATTTGGATGAAGAATAACTCCAGTCTGCCTAGACATTAGCCTTCATTTAAATAAAAAGAAAAATGACCTGTCAATGATACCAATTTATTGTTTTCATTCATTTAATTATTATTTTTATTATTATTATTCTTGAAATCATAATGACATCGGACATACCGACAGGGTGGTAATCCCAGAAATCCCTGGTCAGCAATAGAAAAGCTCTTGCATCCGCCTATGTTCTATATATTTTTGCCATTACTAAAAATGTGAAATATGCAGATATACGGATAAAGTAGCTTTAAATAATATTATTACAAAATTCGTTCCACTTTTTGACAAGTTCATTCCGAGGGCTTGGTACGTGCGGGCCTTCTAAAAATGCTACATGTTAAAATGTATTTTTCAGAAGACAAAAAAAGTTAAAATCAAGAATGTTCAGTCACTTATAATTATGATCTTAGGTTTACTGTACAATTCCCTTGTATTCGACGCCTTTCAGCTTCGGGCCTTTTTATGAGGCCCGCAGTTGAATATCAGATTGCCTTCATATATTTACACTTTTCTTCTGCCAAAATTGCTCAAACACATTTTAAATAAGCCCGCAGAATATACATGTTCTCATAATGGTCATATAGATGTCGAATTCAGGGGCGTAGCTAGACCTACTGGTAATGTACGCACATATTTTACTGGGGCCATGGGGCCGTAGGACCTCCGGACGCTCTGTGGTTTTAGCAGTTTCTGAACGATTCAGATGCGTTTTCAAGAAACTAGGTATATCCATTGTAGAAGAAACAAAAGCTGATATGAAATGAAATAACAAAAGCTGTCTAGACTTGGAAAAGTTCTCTCTCCCAGTCTGTGTGATGTGAAAACTGTTTTATTTGGAAAACCATGGCCCTTATACAAACTCTCTAGAAGCCCTCGCCCCATACTTGTAACTTGTTAGTGGGACCATTCTTCGTTTAATGAATTGTTATTAATCATACGGGATATAAACATATAGAAAAAGTTATAAGCTATCACGGCGTTTATTCAAATAATTTTAAATCATATTCTAAGCATACATACATGTAGTCTTTAATGTCCTTAAAACGCAAGACCAAACGCTGGACTCTTTCTTTTCTTGAATATCTTCATTAACTGAATGTCCATAAAAATGTTCACAAGTCCAATACGCCCTGTAGTCAGGCAGGCTCTCTGGTACGTCTTCAACCGTCTCATGCTATAATTACTGACGCTGTACGCAGAGTTTTAGTACATGTATAGTATTTTTATATGATTTCTTTTGGAATTAAATACAGTCCATGCATACAGTGGTTCGTTCACAGACGAGTTTGGTTATGGACCGATTAAGAAACCTTTATACGACTCCAATAAAGGATCGAGTTTCAACTTCTTTAAGCATTTAAGTGACAAGAGGTCTGTTAACTAATATATGATAAGGCAATGTAACAAAACTGGACAATATAATTTATTATGTTTCCGCGTGTAAAAGTTAACTTACTTATCTTTTTTAAAGGCATATGCATAGGTTTTAAGGTCTAAAGTATATTTTAGTTCAAATTGGTTTCATTAAATAGTCTGACATTTTTTTTGTTCAATTTTTCATGAATCTCGTTATTTGGACTAATTTGGAGTTGGAGAAGTAATAAAGGGTTGAATTCTATTACTGTAAACGCTTTATTCCAAGGGAAATGACTACGTTACAGGAAAAAGAAATATTGTACATACTTGCTCCCCTTGTCACAATATGTTTGAACTTTACGCCTTTCAGTCGATAACGCATGTGTCATAATAAATTTTAGTATTATATATTTCATATTCTATAAAATAATTCAGCGCTCATGGATCTTTCCAATGATTATAAACACATATACACAAAATAAGAAACCTCCGCTAAGTTTGCTTGGACATTGCTGGATGAAAACAAAACGGTGGAATCATTGTTATAGCGTTTAAAGAGTGTTCCATGATGCATCGTTTAGTGTAAAAATGAACAGAGTAAGGAGGAAATTTTGACCAAGTGAGGTACGGACCACAAACAAAAATAACACTTAATAACGGGTATGACCACCTCTTGAGTTGACCACTGTAGTGTATCACCGGCGCATATAATTGACTAAAGTGTTGATTTCTGCCTTTGGACTATTGTGCCATTCCTGAATGAACGCTTGACGAAGTTCTTGACGTTATCAGGTCGTCTGTCCAGAATATCACAGACGTACTCGATTGGATTGGGCTCAGGACTTTTGGCAGGTCAGTCATCAATGAAAAAGCATTAATCTGTTCCATAACAACGCCAATATCTTGATTTTTCAGCGATAATGCCACATCTCATACAGCTATAGACACTGTAATTTTTAGCTTGACTATTCGAAGAATAAGGAGAGCTATCCTAGTCACCCGAGCGTCGGCGTCACCACTTATGTCAAATATTTTCAAAGTCCATTGACATATGGCTTTGAAACTTTGCACACTTGTTCACCATCATGCCCCCAACCTGTACACAAAAGGAGGTCACTGTATCAAGCATTTTGACAGAATTATGCCCCTTTTTCGACTTAGAATTTACGTTAAAGTTTGCGTACCACCTAAAATATTTTCAAAGTCCATCGACATCTGGCTTTGAAACTTCGCACGCTTGTTCACCATCATGCCCCCAACCTGTACACAAAAGGAGGTCACTGTATCAAGCATTTTGACAGAATTATGCCCCTTTTTCGACTTAGAATTTACGTTAAAGTTTGCGTACCACCTCAAATATTTTCCAATTCAATTGTCATCTGGCTTTAAAACTTTGCACACTTGTTCACCATCATGCCCCAACCTGTACACAGGAGGAGGTAACTCTATCAAGCCTTTTGACAGAATTATGCCCCTTTTTTGACTTAGAATTTACGTTAAGTTTGCGTACCACCTCAGATAATTTCAAAGTCCATCGACATATGGCTTTGAAACTTTGCACACTTGTTCACCATCATGATCTCAACCTGTGTACAGGAGGAGGTCACTGTATCAAGCTTTTTTACAATATTATGCCCCTTTTTTTACTTAGAACTTACGTTAAAGTTTGCGTACTACCTCAGATATTTTCAAAGTCCATTGACATATGCCTTTCAAACTTTGCACTTTTTCACCATCATGATCGGAACCTGTGTACAGGAGGAGGTAACTGTATCAAGCATTTTGACATAATTATCCCCTTTAGAGACTCATTTACAGTCAGGATGGATATTATTTTATATTGTCAATCACTGAGAATAGTCGAGCGCGCTGTCTACTGACAGCTCTTGTTCTTAGACAATATCATTGATTTCATTGTTGACTGGTCCGTTAAAAGTTCTTATAAAAGGTGGTCATGCCCGTTATCAAGCGTTATTTTTGTTTTTAACCCCTACCTCACTTGGTCAAAAATTCCGCCATATTCTGTTAACCTTTGACAATCATTTTTTCACCAAACGATGCATCACAAAACACTCTTTAAGTGCTTATATCACAATTAGTCCCCTGTTTTGTTTTCATCCAGCTATGTTCAAGCAAACTTGGCGGAAGTTTCTTATTTTGTTTAGTATATATTTATGATATAGCCGATTAAAGCATCAAAATACCTGCAGCCAGTACCCCACGTGCCCTTTTTCTTTAGTGGACAACGTTACACCATTAGACTGGGTATAATTAAGTCAATGGCGAGACCAAATATGAGGTTAGAAAGGAAAACCATAGCCATCTTGGGTCACTGGTAGCTTTCTTTTTTAACAAGACTTACTTGTATCGCTGTCACTAAACATTTTAGATAATCATTGAAGAGTGTTCCATTCAGTCCCTAAGATTTTATTCTGACATAACAAAAGCATTCAATTGACACCTTTCTTTCACATTCGTTGTACTTTTGAATTGGTTCGATGTAACATGTATATTGTCATTTGTATACGATGTAAAGTGTTATTTGCTACCTAAAACGTACACAATACGTACAAGCACAACGAAAACGCTATGACTGTATCAAAACACTTTCTTCTGTCACATTTAAAAAATTTAAATGGCGCAATTCCATTTTAAAATAAAAATATAAGTTAATGTTAACTTCAATCTGTTGATATTTTGAAATTTATTTACTGTTTGAAATGTTACAAAATTCTGTTATATATACTGTAGTAAAAGTTTCGAAGTTACATATAAGTTGACTTATTAACCAGTTTGCAATTCCCCATCGGGGAGGTTTGACAGGTTACTTAAGTTAGCAATTGTTTCCTAATTTTGTCGGAAATCGGGAGTTTCCTTTGCGATGTGTGTATGTGGTCGCACGGTCGCATAACTGTCCCATTGAAAAAAAACTATTTCTATAACAATGATTTGTATTCATTTATATTTAAAGAAGTATCCCCCACCTTTTTTCACAAAGCCATATTTAGTTTTTATGAGTTTTGCTGAGTGAGCATTGTTCAGTGAATACTGTTCTGTGAGCACTATTTACACTTAATGTTGTTCAGTGCGTACTTCTCACGGTGAGTGTTGTTCAGTGAGCACTTCTCATGGTGAGTGTTGTTCAGTGAGCACTTCTCATGATGAGTGTTGTTCAGTGCGCACTTCTCACGGTGAGTGTTGTTCAGTGAGCACTTCTCGCGGTGAGTGATGTTCAGTGCGCACTTCTCATGGTGAGTGTTGTTCAGTGAGCAGTTCTCGCGGTGAGTGTTGTTTAGTGAGCACTTCTCGCAGTGAGTGTTGATCAGTGCGCACTTCTTACTGTGAGTGCGCGATGAGTGATGTTCAGTGAGCACTTCTCACGGTAAGCATTTTTCAGTGAGCACTTCTCACAGTGCGCCTTGTTCGCTGAACACTTATCACAATGAGTGCTGTTCAGTGAGCACTACTCACACTGAGTATCGTTCAGTGAGCACTACTCATCGTGAGCACTGTTCAGTGAGCATTGTTCAGTGAGCACTTCTCGGAATGAGCGTTGTTCAGTGAGCACTACTCACAATGACTACTGTTAAGTGAGCACTTCTCATGTTTAGCATTGTTCAGTGAGCACGTCTCACAGTGAGCATTGTTCAATGAGCGCTACTGATTGTGAGCATTGTTCAGTGAGCACTTCACACTATGAGCATTGTTCAGTGATCACTGTTCAGGGTGAGAACTGTTCAGTGAGCATTTCTCACGTTGAGCACTGTAAAGTGAACACTTCTCGTGGTGAGCGTTATTCAGTGAGCACTTCTCACGATGAGCGTTGTTCAGTGAGCACTTCTCGCATTGAAATTGCTAAAGTCAGCACTTCTCACAGCGAACATTGTTCAGTGAGAACTTCTCACCGTGAGTATTTTTCAGTGGACACTGTTCAAAGAGAACTTATCATGGTGAGTAAATGTTCAGTTAGAACTTCTCCCAGTGAACATTATTCAGTCAGCACTTTTGAGATATTTTGGAACTTCAAATCATATCATAATTTTGCATGGCAAATTTGACATACATTGTATTTTGGTACTGTGAATTATATAACTTTTGCATAACGAAAACTTCGCGATTTGTGGCAGACAAACTTATTCGCTAATATTAAATTCACGAAAGGAGATTTCTCTTATAGTACATCTATTTGAAAATAATATTCCGCGAGATTTTCCAATTAGTGAAGTGAGAAGATCGTGAAAAATATATGTAGGATGTACTCGTCTTTTGAGAAAATTATATGTTTTGAGACTTAAAATGAAATTACATATCGGTCGTCTTGAGCGAGCAAGGAAAGTTCGAGCATTTTAACAGGTACGATCCGGAACTATCGCTTGAGGCTCTCTCTCTCTCTCCCCCCCTTGTGATGAATACGCACATGCGTATTGTGCGTAACGGCAGCTACGCGCCTGGAATTTGGACGAAAAAAATTACTTTGTCGGGTTATTTCGACACGCCGAATTGTAAGGTCAAACATCCACTCTTGGTGCACGTTAAAGGTTAGAGCACATTAAAACACTTTTTCGTTGTTTTCGTTTTCAAAATAAATAAAGAAGTTAGATAAAATCAAAATGATACATATTTTGAATTTAACCCGTCTTTACAAAATCCTGTATCGGCCTTCAAGTCTACAGTAGCATTTATGTAAACAAAACAAAATGAAAAGAAAAAGATCCTAGATGACACAGAGCAAGTTGTGACATCATACGTATATACAACGTCATCAATCAAAGTCAAATTAGAAGTTAGTAATTACAATAATTATAAAATGAAAGGAAATCCAAATAAGGTGTCGAAGTTGGACACGTGTCGGCTTTACCCGAACTTGCGCTAATGAAAAATTGAGACATAGAGGAAACCAATTCTGGTTGAACAAGCAAAACCTGACACGACACCACATCTACTGACTGACCTGTAGTATCGAAACTTTACTGTTATCAAATAATATTTATACAGTATGTCCAGGAATGCTCTATAGACGGTTTCCTTGAGTTCTTTTGGGGCCATGCCTCAATATCAACCATTACCAATTTCCAAAATATTTACATGGGATTATTGTTTGTTGGCCCGCTGTGATACTTTGTATCACAGTTTTTCTTGTATTGAATTCTAACACGACCAGCGAATAACCTACATACATGTAGAACAAAATCTATTTGGGTTATACCTTGAACGACGATGCACGCGCATCGTGTTTCGGCTGTTTAATTTACCCGACGTATAGAGGATCTTACATGGCATACTGTGGATGACTTGGGGCAAAGCGGGGGAATCCGATGGATGATACACGTCCAGTTAACTAGATTAATGTTGCGATACCATTTACACTAACTTTATTTACTGTTATGTTGTTACATCGTATTATTTTTGTTTACACGGTGACGTCATTAATCAAGAGAAACTGTGACGTCATTTATCTATACCCGTTACTAATATTTTTCGTAACTTGAACCGTTATTGCGTACCCTGAAAATTTGAACCATTTCTGAAGTTCCTGTTACATTTACTCGAAAATTATTAAAGTTTTTTTCTTTCTTATGAGACTAGTTTACGTGGATGAAAAATCTGAAACATCGCATACTATACATTTTTCATGAATGAAAGTCACATTGAAGTGTTCGCGGGAGGAAACTTCAACGGCAAAATCTAGGTGCGTAGCACGCAAGTGTAAATAACGTTTGATGACAATAGTCATTTTCTTAAAATGTTGTTTCAAATAAGTCGTGTTAGAATCGAAATAATAAGTATCCAAGTTTGGTTTATGGTAGAATAACCCTCGTTTGTCGTTCTTATGCGTAATAATATATCACTCAGGCCTTTGGCCTTCGTGATATATTGTTACGCATAAAAACTCCAAACTCTGGTTATTCTACGATAAACCAAACATATCATTTCTTAAATAATAATAGACATTGAACACATAGATAACACAGAAAGGTGTATATTATGAAATGGTCTGAAAGTTTTTATGTCTGTACATAATTTTTGTTCTGACCTGTGACCCTTTCCAGTATGCTTTGTATCTGTGTTTAAAAGTGTTCAAGAATTTTGCTATATGAACATCAATTGGGACTTCATTCCATATTTTTTGGCCCTGTATATTCTAGACTTTTTCTGAAAAATTTGGCAAGTACAAGTTTAGTTTTGAGTCTTTAGCGACACTTTCTTGATGTCATGCAAACTTGGTCTTGAAGTAATTTGGACAAATATTGTTGATAGATTATTAACCAGTTTAGCCTGTTTGTACTTTACTCTCTCAGGAAATTTCATCCAATTCAGTAATGTGAATAATTCTGCTGAGCATCAGAATGTTTATCTAAAATAATCTCACTGCTGGTTTTTGGAATTTTGTTATTGTGTCAGTTTCTGACATACTGGTATTGCAGTTGCCTGATATAAAGCAACAGTAATCAAGGTGTGGTAGGATGTATGCATTGAATAATATGTGTTAAATTCTTTTTCAACACAATATGGTCGCATTCGGTGCAGTATGTCATATTTTATTCTTCTGAGAAGAAGCTGGTTACAATTCCAGATTTAAAAGAAAATTCAATTTAGTCTTAGTAATGGACCTTTTAAGTTACTACAATACATCTATTCAGTAACCACTAATAGGATTGATTTTAAACTTCCTAAATTTCATCAGGGGTGTCTGACATTCAAGTAAGATGACTCTTGTATATATGTAATTCAAATTATGGTCATTGTTTGACTTAGAAAAGCAGGTTTATTGTTAACAATGTACACATCACAGTAAACCACTTAAATGTGATTTATATGAGACTTTAATACAGTCTACATGGTTATCAAACAACCAATAATTGAATTTTATAAATGGTCTTTATTTGCATGTATTTCTTAAGTGTTTTCTGAAGAAAGACTGAAAGTGTTTTCTCCATGTTTGGTAGCTTTCATTCAGTTTACACAGGTTTGATTGTACTACTGGACTTGATGTTAATTCTGGATCAACTGTCATTTACTACATGTATTATTGTTTTTGTTATATTGCAAATTAATCAATTATCATAAGCTTTATTTACACAAAACTTAAAATAAGTTTATTTCGAGTGTCTGTCAATGAGTGAATGGACAGTTTCTGTGTGTGTGTAAATGAATTTGTTTATAGGCCATTTTGTAAATAAGGTATATACTTTTATTTCTTCTTGTTTAACCTTAATATGCCTTCTTGATATAAAGAATTTATTATTATTATTATTATTATGAATTCACTACTATTTTTTGCCCTTGTTGAAGTTGAAATTTTAGTTAAAGTTTGTATGAAAAATACTGTGAAACATCAATGTTCAATGGCATATTCATTTGCTTGCTGGATCAGTCGGCTATAGGATTGACAAAAATACTGCACTTTAACTAATAAACAAGTGACAGGAAATTGTCACAAAACCAGGTTTTCATTTTCCAGTCTGCTGGCCGAGCGCTTACCCTTCTTTATCTGCTGTATAGGACTATAATTCCTTGCGCGTTCAGCGATTATCGGTTTTGCTTCACGGTAACCTTCTTTGATATTATCTGTTTATCTTGATATAATAAGTCACTAGATATACATATGTGAAAAAGAAAGAAAGGAGCATAATTCAGCCAAAACTGATTAAATCACAAAGCTCCAACAATATGCACGAGGGCACTTGATGACAACAGTTCTGTGAGAGTTTGGTTTAAATATCTTGAGAAATGTAGGAGGAAGTGGGCACGTGACAGTATTCTTCTATATATAACATATGTGGAAAAAAAGCAAAGGGCCATAATTCAGGCAAAAATTATAAAAAAAAAACAAAAAAGAAAGAAAAAAAAACAACAAAAAAACTTGCTCTGTGTGGGGTTTGAACCGCTGGTCTCATGAGAAATTTTGTCATCTTACTGTAACAGAATACTCCAAAGTATACAGGACTGGTAATCTATTCTAAAAATAGACAGTAATAACAGAGTATTCTCCCTTTTATATATACTTAAATAAGGAGACACAAAATTGCTAACGGACGGACAGACGACCAGGGGCATAACATTATATATTCAAAATTCTTAAGTTCACAATTATAGTTCTGTGAAAGTTTGGTTGAAATCCCTTGAGAAATGTAGGAGTTGCACACAGAAGAGTATTTCTCTATATATATTACATTATGTGGAAAAAAACAAAGGCCCATAATTCTGTCAAAAATGATCAAATCACAAAACCCTGACAATATGCGCCAGGGCACTTGGTGACAATAATTCTGTGAAAGTTTGGTTGAAATCCCTTGAGAAGTGTAGAAGGAGTTGCGCACAGAAGAATTACATATGTGAAAAAAAACAAAGGGCCATAATTAGGTCAAAAATGACCAAAACACAAAACCCCGACAATATGCGCCAGGGCACTTCATGACAATACTTCTGTGAAAGTTTGTTTGAAATCCATTGAGAAATGTAGGAGGAGTTGCGCACAGAAGAAATTGTTTACACCCGCCCACCTGCCCGCCCGCCCGCACCTCAATCTAATAACCAGGATTTTTCCTTCGGAAAACCTGGTTAAAAAATATCACTAAAGATGATGCCCTTCATGTGATGCCTTGACACAGTTATTCTACTCTTTTCCTCGAATCTTTAAAGATACAATATCAACGAAAAAGACGTGTCAATTTTTTCAAAAGTCAACAGATATCAAAACATGATGATTGGCAATCAGTGTTTTCTCAAATATCTAGCGACCATTGTAAAATAATTAAAGGTATATAGAAACTTAAAAAGACCGGAGTGGTCTTTTTGCTGAAAACAGTCAACAGTTTAATGTTTATATCTCTGCAGTCTTACAAAAGTGGCACTTTTTTCATGCCAAAGTCTTAATTATTTAACATGACATTTGTGTCAGCCAATATGAAAATACGTCATGAAAAATTATACCTATCAGCGGCTTTAGTATTGGGCCTTTTACTCACTTTGACACAATAATAAACAAGAGGGCCAAGATGGCCCTATATCGCTCACCTACCATTGGCTCTGTACAAGGGGTCATGATTTTACCATAATTCGTAGAGGTCCACTTCACAATGCTTAGTAACATTCAAAATATCTAAGCTCTGCCTGTGGGCCTTGTTTTTTTAAAAGTTTTCCTTATATAAGCCTATGTGAAATCAAGTGACCCCTCTCGGGAAGGGTAAATTTTGACCCGAGTGTCACGATTTTAACAATCTTGGTACAGGTCCACTAGGCAATGCTACATGCATAATATCTCAGCTGAAGGCCTTGTGGTTTCAGAGAAGATCTTTAAAGTTTTTCCTATAGAAGCCTATATAAAATCCAGTGACCCCCTCGGGCAGGGTCAATTTTGACCCCGGGGTCATGATTTGAAATTCTTGGTAGAGGTCCACTAGGCAATGCCACATGCTAAATATATTAATTAGCTCTAACCTTGTGGTTTCAGAGAAGAAGATTTTCAAAGTTTTTCCTGTACAAGACTATGTAAAATTAAGTCATCCCCTGGAGGTGTCAATTTTGAACTGTCAAGTCATAATTTGAACAATCTTGGTAGAGGTCCACTAGGCATTTCTACATGCCAAATATCTAATCTCTAGGCCTTGCGGTTTCAGAGAAGAAGATTTTTAAATATTTTTCTATAATAAGCCTATGTAAAATCAAGTGACAACCCCCCCGGGGTCAATTTTGACCAGGGGGTCATAATTTGAATAATCTTGGTAGTGGTCCACTAGATAATGCTACATCCTAAATATCTAAGCTCTGGGCCTTATGGTGTCAGAGAAGTTTTCTAAGTTATTCTATTTGTTGCCATAGCAACCAAAGTTCTGCATGGAATGAAATGAAATTCTTTGAACATCATGCAAGGAAAATCCCTGCAAAGTTTCATCAACATTTGCCCAGTGGTTTCACACACCATATTACCCGCTGCAGTGATGACAGATCACTGACTGGATGACAGACGTAGATAATTTTTGTCGACCAACAGGCAGGTAAGATATCTGGCTGTGATAACATTTTAATGAAATTTTCGAACAAACAAACATGTTGTCCAGTAACTAAAGGTGTGATTAGGTAGTTTTGGACTCGATTTTCCAATTATTAACATATTTATGATGAGTTAAATATCACATCTTTGATCCAGAACGTGAAAACGTTTGTTTTCGCTTCAAAATATCTTTTAATGAAAAGAATTCGAGTAATTTTGTGTTATACACTAATACATTCATCCCTCAAGAGCATGTACATCAAATATAAGCCGCACACATCTTTTCTAGAAGAAGTTACAGGCTTCCAAACTAGTCCGGGTAGAGAAAAATTGCTGCCTTGATGGGCAGAAACGTTTTTTGAAGGCTGTATTGCATGACAGAAACGCTAAGAGATCGGCTAACAATTTGACAGAAATACGAAATCGCTCTATCACTGATTTCTCTAATTTTTACATTCTTTGATATGGAATAGAAGAGTCTAACTATCATTTGTTACATCTTCTCGGGTTAGAAAGTATAAATACTGCATAATTTACACCGGAAAGGTGTTTCATTGGCAATTTGTTTTACAGAATTTAAACACATTTGTCGTTCCAAAACAGTTAACTGAATTATTTTTAAATCCCATATCCCTTATAACTTTTGTATATTTATATGTGTATATGCCTAGCCTAGAACTTGTCATTTCAAACGTGTGTTTGGTAAATGAATGACACAATCTTTGAAAGAAGATATATTAGTACATATGCCGAAATCCATAGCTAATGCACCACATAACTAACTTCTCTTTTACCTTTCTACGCCATTTGCATAGCCGGATTCCTGTTCTATGAAGTTCTATATTTTCAGAATTCGGATGAAATAATGAAATAAGTACATTGTATATAATAAACTACGGGTCCTATTATTTTAGCACTGTAACAATGATTAAAAAACTCATAAATTATGATAGATATGTGTAATAAGGGGAGTAACAACGAAATATGAAAGATTTGCTCAAAATTACAACCCAAGAATATGTTTCCTCATCCAGTTCCAATTCCCTATATTTAAGTGTAATGTATTGTGGGAGTCTACTAGGTGATCTACAACATCTTTATGCTGATCGAAGGCAGTCGCAGTAATAGCACTTGTATTTCTTCATAGTTATCTTATATATATAAATGCATGTTCAGATATACAGTTTCTAATATTTGGTTTAAAAGATATTCCGTTGAATAATGAATGACAGGTTATCCGCACAAGAATTTGCTTATGTAAAGTAACAAAGGGCCATAATTATGCTGAACAAGGGCAGATCCAAAAATTATCTCCCTTATACACAACTGCATGTCAAAGTAGGCCATCCCTGAAAGTTTGAACAAATTCCGTTCAATAATGAATGAGGAGTTCTCAGCACAAAAATTTGCTAACAGACGGACGGAAGGACAGACGGACGAACGACAGGGGGTATAACATGATACGTCCCTTCGGGCGTATAAAAAAGCATTACATGAACTTAGAAACAGGAGCTTAGACGCTGTACCATTTATGAAATAACAATTTACCACATATATCTTATATATTTTGTTGTTAAAACAAATTGTCAAGAACACCTTTTCGGTGTAAATTATGCAGTATTTATACTTTCTATCCCGAGAAGATGTAACAAATGATAATTAGACTCTTCTATTTCATATCAAAGAATGTAAAAATTAGAGAAATCAGTGAAAGATATTTTGAAGCGACGTTTTCACGTTCTGGATCAAAGATGTGATATTTAACTCGTCATAAATATGTTAATAATTGGAAAATCGAGTCCAAAACTACCTAATCACACCTTCAGTTACTGGACAACATGTTCGTTTGTACGAAAATGCCATTGCTTTCATTAAAATGCTATCACAGCCAGATATCTTACCTGCCTGTTGGACGACAAAAATTATCTACGTCTGTCATCCAGTCAGTGATCTGTCATCACTGCAGCGGGTAATACGGTGTGTTTAAGAGGAGATGTCGTTTGATGGAAATGGTGGACGGACGACATACAACGGACAGTGAGTGATCCTAATAGCTCAACCTGGCACTTATGCCAGGTGAGGTGAGCTTAAAACGAGAATATGTAATTCTGGACTGGCTTTTAAGCTATAACTGTTTGAAACATATGTCACATCATGAATGTTTCAAATATGGATACCAGAAATCAAGGTTTAAATTCGCTATTAATTTTTTGCTGTCTGATCATGATCTGCACTGTTTGCTACTCATTTTTTGCTGTCTGATCATGATCTGCACTGTTAGCTATTCATTTTTTGCTGTCTGATCATAATCTGCATTGTTCGCTATTCATTTCTTTGCTGTCTGATCATGATCTGCGCTGTTCACTATTCAATATTTCGCTGTCTGCATTGTCAGCTATTCATTATTTCGCTGTCTGATCATGATCTGCACTGTCGCTATTCATTATTTTGCTGTCTGATCATGATCTGCAATGTTCGCTATTCATTATTTTGCTGTCTGATCATGATCTCCACTGTTTGCTATTCATTTCAGTCATCAAGGCAATTCTGGAGATCTAACAGTAGGTGAGGATACTGACCTTTTCCAGGAGAATTTTGTCATTAAATTACATAGTTGCTATTTATAGCTTTATATAAGCACTGCATGACCTTGTGCCACTGAATTTTGCATGAATGACCTGGCACTGACCTGTGATTTAAGAAGGCTCTACAGAGAGATAAAGATGTGTACTGAATAGGTTGAAATTTATCAGTCAAAACTGCAATAAAATTAGCAAATGGGGTGTTCAATTAAAAAAACTTAAATGAACTGGAAATAACATAAAAAGTGCTTTTAAAATATTGATCTTTATAGACACCCTGAATACCTTAGAAATGGAAATAATGCATAACGCCCATTTCTAGATTACTTTATAAATCTAGAGTGTAAAATCAAGTGATTCCTCTGCAGCCTAAATTTTAACCCAAGGGTCTTGATTTGAAAAATCTTGGTAGAACAATAAGCAATCCTATATGCTAAATATGTCTAGTGTTACTGTTATGAAACAGCCTGTGACAATACTATTTTGAACAAATTGGGTTTCTATGTTATAACACCATTTTAAGTATTAATATGATTTATGTGGGTCATAATTTGAACAATCTTGGTAGAAGTCCACTAGGCAATGCTAAATATCGAAGCTCTAGGCCTTGTGGTTTTGGATAAGAAGTTTTCCTATAAAAGCCTATGTAAAAACAAGTGAGCCCCCTGAGTGGGGTCAATTTTGACCTGGGGGTCACAGTTTGAACAACCTTGGTAGAGGTCATCTATGCAATGCCACATGCCAAATATCTTAGCTCTAGGCCTTCCTGTTCTTGAGAAGAAGATTTTTAAAGTTTTCCTATTTGTTGCCATAGCAACCAGAGTTCTGCATGGAATAAACTAATTTGAACAACTATGAGAGGGCTTCATGCAAGGAACATCCCTGCCAAGCTTCATCAACATTGGCCCAGTGATTTCAGAGAAGATATCGTTTGAAGGAAAATGTTAACAGACGTACAGACGGAATGCAATCCTAATAGCTCACTCTGGTACTTTGTGCCAGGTAAGCTAATAACACTGGCAGCAAAAAGTTTTAATCAAACTGTCCAAAGTATCATACTGAATCTGGAACAATTGTAGGTGCCTGCAAAACCCAAGATAATTGCCAGAAAAAGAAACAGAAGACTTACAGTAAGGCCAAGGATTTCTGCCAGCAAACATAGATATTTATCAGCAAAATCCATGTGACTAAGCAGTAAAAAAGAATATTTCCATGCAAAAATGGATTGTTTGACAGCAATAACAGGATATATGCCAGCAAAACCATCATATTTGTCAGCAAAACCTAGAATGTTTGCCAGCAAAATCAAGATAGATGCAATTGTCACAAAACAAAGGATAGATACAAAATCCACTTTTAAAACATGTATGCCTCCCTGATGGCAGCCAGGTAGTTGCTTTGCAATAAAAGTCATTATGACCTTGACCTACTGAACTCAAAATCAAAAGGGGTCATCTACTTGTCATGACGAACCAACCTACCAATTGTGAGGACACTGGGCCAAAGTGACCTCTAGCTTTTGATGGAACAAGTTTTTTCAGTTGAAGGCCATTGTGACCTTGACCTTTGGCATGTTGAACAAAAAAAAATCCTTTGTGGTCATCCACTGGCCATGACAAACATACCTACAAAGTTTACGAGCACTAGACCAAAGCGTTGTCTAGTTATTGACGAGACAATTTTTTGTATTAAAGGTCTCTGAGACCTTGACGTTTGACCTCAAAATCAATAGAGGTCATCTATTGCTCACGACCAACCTACCTACAAAATATAAGGACACTAGACCAAAGCTTGTCTAGTTACTGATGAGATAATTTTTTGGGGTTTAAGATCTCTGTGACCATGGACTTTTGACCTCAAAATTGATGTGTCATCTAATTGTCATTACCATTAACCTACCTACAAATTTGTGGTCACTAGGTCAAACTGGGTATTGATCTGACAAGATTTTTCTGTTGACCTTGCCCTTTGACTGCATGAACTAAAAATCATTAGGGGTCATCTACTTGCAATGACCAAACAGCCTACCAAATTTGAAGAACCTGGGCCAAATCTACCAACAGACCTATGAACTGACGTGCAAAGCAATATACCCCTCCATCTTTGATGGCAGGCACAATTATAGATTTCATATGTATCTTTAAACTAATACACATTCCTGACAAAGCCAATTAATCACTGTATATTATTGCACTTCCAGATATCATAAATGACAAGAAAATAATCATTTAGGACATTATCCTTTCACAATCACATTGTCTGCAAGAATAAAAATAGAAATAGGAATTCACTGAACTACTGAGTTCATCTCTGCTAATTGGTCAGTTCTTGCTGGCAATGGTACTTGTATTTTGCTGTCATCTTTACCTTTGGAACTGAAATGAAAAATAACTAATCACTTTACAAGGCTGTCATGAAGGCTATATTTATTGCTCACCTTAGGTAGTTACCAAATACTTAATGACTGCAAAATTTTCCAAGTTAATAGTAAAGAAGCCATAAAGGATGGCCCTATATCTCTCACCTGGCTACCATTGGCTATAATAAAAGGTCATCAGAAGAAAATGTTTTTTCTATATAAGCCTATGTAAAAACAAGTGACCCCTGGGTAGTGTCAATTTTGACCTGGGGGTCATAATTTGAACAATCTTCAGAGTTTATAAACAAGAGGGCCATATATCACTCCCCTGAATACCAGCACACTTACCTAAGAAAGTCACTTGTTGCTAGAGGGACTCAGTAGTTGCTCAGGAAGTCACTGGTTGCTAGGGAAAGTCACTGGTTCCTAAGGAAGTCACTTGTTCAAAGGGGAAGTCACTAGTTGCTAAGGAGTCACAGGCTGCTAAGAAAATCAGTGGTTGCTTGGTAAGTCTTTGCCTGCTATAGGAACTTATTGGAAGCTAGGTTTCTCCTATAACTCTATATAAGACAAGGGACCCCCCTTAGTGGGGTTCGTCAATTTTGTCCACAGGGGCATGATTAGAACAGACTTGGTAGAGGCCCACTAAACAATATTAAAAGCCAAATATCTAAGCTCTACTAAGCCTTGTGATCTAAGACAAGAAGATTTTTAAAGTCCATTTTGACCCCGAGAGCATGATTTGAACAAACTTTGGAAAGTTCCATTAGACTATGTTAAACACTAAATATCTAAGCTCTAGACTTAGTGGTTTCGGAGGAGAAGATTTTTAAAGGTTTTCCTATATAATTATCTAAAACAAATTAAAACAAAAAACAAAGCCTATACAATATTGACCCCAGGGGCATGATTTGAACAAAGTTGATAGAGGTCCACTACACAATGCTGCATACAAATCTCTTATCCAATTTTGGTAGAGGTAGGTCCACTGGGCAATACTACAAGAAAAATATCTAAGCTTTAGGCTTTGCAGTTTCAGAGAAGAATATTTTTAAGTTTTGTCTATGTAAAATCAAGTGACACCCCATGTGGGTTCAAATTTTGACTCGGAGGTCGTAATTTGAACAATCTTGATAGTGGTCAACTAGGCAATGCTACATGATAAATATCTAAGCTCTTGGCCGTGTTGTTTCAGAGAAGAAGATTTTCAAAGTTATAAACAATTTTATCAATTTTTTTTTATTAAATTAAAAAAAAAATATCTTCCTCTCCATGTAAGCTACCTACATACCAAGTTCCATTGCAATTGGTCACTCCTTACTCATGTTATTAAGCGGAAACTATTTTTCTATTTGTAGTAACTTAAGATAGGTCTTAAGATTTGATTAAAATATGTTCATTTGTACCAGATCCAGGCGCGTAGGAAGGGCATGGCAGATGTGGATTCATTAAACAGACGAGGGGTCTTGGGGGCCGCTTAGGCCCCCAGCAGGTCCAGGGTAGAGCCCTGGTAGGGGGACCAGGGGGGCAAAGCCCCCCGACGAAAAATGGTTTTGGGGGATTTAAACAAGAATTTAAAGCTGTTTAAAGTACTATATATGCTATATTTGAAAACGAAAAGAATACTAAAACAAGCTTTTTTGTCAACTTTTATAAAATAGAATGGTAAGACCTAGTTAAAGTTCATTTTTAAATGTGCTCTCAGTGTAGAGTCTTTCTGCAATTCTACCTACAGATAAAAAACTAAAGTAAAAAAGTGTTTTATCAACGTTATTGAAGTAGAATTGCCTCCATGTTGGGATATACCTAATTATTTTTGATAATAGATAAAGTCAAGCTTCCTATTTCTGCCCTCACCATAGAATATACCTGCAATTTCAGCAACATTTAGGTGGAGCTCGCGATAGCTGTGTAGCATAGCTAGACCAGAGAGGAGCTCAGGCGTCATGCTTGATCGTAGATAGTTTTTTATCCGTCGCATGACACTAAATGATCTTTCAGCCGTCGCTGTAGATACGGGCATTGTGAGAAGAGTAACAAGGCACACGTAAATACTTGGATAAAAATCCCTGTTAGTGAGATTTACAGCTGTTAGCAAAGAGGAAGGCTTATCAGCGGAAAGGAACCACCTTGTCTTCCAACGGGCCACTTCTCGTCGGAACTCTTCCCTTTCACCCTGGAAGTCGTGACCGTATGCATCAAAGATTTTATCTTCGACTTCTGCCGTCATATTGCCCAGGTTACTCGGTATTAGCCACTGTGCCAAGAAGCGGTCATGTGCTGTTAGAAGACGGTCTTCTAGTTCCATGGCCAGGTGGTCCATGAATGGGAAATACAGGGCTCTCTTCCAGTATCCTGACACTGATTCTGCGGGGACGTTAGCCCTGTGTTGTTGCATCACTGTGGTTATTGGTATTGAAGGTTGGACGTCGTGACGTGCTGCCATGTCCACTGCCTTGTCGAACAGGGTGTCCCAAACCGCGTCATCCGCACGTTCGGCACGAATTTGAGCGATTAACACCTTTGCCTCATTTGCTGATTCCACTAGGTCGCAGTCCTTCTTCTGTAGAAGGTTATTTAGTGGCACAATGCCCTGCATGACAAATTCTACTGCCACCAAGGATACAATAAAGTCAAATCTGAGAATGCTACAGCGATAACTCCTGGCCTTTGCATCTCCTTCGTGTTCAAGGACTTCAAGGGAACTTACGATGGTCGAGAAGGCAGCTTTAAATGTGTGCAAGGAATCGGCTCTACTGGCCCATCTTGTTTCACACAGGTTTTGAAGCCTCTTCCTCTTTTCCATCTCTTCCTTTGCAATGTTATCATTTTCCAGTTCTTCTTGGAAAGCTAGTATTCTTTTTGCGGAGTAATTGAAGGCAAATGCGATATGTTGGACAGTGTCGAACATATTTCGCACCAGAGCCTCTTTGCATGTGTGAACTATTGCAAGATTTAATGAATGTGCCTTGCAGTGGATATACATAGCATGCGGGTTTTGTTCCCTGATTCGGGCTTGAACGCCTCTGTGACACCCAGACATGTTGCTCGCCCCATCTTACCCTTGTCTGCGCATTTTCATGATGTCTAGCCCAGCAGTCTGCTGACCCTCAATGAACTTGGCAGTTAAAGCCTCCCCGGTAGTTGATTCTGCTCTGATAAATCCTATAAAGCCTTCCCGAACCTCTTTGTCAGCCTCAGAGTAGAACCTGACACACATGGCAATCTGTTCCATGGTAGAGGCATCAGTAGCCTCATCTGCCAGAAATGAATAGCAGACAGCCTCGTTGCATTTGTTAACGATTTTGTCACGAATGTATTTCTCGCATATGCTGATGATTGTATTCTGAATTTCGGGGGATGTGTACTTTACCCGCTTCGGTGACTCTAAGTATTCTTTCAGGAGAGTGTCTCTACTAGCTCTGTCACGCAACAGGACCATGAAGTTACTAAATTTGTTGTCATGGCTTCTCAGAGGAATGTTCTGCTTACCACAGAGTATAATCACTTCAATTATTGCTTGAAGACCGTGCCGATTACGTCCAACTTCTTCAGCATGATGATTGTCTACCTGGGCTAGAACACTCTGTTGTTTTCCGTGAAAGACCTTCAGGAAGCTATCTGCAGCAACACAAGCTCCATCATGAGTTTTACTATCCAAGTGCCGTTGCACATACTTCCCCAGATTTGACCATTTTGTTACAGGTGTTGTGATTAAGTTTTTTTCCTTATTGCTAGGGTCTTGCGCCGCAAAAAGTGCGCATGGTCCACAATAAACTGAGTCCTCTGATACTGAGTAGTGTAACCAACTGTACTTTGATAACCAGTCAGCTGAGAATTGTCGCCGGCTGCCATATTCTAAACTGCAAAAAAACGAAACAAACATATTTTTTTTTTTTAAATTTTATTCAAGTTTAACAATAAGGAAGATCAGTTCATGAGGTGTGAATTTGAAGGTGTTTATAGAGACATTATATACTGTAAGTAATTGAACTTGTATGGTGAAATGTTACTTCGAACAAGTTGATTTGGCGGGAACAACGAGCTTGCGAGTTTGCTTGAGGTATAAGTATATTCTGAAGGCTGACAATATGTACTGACGGGATTTTCGGTTTTAATGTACAATTGTACATAATTATTTCAGTATAGGCTACTGACGTCGTAAAGACCTAAATAATAAATGTGTGTGTTAAAAACGATTTTTGATTGAAAACAAGTTGCAGGCTGTAATGTGTGACTGTTCCTGGTCTGTATGTTTTAAGCAGGTAATTCCGCAGATCATTGGTATACATTACTTACAAACTTTATAATGTATTTGTTTTTAACAAAACGAACCCAACGAAAAACTAGAGCTATCACTAAATGTGATTAATACCCCCAAAAGACTGCTTTATAAACTGAGAAAGTTCGTAGTAACAGAATACCTTGCAAACAAACTAAAAAGAGATATTGTTCTTGGCAATAACTCTGTAATTTGTCAAGATGGAGTTATGGTTCTTGTACACTGCACTTCCTCTCATTGTGCTTGACCATTGTATGAAGTTGTATTGAATTCCAACCAATAGTTTTCGAATAATGCTCCAGACAAGTAAAAGTAACAAAGGGCAATAACTCTGAAATGAGTCAAGATAGAGTTATTGTTCTTTCGCACTGCACTTCCTCTCAAGGTGCTTGACCATTTTATGAAGTTGTATTGAATTCCAACCAGAAGTTTTCGAATAATGCTCCGGACAAGGAAAAGTAACAAAGGGCAATAACTCTGTAATGAGTCAAGATTGAGTTATGGTTCCTGTGCACTGCACTTCCTCTCATTGTGCTTGACCATTGTATGAAGTTGTTTTGAATTCCAACTAGTACTTTTCGAATTATGCTGCTGACAAGGAAAAGTAACAAAGGGCAATAACTCTGTAATGAGTCAAGATGGAGTTATGGTTCTTTTGCACTGCACTTCCTCTCAATGTACTTGACCATTGTATGAGGTTATATTGAATTCCAACCAGTAGTTTTCAAGTAATGCTCTGGAGAAGAAAAAATAACAAAGGGCAATAACTCTGAAAATACTCTAGATAGAGTTATGGTTCTTGTACACTGCACTTCCTCTCATTGTGCTTGATCATTGTATGAAGTTGTATTGAATTCCAACCAGTAGTTTTCAAGTTATGCTCTGGACAAGGAAAAGCAACAAAGGGCAATAACTCTGTAATTAGTCAAGATGGAGTTATGGTTCTTCTGCACTGCACTTCCTCTCAATGTGCTTGACCATTGTATGAAGTTGTATTGAATTCCAACCAGTAGTTTTCAAGTTATGCTCCGGACAAGGAAAAGTAACAAAGGGCAATAACTCTGTAATTAGTCAAGATGGAGTTATAGTTCTTGTGCACTGCACTTCCTCTCAATGTGCTTGACCATTGTATGAAGTTGTATTGAATTCCAACCAGTAGTTTTCAAGTTATGCTCCGGACAAGGAAAACTAACAAAGGGCAATAACTCTGTTATTAGTCAAGACGGAGTTATAGTTCTTGTGCACTGCACTTCCTCTCAATGTGCTTGATCATTGTATGAAGTTGTATTGAATTCCAACCAGTAGTTTTCAAGTTATGCTCCGGACAAGGAAAATGCAACAGACCGCCCGCCCGACCGACCGACCGACCGACTGACCAACCGACCGACCGACCAACCACCGGGTGACTCCTATATACCCCCTAAACTTCGTTTTGGGGGTATAAAAAGTTATTGTTAGCTACCGGTTTAATAAGTTTATTATTGATAAAAACAAATATGTCTAGAAGGACTGCTGCCTTTGACGAATATATTATTAGTGCACACATAAAGGAAACAATGCAACCATATTCACAGAATACCAACAAAAGATTAATAAATTCTCCCAATAACCGGTTTAGTTCTAATTTTGTTTTTGCTGCACTAAATAAATACCAATGAAATGATCATACTGAAGTAAAAATGCAAACGAAAAAAAAATTATAAGCCAGCATGAGGTTTCAACCGGGGGCCTCTTGATCGTAAAGTAAGAACGTTACCTCTGAGTCATAGGAGCGTCCGACGTTGGGCGGTAAATTTAAAGTATTTAGACTTAAGTTTTTTTAGATTTTAAGGGTGGTACGCAATTGATATTTAATCACATGCATAGAGGTTTATAACAGAGTGCGTCATTGTTTTCCGAGAAATCCAAGTCACATATCATAATGCTTACATAGATTATCATTTTCTTACCGAATCGAAATTTTACATCTTTTTATGCAGTCAAGATTATTTTCCAGAATCCCTGCTTTCTGATCGTCGCCACCATCTTTAATAACTCGCGATGTCAAAATAGCCGGTAGGAATGGCAATACCACTGTCTCTGATGGCACAACTTTGCTTTCATTTTTCTTTGCAGCAAACTGTTCATGTGCAGAAAATGGATTATTTTCATTCGATTTCGTTCGATTTAGTGGCGCCCTGCTGATTTGCAGAAGGACCAGGTTTGAATGAAGCCGCAAAAAAACTTTTTATGGTTCTTTGCGCCATATTGTTTAGACTAGGGTGTATTTGATTCATTGTCTAGACCATATGGTTTCAAATCAATATAAACTAGAGCTATCACTAAATGTGATTAATACCCCCAAAAGGATTGCTTTATAAACTGAAGAAGTTCGTAGTAACATAATACCTTGCAAACAAACTAAAAAGAGATATTGTTCTTAGCAGTTCCTCTCATTGTGCTTGACCATTGTATGAAGTTGTATTGAATTCCAACTTGTAGTTTTGAAAAATGCTCCAGACAGGGAAAAGTAACAAAGGGCAATAACATGTAATTAGTCAAGATGGAGTTATGGTTCCTGTGCACTGCACCCTCTCACTGTGCTTGACCATTGTATGAAGTTGTATTGAATTCCAACCAGAAGTTTTCAAGTTATGCTCCGGACAAGGAAAAGTAACAAAGGGTAATAACTCTGTAATGAGTCAAGATGGAGTTATAGTTCCTGTGCAGTGCACTTCCTCCAAATGTGCTTGATCATTGTATGAAGTTGTATTGAATTCCAACTTG
Organism: Saxidomus purpurata; assembly: GCA_022818135.1. Lineage (NCBI taxonomy): Eukaryota > Metazoa > Mollusca > Bivalvia > Venerida > Veneridae > Saxidomus > Saxidomus purpurata. Next base: position 24,669,705 of record JAFMSR010000018.1, on the reverse strand, counting down.
TAGTTTTCAAGTTATGCTCCGGACAAGGAAAAGTAACAAAGGGCAATAACTCTGTAATTAGTCAAGATGGAGTTATAGTTCTTGTGCACTGCACTTCCTCTCAATGTGCTTGACCATTGTATGAAGTTGTATTGATTTCCAACCAGTAGTTTTCAAGTTATGCTCGGACAAGGAAAAGTAACAAAGGGCAATAATCAGTAATTACTCAAGATGGTTAAGTTCTTGTACACTGCACTTCCTTGAGTGTGCTTGATCATTGTATGAAGTTGTATTGAATTCCAACTAGTAGTTTTCAAGTTATGCTCCGGACAAGGAAAAGTAACAAAGGGCATAACTCTGTAATTAGTCAAGATGGAGTTATGGTTCTTGCGCACTGCACTTCCTCTCAATGTGCTTGACCATTGTATGAAGTTGTATTGAATTCCAACTTGTAGTTTTCAAGTTATGCTCCGGACAAGGAAAAGTAACAAAGGGCAATAACTCTGAAATGAGTCAAGATAGAGTTATTGTTCTTTCGCACTGCACTTCCTCTCAAGGTGCTTGACCATTTTATGAAGTTGTATTGAATTCCAACCAGAAGTTTTCGAATAATGCTCCGGACAAGGAAAAGTAACAAAGGGCAATAACTCTGTAATGAGTCAAGATTGAGTTATGGTTCCTGTGCACTGCACTTCCTCTCATTGTGCTTGACCATTGTATGAAGTTGTTTTGAATTCCAACTAGTACTTTTCGAATTATGCTGCTGACAAGGAAAAGTAACAAAGGGCAATAACTCTGTAATGAGTCAAGATGGAGTTATGGTTCTTTTTGCACTGATTCCTCTCAATGTACTTGACCATTGTATGAGGTTATATTGAATTCCAACCAGTAGTTTTCAAGTAATGCTCTGGAGAAGAAAAATAACAAAGGGCAATAACTCTGAAAATACTTAGATAGAGTTATGGTTCTTGTACACTGCACTTCCTCTCATTGTGCTTGATCATTGTATGAAGTTGTATTGAATTCCAACCAGTAGTTTTCAAGTTATGCTCTGGACAAGGAAAAGCAACAAAGGGCAATAACTCTGTAATTAGTCAAGATGGAGTTATGGTTCTTCTGCACTGCACTTCCTCTCAATGTGCTTGACCATTGTATGAAGTTGTATTGAATTCCAACCAGTAGTTTTCAAGTTATGCCCCGGACAAGAAAAGTAACAAAGGGCAATAACTCTGTAATTAGTCAAGATGGAGTTATAGTTCTTGTGCACTGCACTTCCTCTCAATGTGCTTGACCATTGTATGAAGTTGTATTGAATTCCAACCAGTAGTTTTCAAGTTATGCTCCGGACAAGGAAAACTAACAAAGGGCAATAACTTGTTATTAGTCAAGACGGAGTTATAGTTCTTGTGCACTGCACTTCCTCTCAATGTGTTGATCATTGTATGAAGTTGTATTGAATTCCAACCAGTAGTTTTCAAGTTATGTCGGACAAGGAAATTGCAACAGACCGCCCCCGCCCGACTCCGACTGATCCGACCGACCGACCAACCACCGGGTGACTCCTATATACCCCCTAAACTTCGTTTTGGGGGTATAAAAGTTATTGTTAGCTACCGGTTTAATAAGTTTATTATTGATAAAAACAAATATGTCTAGAAGGACTGCTGCCTTTGACGAATATATTATTAGTGCACACATAAAGGAAACAATGCAACCATATTCACAGAATACCAACAAAAGATTAATAAATTCTCCCAATAACCGGTTTAGTTCTAATTTTGTTTTTGCTGCACTAAATAAATACCAATGAAATGATCATACTGAAGTAAAAATGCAAACGAAAAAAAAAATTATAAGCCAGCATGAGGTTTCGAACCGGGGGCCTCTTGATCGTAAAGTAAGAACGTTACCTCTGAGTCATAGGAGCAGTCACGTACTTGGGCGGTAAATTTAAAGTATTTAGACTTAAGTATTTTCTTAGATTTTAAAGGGTGAGTACGCAATTGATATTTAATCACATGCATAGAGGTTTATAACAGAGTGCGTCATTGTTTTCCGAGAAATCCAAGTCACATATCACTAATGCTTACATAGATTATCATTTTCTTACCGAATCAGAAATTTTACATCTTTTATGCAGTCAAGATTATTTTCCAGAATCCCTGCTTTCTGATCGTCGCCACCATCTTTAATAACTCGGCCGATGTCAAAATAGCCGGTAGGAATAGGCAATACCACTGTCTCTGATGGCACAACTTTGCTTTCATTTTTCTTTGCAGCAAACTGTTCATGTGCAGAAAATGGATTATTTTCATTCGATTTCGTAGTGGCGCCCTGCTGATTTGCAGAAGGACCAGGTTTGAATGAAGCCGCAAAAAAACTTTTTATGGTTCTTTGCGCCATATTGTTTAGACTAGGGTGTATTTGATTCATTGTCTAGACCATATGGTTTCAAATCAATATAAACTAGAGCTATCACTAAATGTGATTAATACCCCCAAAAGGATTGCTTTATAAACTGAAGAAGTTCGTAGTAACATAATACCTTGCAAACAAACTAAAAAGAGATATTGTTCTTAGCAGTTCCTCTCATTGTGCTTGACCATTGTATGAAGTTGTATTGAATTCCAACTTGTAGTTTTCGAAAAATGCTCCAGACAGGGAAAAGTAACAAAGGGCAATAACACTGTAATTAGTCAAGATGGAGTTATGGTTCCTGTGCACTGCACTCCCTCTCACTGTGCTTGACCATTGTATGAAGTTGTATTGAATTCCAACCAGAAGTTTTCAAGTTATGCTCCGGACAAGGAAAAGTAACAAAGGGTAATAACTCTGTAATGAGTCAAGATGGAGTTATAGTTCCTGTGCAGTGCACTTCCTCCAAATGTGCTTGATCATTGTATGAAGTTGTATTGAATTCCAACTTGTAGTTTTCAAGTTATGCTCCGGACAAGGAAAAGTAACAAAGGGCAATAACTCTGTAATTAGTCAAGATGGAGTTATAGTTCTTGTGCACTGCACTTCCTCTCAATGTGCTTGACCATTGTATGAAGTTGTATTGATTTCCAACCAGTAGTTTTCAAGTTATGCTCCGGACAAGGAAAAGTAACAAAGGGCAATAACTCAGTAAATACTCAAGATAGAGTTATAGTTCTTGTACACTGCACTTCCTCTGAGTGTGCTTGATCATTGTATGAAGTTGTATTGAATTCCAACTAGTAGTTTTCAAGTTATGCTCCGGACAAGGAAAAGTAACAAAGGGCAATAACTCTGTAATTAGTCAAGATGGAGTTATGGTTCTTGCGCACTGCACTTCCTCTCAATGTGCTTGACCATTGTATGAAGTTGTATTGAATTCCAACTTGTAGTTTTCAAGTTATGCTCCGGACAAGGAAAAGTAACAAAGGGCAATAACTCTGTAATTAGTCAAGATGGAGTTATAGTTCTTGTGCACTGCACTTCCTCTCAATGTGCTTGACCATTGTATGAAGTTGTATTGAATTCCAACTAGTAGTTTTCAAGTTATGCTCCGGACAAGGAAAATGCAACAGACCGCCCGACCGACCGACCGACCGACCAACCACCGGGTGACTCCTATATACCCCCCTAAACTTCGTTTTGGGGGTATAAAAACAATAGAAAATCTAGATCTATACTCGGAAAATATACGATGAATACTAAAGGTCTGAACTGAATATGGAATTTAAAATTAATTTAGATGTAGATCTTACGGTTTTAAACAATGAGATTAAAATTTTAAAAAATCTAGAAATAATGTGGATTCACCTGCGTACCTGCGTATAGGTAGCTACGCGCCTGAGATCAGCTTACAAAACTGGGACTACTGTGAAAATCGTCATATGATGAGTTTGATCCCTTGTTTATAATATAGTAGTAGTGATATGGAATTTTTTGCTGTATAGCCCCAAATACATCAGTACTGTTATGGGCCGACCCCCTGTGCTCGCGGCCATTATGTGCAGAGGAGTGGAACAGTTTGAGCAATTTTAGAAAAGGACCATTCAAGGAACATTCCTGTCAAGTTTGTTTGAAATTGACTCAGTGGATACATAGGCGATGTTGTTTGAAGTAAACTGTTTTCAAGGCACAACCACAGACATCAAGCGGTCACAATAGTTGACCATGAGCACTTCGTGCTCAGGTGAGCTAAAAAGTTATAAGCAACATGATCAAAGTATAATAACATTTGTTTGAGCTCCAAGGGATGTTTTCACTAAAATCATTCTATTTGGAGCTTGGCCCAAAGTATGGGTTTTAAAGTCCTACATGGAGCTGCACAATTGCACAGTGGTTAAGTGCATTTACCTCAGGATCTGAGGGTCATAGGTTTGATCCTAACCATAATGATTGCAATAGTGGACACATAAATTCCACACTATCTCTGTCTTCCATTTGAAGTGAGTCATCTTAGTTGTAATCAAAAATGAATAAATAAGTATAAATCAAATTAATGTCATGTTTGTACTAAAAACAAGAAGGACAAGTTGGCCCTATATTGCTCACCTGGCTACCACTGACTGTAATAAAAGGTCAACAATCACATCAGAGGAAGAGTAAATTTTGACCCCCTTGATCATGATTTGAACAATATTTGTAGATGCTACATTCCAAATATCCTCTGGGCCTTGAGGTTTAACACAAGAAGATTTTTGAAGTTTTCCCTATATAAGCCTAGTATGTGAAACCAAGTGACTTCCCCAGGCAGGGTCAATTTGGACCAGGGGTTAATGATTAGAATAACTGTCCGCCACTGATCACTTACATAATTATATCAAAGTTTAAAAAAGGATTAAAATGTTTAATGACAGAACAATGTAGCTCAAATAAAGACAGAGAGTTTTATCTAGTACTGGAAGAAGCACTGCATCGCGCAAGGGGTGGCGTGGTGTTTGAGTTGTTAATGCTCTGGACTGCAAAAACCAGATGTCCCCGGTTCAAATCCCAGCTTGGGCATTGGAAATTTCAGAAACGTTTTTCAGTGTTTTCCACCCATGTGCAATTCACCCAGCGAGAAATCCCAGTGTCAGCCAGGACTATAAGCAATCTAATTGAAGAATAAGAAGAGTGCCAAACCCTCACAATATAATATGCCCTCCAAAGTTGGAGGTAGATTGAGTGGTAATCAAAGTACAGTCAAACTTGTGCTAACGGCCACCTGTTACTAGTGGCCACCTGTGGACAATGGCCAGTCTGAATTCCCCTGTCCAAATTTGCTCTCAAAAGGGCCGGGAATAGCGGCCACCTGCCGTCCGCGGCCAGTAAAAAAGCTTCCCGCCATCGGGTCGGTGATGCGAACAACAGCCACTGAAATTTTTACAGCTGGCTGAATCAGAGCATTTTGTTTATTGTAAAGCTGTTTGCACCTCAAACGACGGGCACAATAATCAAAGATGCTTTTGGTGATGAAAAGAAGTGCTAACATTTAATTGTCACCTTCACACGTAAAACTAATCCATTCAAACTGTCCGGTAATTGCCAAAATTGCTTGATTGTTTATTTGATGCAGAACATCTTCGCATCTTCGAGTCGAAGTTTTCATTGTTTGTGCAACTAAATAATAATCGTTTATTTCAGCTAATTAATGCAGTCACGTTTAGTAAATTGTTTGATTCATTACAATCAAACTGAAAAACACACACTTTAATCTCGTAAATTAGCCGTTGTTTTATTCACAATCGGCAATGAAATCAAACAACGGCAAAGGGGCGTAATCCACGTTAATTTAAATGATCCTTTCCTGTTTCGAAAAAGTGATCAGCATCACAGTTTCTGGCTTATTAAAGCGTTTTAAGGCCGATTAACTAAATTCTGCCATTGTTAATCTGATACAAAATCATGTTGTATTTGATTTGTCATGTGCGACTGTTTGCAAAATTTAACCATATGCATGAAATTCGGATAAATCGTTATCCGGTTAATGCTTATAGCATGTTTATCTGACACGTGATCATGAAACTTGATTAACAATGTTTAGTGTGATGAAAATAAATCAACTGCCCACACCCCCAAACAAAGGTCACCTGTGAACAACGGCTGTTTTCATGGTTTCCCTTGTTCAACTTAGAGAGCAAAAAAGACTCATTTAATAATTTTGGATAATACAACGGCCATAATCCAGAAGCGACTGGTGTGTTTTGGCTGGTTATCAAACATAGTCGCGATAACATGCCCATAAATATTTTGATCAGTTTGGTGAAGATCGGATGAAAACTGTTCGACTTAGACAGCAGACAATGTTTGTGAAGGCTGCAGGTGTTCACATAATACATCCCGTCTATGGTTGGGAATATAAAAAGGGTTTTGATGAAATCTCTTGGATTTCAATCAAATCTAGATTAAAAAATCATAAGCTCATTGGCACATTAAAAAAGGTTGCATTGTACGTATTTCTCAAATTCAATAGTATATTTGTTCAAAGAGCAGCCAATTTCATGAGTAAAAACCATGTTGTAGCAACTGAACCCATTCATGGCAAATCACAACTAGAACTATCACTGAAGGTGATGAATACCCCCAAACAAATATATAAAATCTATGGAACATTTGATGCTTTTATTATTGGACCTGCACAACTTAAGGCACTGTACTTGTCACTTCTGTGAAGTATAATTAAATTCTGACCAGGGGTTTTGGAGATTAAGAGCGCACATGATTCTATTATGTCGAGCCCCTATGACCCGAAACATGGACCATGCACAACATGGCATGGTACTTATCACTTCTGCCAAATATCATTAAATTGTGACTAGGGGTTCAGGAGATTAAGAGCGCACACAAATTTACTGTCTCATGCCCCTGTGACTTTGACCTTTGACCTAGTGATACAAAACATGGACCATGCACAACTAAGCATTGTACTTATCACTTCTGTGAATTATCATTAAATTGTGACCAGGGGTTTTGTAGATTAAGAGCACACCAGATTTTATTATGTCGAGCCCCTATGACTTTTGACCTAGTGATCCGAAACATGGACCATGCACAACTAGGCATGGTACTTATCACTTATGCCAAATATCATTAAATTGTGACCAGGGGTTTAGGACATTAAGAGCGCACATGAATTTACTATCTCGTGCCCCTGTGACCTTTGACCTAGTGATACAAAACATGGACCATGCACAACTAAGCATTGTACTTATCACTTCTGTGAATTATCATTAAATTGTGACCAGGGGTTTTGTAGATTAAGAGCACACCAGATTTTATTATGTCGAGCCCCTATGACCTTGACCTAGTGATCCGAAACATGGACCACGCACAACTAGGCATGGTACTTATCACTTATGTCAAATATCATTAAATTGTGACCAGGGGTTTAGGACATTAAGAGCGCACATGAATTTACTATCTTGTGCCCCTGTGACCTTTGACCTAGTGATCCGAAACATGGACCATGCACAACTAGGCACTGTACCTGTCACTTCTGTAAAATATCATTAAATTGTGACCAGGGGTTTTGGAGATTAAAAGCGCACAAGATTTTACTATCTCGAGCCCCTGTGACCTTGACCTTTGACCTAGTGATCCAAAACAGACCATGCACAACTAAGCATTAAGTTAAGTATCATTAAATTCTGACCAGGGGTTTTGGAGATGTAGTGTCCACAAGATTTTACTATCTTGAGCCCTTGTGACCTTAACCTTTGACCAAGTGACCAGAAACATGGACCATGCACAACTAGGCATGGTACTTATCACTTCTGTGAATTATCATTAAATTGTGACCAGCGGTTTTGGAGATTTAGCGTGCACAAGATTTTAATATCTCGAGCCCCTGTGACCTTGACCTTTGACCTAGTGACCCGAAAAATGGAACATGCACAACAAGGCATTGTACTTATCACTTCTGTGAAGTGTCATCAAATTCTGACCAGGTGTTTTGGAGATTTAGTGACCACAAGATTCCTTCTACAGACAGACGGATGGACAGACAGACAAGCTGTATCCAGTATACCCCGTCCTTACACTTTGTGTTTGGGGGCGGGGGGGGGGGGGGGGGTATAATAAGGTATGTTATACATGTACTATCAAACAATAAAACTTTACTGAAAATGATGAAACCACAACACCCAGATCACAACATCAACTATACCATTTCTATCAATTTATATGTTCTGACATGACACGCCTCACTCTGCCCTTGTGTCTGGCAGTATGCCTCGGCCTGCTATGGACTGGGGTTCCTGGCCGCTCAAACCCACCACCATCTGAGCTTATATTAGGGGAGGAAATAGTGGAATACATGCTGGGATTGGTCTTTTTCTGCTCTCTGAAAAACCATTATAACTTGACTGACATAAATAAAGAAGGAAGCAGGAGGCAATCCTCTCATATCTCACAAGCTTATCTATCCTCATCAATAATACACTATAATTATTTCAAAGCATAATTGTGGTGAAATAAAACAGAAAAGATGATCCCTATTGTAAACTTATGACAAGGCGGCCAAGATGGCCTTATATCGCTCACCTGAGACCTACTTCTGACCATATGTGACTAAACTTCAACCCTAAACTATATATCATAAACAAAAACGTTCTGTTTGACCTTGACAAGACAAACCTTCTGACCAATTAACATGATGATTGGCTATAAAATGTAACTTCTAGAGCAACAAGAGCTGTTTGTAAAACACGTATGCCCCCCTTGATGCAAAAGTTGTACTATGAAAGTAAAAGTTTTTAAAGTAAGTCATTGTGCAGGGATCACGTTTGAGGGCGACGTATCCACGGTCATTTCGCTGTGATCGCATAAAAAAGCGAAAACAAAGTCGCTCTATTTTTCGTAACCACTGACGATGTTTTCGAGTGTCAATCTCGATACTGCACCCCCTACTCGCTACCGTTTGTTACATCAGCTTTCTTTGGTCAATAAAAGACGGTAAGCCAATCAAAAGCGGCGAGACAGCATAGCGATTTAAAGGTTGACATGTGCATTTTGACATGACTTTTTTTTTGTGTTATGTTTATTGTCAATTTAATAGTTGAGTAAACATCGATTATTAAACGGATTAGCATTGACTGGGGACAATAAGGCACAATTACACATGCTTACAATTAAACTGGCTGTTAAGATGCCAGTAAGTTCTTTAATCGTATTGACACACTTTATTTATGCAAAGAATATCAGACACTGCTAGTTTAGTTGTTGACCGTTTAATTTGCTGCTGCATTTTTTTTCTCGGTAATCAATTCATTAATCGGCAATTAAAATCAGTAGGAGAAGGAGTTTTAATAAAATATTTCATGCAATCACATTGCATTTAACTGTAAAAATGTTAAAAAGTTCCAAGGAATCCACAGAACATAATATTATGTTAATAATAGAATGTTTATTAATGAGAAAGAATTTTTATGAATAAAAAGTTTATTTTATGTAGTTGTTTTAGTATCAAAAGGGTATACTGATTTTACATTAAACGTTATCAACGCGTTGTACAAACTTCTCCCTGTTCTGAAAAATTTCTCCCTAATGTCTCTGGAGGGAGAAGTCACTTCTCCCTATGAGTCTGGGCTAGCGTGATCCCTGGTGTGAAATTCGTGAAAAAGGCGTCTGTACAAATTTTATAGAATTAAAACAAAAAATTATAAAAAGAAAATAAAACAGTCATCTCTATAGAAATATTAGAATTTAACATTGACTTTGACGAAGAGTGAAAAAAAGTCACCTTGACTGTTTCAGGTGTGTTCTTGGGCAAAGACACTCACTTAAAAAAATTGAAAAAAAAATTGAAAAATTGAAAAAAAAATTATAAAAAAAAAATTAATATTAAGCGACCTTGACCTCCTAATTTTTTTTTTTGCTAAACAACAATTTAACTGACCTTGACCTAAAGAATTTACACTTATATAATACAAAAAAAATTTGAAACAAATCTATTTTTAGTAACAGTGACCTTGACCTTAATCCTAGTGACCCCAAATGCAATCCAAGCTTCCTCTCCCCGCAAACTACCTACAAACAAAATTTCATTGCAATTGGTCACTCCTTACAAAAGTTATTTAGCGGAAACCATTCCTCAATTCCGGGTCACTGTGACCTTGACCTTTGACCTACTAATATCAAAATCAATAGGGGTCCTCTACCGGTTATGACCAACCTACACATGAAGTTTTAAGATGTTAGGCCCAAGCGTTCTCCATTTATCATCCGGAAACCGTTTTACAATTTCGGGTCACCGTGACCTTGAAGTTTGACCTACTGACCTCAAAATCATTAAGGGTCATCTGCTGGTCATGACAAACCGCCAGATCAAGTTTGCAGATGCTAGGCCCAAGCCTTTTCAAGTTATCATCCGGAAACCGTTTTACTATTCTGTGTCACTGTGACCTTGACCTTTGACATACTGACCTATTAAACAATAGGGGTCCTCTGCTGGTCATGACCAACCTCCACATCAAGTTTAAAGTTCCTAGCCCCAAGTGTTCTTGAGTTATCATCCGGAAACCAGTTGTTCACGGAAGGACGTACGGACGGACATACCGACAGACATCTGCAAACCAATATTCTTTTCTTCTTTCAAAGGGGGCACAACTAGAACTATCACTTCTGTGAAGTATCATTAAATTCTGACCAGGGGTTTTGGAGGTTTAGTGTCCACAAGATTTTACTATCTCCAGTCCCTGTGACCTTGACCTTTGTCCTAGAGACCTGAAACATGGACCATGCACAAGGCATTGTACATATCACTTCTGTGAAGTATCATCAAATTCTGCCCAGGGGTTTTGGAGATTTAGTGTCCACAAGATTTCGTCTACAGACAGACAAGCTGAATCCAGTATACGCTCCCCTTACACTTGTGTTCAGGGGGTATAACAAGCAAATTCAGTGAATTTATATCCCCTGCCTAAATGAATCAAATAGCTGAAAAACTGCAACTGGAAAGTGTATTGATCTGTCTGCTTAAAAAAAACCAGCATTTTAATAAAATTTCACAACCCCACTGGGGCCTCATCTCTGAGGTGATTTTTTTCTTCTTAAAGTTACAGTCATAAAGAACTGTATTGCTGTAAGTTAATTAAACTAGACCTATCACTAAATGTGATTAATACACCTGAAAGACTGCTTTATCAACTGAAGAAATTATAAGTAACAGAATACCTTGTAAAACAAGAGCACCGCTTGCGGGTGCCTGACACTCGTCTGCTTTGCATCCAAGCGAGAAATTTACAACATGAAAACATTGAACAATTACTATTAATAAATAATACTGAAAATCCCTTTTCACATTAAAGGTGAACCTCTGAATGATCATTTTTATGCATTTGCATAACCATCCCATTTCATATGTTTCTATTGTACATTTGATAGTGAACAAGAAAATGCGGCAATTCCGCCAAAACAGGTTTCAACGGCGGCTGTAGAAATTGTAGAATTATTTTTTTTCTATTGACAGTGACCTTTACTCTAGTGAAAAAAATAAAAATACCACCCCCCCCATCCACCCCTAATTTTTTTTTTACTTAGAACAATTATTAAAGAATTTAAAAAATCTATTTTTAGTAACAGTGACCTTGACCTTAGTGACCTTGACCCTGGTGAAAAAAACAAAACAATAGGGCCATCATGGCCCTATATCGCTCACCTAACTACCATTGGCTATAATAAAAGGGGTCATGATTCTAACATAATTCGTAGAGGTTCACTACACAATGCTAAGAAATATTTCAAAAATCTATTATCTGCCTGTCGGCCTTGTGTTTTTTAAAAAGCTTTCCCTATATAAGCCTATGTGAAATCAATTGACTTCCCACTCTCCCGGGAAGGGGTAATTTTGACCCGTGGCTCATAATTTGAACAATCTTGGTAGAGGTCCACTAGACAATGCCACATGCTAAATATCTTAACTCTAGGCATTGTGGTTTCAGAGAAGAAGATTTTTAGGAGTTTTTCCTATACAAGTCTATGTAAAACCAAGTGACCCTACACGGGGTCAATTTTGACCTGGAGCTCATGATTTTAACAATCTTGGTAGAGGTTCACTAGACAATGCCACATACTAAATATCTAAGCTCTAGGCCTTGTGGTTTCAGAGAAGAAGATTTTTTAAGTTTTTCCTATATGTTGCCATGAGTTCTGCATGGAATTGAGTTCTTTGAACAACTTTGATAGAGCGGCCCAGTGGTTTCAGAGGAGATGTCGTTTGAAGGAAACGGTGGACGGACGAACGGGCTATGACTGATGGACGGTGCGATTTTAATATGCAACCCTTCGGGGGCATAAAAACTCTAAGTGTGACCTTGACCTTTGAGGTAGTGACGTGGGTCTTGCACGCAACACATCATCTTGATGTGCTAGACATTTGTGCCAAGTTATTTTAAAATCCTTCAATGCATGACAAAGTAACAGTCCGCATACAAATGTATGCATATATAAAGGATTCCATTACTTAAAAACTCTAAGTGTGACCTTGACCTTTGAGGTAGGGACATGGGTCTTGCAAGCGACACGTCGCTTTCATGTGATAGACATTTGTGCCAAGTTATTTTAAAATCCTTCAATGCATGACCGGACACAGTCCGGACACGAATGTATGCATATATGCAAATATAGAGGCATCCATTACCTTCAAACTCTAGGTGTGACCTTGACCTTTGAGGTAGGGACGTGGGTCTTGCACGTGACACGTCATCTTGATGTGCTTGACATTTGTGCCAAGTTATTTTAAAATCCTTCAATGCATGACAAAGTTACAGTCCGGACACGAATGTGTGTATATATAGAGGATTCCATTACCTTCAAACTCTAAGTGTGACCTTGACCTTTGAGGTAGGGACGTGGGTCTTGCACGCAACACGTCATCTTGATGAGCTAGGCACTTGTGCCAAGTTATCTTAAAATCCTTCCATGCATGACAAAGTTACAGTCCGGACACGAATGTGTAAGTGGGGACGCACAGACAGACAGACAGAAAGACAGACAGATGGACGTTGCGATTTTAATATGCAACCCTTCGGGGGCATAAAAAGGTTAAGATCAACATACTTCGTGACCTAGTTTTTGACCCCATGTTACACAATTTTGATAATGAAGTTCGGGTTTGAATCCCAGGCCAAGCACAAGTGTGCCACACGTGCCTCAGTCCACCCAGCTGTAAATGGGTAGCAGTGATGAAAAACTCGATGCCTCTCACGAGCGTGAAGACATCTGGAATGAGTGTACGAGAGCGATTTCAATAAGCTTCGGAGCTGTCTTTGCAAACAAAATAAAATAAATTCACATAAACTAGGACAAAATTCTGACCAATTTTCATGATGGCTTGAGTATGAAATGTTGCTTTTAGAGCTTTCTTGATCTTCTATGATTTGACAATTTGGACTAGTTTTTTATCCCACATGACCAAGTTTCGAATTTCTAGAAATTCAGCAATGATAGAGTAAAGACGACTGGCACAAATAATTTTCGACTTGTATAAAAGTCTGTAAAGAATCTTTCCTCCTTGTCAATGTTCTTCCATTGCCTACAAAAACTGTACTTTATCCTAAACTGCTTACCTTCTATTGTGTTCATAATCAATCTGTTGTTTTAGAAACATGGAATTTTTCAGCAAGTCCTGAATACTCTGGAAATGACATGAGCTTTTATGCATCTCGTGAACTGCACTGAAACAATAAGATAACTTTAAATTAATATACAAGAGGGCTTCCATGATGGCCATATATCGCTCACCTGAGTATCAGCGCACTTACCTTAGTCACTTGTTGCTAAAGGGACTCAGTAGTTGCTATGCAAGTCACTGGTTGCTAGGGGAAGTCACTGGTTGCTAAGGAAGTCACTTGTTCCAAGGGAAAGTCAGTGGTTGGTAGGGAAAGTCACTAGTTCGTAAGTCAGTGGTTGTTTTATAGGAACTCATTGGAAGCTAGGTTTCTCCTATAACTCTATATAAAGAAAAGGGACCCCCCACCCCAGTGGGCATTGTCTATTTTTGACCCCAGGGGCATGATTTGAACAAGCTTGGTACAGGACCACTAGATAAAACTACACACCAAATATCTAAGCTTTAGGCCTTGTGGTTTCTCTTATACCAATCAACCCCTGGTGCATGGAATTTTGACCTCTGGGGTATGATTTTAACAAACTTCAAAGAGGTCCACTAGATACACCAAATATCTAAGCTCTGGACCTTATGGTGTCAGAGAAGGATTTTTAAGGTTTTCCTATATATGTCTGTATAAAACAATTGACCCTAGGCGGGGCCAATATTGAGCCCAGGAGCATGATTTGAACAAACTTGGTAGAGGTCTTGGAGAAAATTTGTAGAGAATTTGTAAGTGGGGATGCACGGACGGACGGACGGACAGACGGTGCGATTTTAATATGCCGCCCTTCGGGGGCATAAAAATTTCATCAAAACTGAACCGGAAAATGAACAATCACTCTACTCAGAGTTCCATGTTTTTCTTACGAATGGTAATTTAATGAAATGTGGTCTTATAGGCAACAAGAGCTGTCCCTCACAAGTGACGAATGCCCCCGAAAGAGGTGCCTCACAGTCTGTGTCCTCTCCATGTGCTCAATAAATGTGCTATGTAATTTTAAAATCCTTCCATGCATGACAGAGTAATAATGCATACAGTATTCCATTACTTTAAACACTAAGTGTGACCTTGACCTTTGAGGTAGGGACTTGGGTCTTGCACGCAACACATCCGCTTGATGTGCTAGACATTTGTGCCAAGTTATTTTAAAATCCTTCAAAGCATAATAAAGTTATAGTCCCGGACACAAATGTATGCATATATACAGGATTCCATTACCTATAAACTATAAGTGTGACCTTCACCTTTGTGGTAGGGATGTGGGTCTTGCACGCGACACGTCGTCTTGATGTGCTAGACATTTGTGCCAAATTATTTTAAAATCCTTCAAGGCATGACAAAGTTACAGTCTGGACACGAATGTGTGCATATATAGAGGAATCCATTACCTTCAAACTCTAAGTGTGACCTTGACCTTTGAGCTAAGGGACGTGGGTCTTGGCACGCGACACGTCGTCTTGATGTGCTAGACATTTGTGCCAAGTTATTTTAAAATCCTTCAATGCATGACAAAGTTACAGTCTGGACACGAATGTGTGCATATATGCATATGTAGAGGAATCCATTACCTTCAAACTCTAAGTATGACCTTGACCTTTAAGCTAGGGACGTGGGTCTTGCACACGTCGTCTTGATGTGCTAGACATGTGTGTCTAGTTATTTGAAAATCCTTCAATGCATGACAAAGTTACAGTCCAGACACGAATGTGTGCATATATAGAGGATTCCATAACCTTCATACTCCAAGTGTGACCTTCACCTTTGAGGTAGGGATGTGGGTCTTGCACGCGACACGTCGTCTTGATGTGCTAGACATGTGTGCCAAGTTATTTTAAAATCCTTCAATGCATGACAAAGTTACAGTCCGGACACGAATTTGTAAGTGGGGGCCCACGGACGGACAGACGGACAGACGGTGCCGTTTTTAATATGCCACCCTTCGGGGCATAAAAATATTTCAGCACTGCAAGGGTTGATATATATTATAGACCAGAACCATATGTTTAGTACAAATAAAGTCCAGAGATTTGGTAGAATATATAGTAAGTGACTTTTTTATGCCCGTGTATCGATATATCGCTGTATCGTCGATATGTTTTAATTGATATATCGATACAAAAATTCAATGACATCCCTACTTGACAGAAATGCTTCATGCAAGCCATGTATATGTATATATTCTAGCCAGTATGTCTAATATTTCCTGGGGCTTTAATGCCAGTTTCATCAATGTTTCACTTATGTACAGATGGGGCAGTTGAAGGGCCAGTTATATACTTCACTCCTCCATAACAAACTGTCAAATCTTCCCTAACATTAAAAGCCAGGTCTGTATAATGGGGCTAAAGGGGTGAGCATGTGTGTGGGCAAAGCCAATTGCACATCTATCCAATTTAAAAGCCACTGGAAGTGTGACATCCTAAGTGTGAAATTAATTCATTTGAGAGCAAGAGCCATGTTAGCCATCCCCCTGCCAAGTGCTCTTTCTATGACCAAGAAATTTTTGGTGAGAGGAATGCACACTGCACTGGGTCTTAATGTCCTCTGTAAGTGTATGCAATTTGAATAAATTCGGTTCAGTACTTAAGGAGCTATGGCCGGACAAGAAAAAGTAATAAAGGGAGATAATTAAAAAATAAGACAAGCTAGAGTTAAGATTCTTTACATGTGCTCAACAATTGTGCCATGCAATTTTAAAATCCTTCCATGCATAATAAAGTTATAGTCCGGACACAAATGTATGCATATATACAGGATTCCATTACCTATAAACTCTAAGTGTGACCTTGACCTTTGTGGTAGGGATGTGGGTCTTGCACGCGACACGTCGTCTTGATGTGCTAGACATTTGTGCCAAATTATTTTAAAATCCTTCAAGGCATGACAAAGTTACAGTCTGGACACGAATGTGTGCATATATAGAGGAATCCATTACCTTCAAACTCTAAGTGTGACCTTGACCTTTGAGCTAGGGACGTGGGTCTTGCACGCGACACGTCGTCTTGATGTGCTAGACATTTGTGCCAAGTTATTTTAAAATCCTTCAATGCATGACAAAGTTACAGTCTGGACACGAATGTGTGCATATATGCATATGTAGAGGAATCCATTACCTTCAAACTCTAAGTATGACCTTGACCTTTAAGCTAGGGACGTGGGTCTTGCACACGTCGTCTTGATGTGCTAGACATGTGTGTCTAGTTATTTGAAAATCCTTCAATGCATGACAAAGTTACAGTCCAGACACGAATGTGTGCATATATAGAGGATTCCATAACCTTCATACTCCAAGTGTGACCTTCACCTTTGAGGTAGGGATGTGGGTCTTGCACGCGACACGTCGTCTTGATGTGCTAGACATGTGTGCCAAGTTATTTTAAAATCCTTCAATGCATGACAAAGTTACAGTCCGGACACGAATTTGTAAGTGGGGACGCACGGACGGACAGACGGTGCGATTTTAATATGCCACCCTTCGGGGGCATAAAAATATTTCAGCACTGCAAGGGTTGATATATATTATAGACCAGAACCATATGTTTAGTACAAATAAAGTCCAGAGATTTGGTAGAATATATAGTAAGTGACTTTTTTATGCCCGTGTATCGATATATCGCTGTATCGTCGATATGTTTTAATTGATATATCGATACAAAAATTCAATGACATCCCTACTTGACAGAAATGCTTCATGCAAGCCATGTATATGTATATATTCTAGCCAGTATGTCTAATATTTCCTGGGGCTTTAATGCCAGTTTCATCAATGTTTCACTTATGTACAGATGGGGCAGTTGAAGGGCCAGTTATATACTTCACTCCTCCATAACAAACTGTCAAATCTTCCCTAACATTAAAAGCCAGGTCTGTAATGGGGCTAAAGGGGTGAGCATGTGTGTGGGCAAAGCCAATTGCACATCTATCCAATTTAAAAGCCACTGGAAGTGTGACATCCTAAGTGTGAAATTAATTCATTTGAGAGCAAGAGCCATGTTAGCCATCCCCCTGCCAAGTGCTCTTTCTATGACCAAGAAATTTTTGGTGAGAGGAATGCACACTGCACTGGGTCTTAATGTCCTCTGTAAGTGTATGCAATTTGAATAAATTCGGTTCAGTACTTAAGGAGCTATGGCCGGACAAGAAAAAGTAATAAAGGGAGATAATTAAAAAATAAGACAAGCTAGAGTTAAGATTCTTTACATGTGCTCAACAATTGTGCCATGCAATTTTAAAATCCTTCCATGCATGACAGAGTTACCATGCATACAGTATTCCATTACTTTTAAACTCTAAGTGTGACCTTGACCTTTGAGGTAGGGACGTCGTTCTTGCTCGCGACACATTGTCTTGATGTGCATTTGTGCCAAGTTATTTTAAAATCAATTAATGCATGACAAAGTTACAGTCAGGACACAAATGCATGCATATATAAAGGATTCCATTACCTTAAAACTCTAAGTGTGACCTTGACCTTTGAGGTAGGGACGTGGGTCTTGCATGCGACACATCGTCTTGATATGCTGAACATTTGTGCCAAGTTATTTTATAATCCTTCATTGCATGACAAAGTTACAGCTCGGACATGGAAAAATGTAAGGGCGGATGCATGGATAAGGGGCGACGGACGTACGTTGTGATTTTAATATGCCACCCTTTGGGAACATAAAAATCAATAAGTGTAGATAACTATTAAATAGAGTAAGGTATGGTTATGGCTCTTGAATACTGCACTGCATCTTAATGTCCTCTGTAAGTGTATGCAATTCGAATAAATTCGGTTCAGTACTTAAGGAGTTATGGAACAGACAAGAAGATTAAAAAAAGGGGATAATTAAAAAATAGGACAAGTTATTTCATAGCAATGCTAAACAAGAGTATGACGGATGGACGGACGCACGGACAGAGACCATTACCATATCCTCTCTGCCTTGGCAGGGGGATAATAAACTGTCACTATGATACATTAGTTAGAAACAGCTACACTGAAATTCTGACTGGTATTTGTTGGGGGCTTCTATTGAGACTTTGTGAGTGTATGCACTTACTTCAAAGACACATTGAAATACACTTTTCAGCAATTTATTGTACAAAATTAACAAGAACGATGAATGGAGGGCCTATGTTACTTACTCAAAGGCAAAAGAAAATCAAGTCCAGTATGATTTCAGCACATCTATCAACTGATTTCAAAAAGATCACACTACATGTAATACACTTCTTCCATCCTCACTAAAATATGCATACTCAATTCTGAGAAACCCTAAAAGCATGATCCTTAAAACCCTATCAGTCAAGCATGTTCCTTGAAACCTAACACTGCAGCATGTTCCTTGAACCCTCACAGGACAGCATGTTCCTTGAACCCTCACAGGACAGCATGTTCCTTGAACCCTAACAGTACAGCATGTTCCTTGAAACCTAGCAGTACAGCATGTTCCTTGAAACCTAACAGTATATATAAATATCACACAGCTTTAAGCTGTGCAATGTTCAGTTTATTATGCTGAAAACAATTATTGGATACTTGACATACTTGACGTTCTGCCGTGTAACAGTAAATTATACTGTTACATGCCTGACAGTATATTTCTAGCGGTCACATGCTGCCTTGACAAAACAGTATGAATGGTAACTGTTTGTCTATGGGAGATTAACACTGATAATAAATTGAGGCATAATAATACAGCATGTTCCTTGAAACCTAACAGTTACAGCATGTTCCTTGAAATTTAACAGTACAGCATGTTCCTTGAAACCCAACAGTACAGCATGTTTCTTGAAAACTAACAGTACAGCATGCTCCTTGAAACCCAACAGTTAAGAATGTTCCTTGAAACCCAACAGTACAACATGATCCTTGAAACCTAACAGTACAGCATGTTGCTTGAACCCTAACAGTACAGCATGTTTCTTGAAACCTAACAGTACAGTATGTTCCTTGAAATCTAACAGTACAGAATGTTCCTTGAAACCCAACAGTACAGAATGTTCCTTGAAACCCAACAGCACAGCATGATCCTTGAAACCCAACAGTACAGCATGTTCCTTAAAACCTAACAGTACAGCATGCTCCTTGAAACCCAACAGTACAGAATGTTCCTTGAAACCCAACAGTACAGCATGATCCTTGAAACAAAACGGTACAGCATGATCCTTGAAAGGCAACAGTACAGCATGTTTCTTGAAACCTAACAGTACAACATGTTCCTTGAACACTAAAAGTACAACATGTTTCTTGAAACCTATCAGTACAGTATGTTCCTTGAAACCCAACAGTACAGCATGTTCCTTAAAACCTAACAGTACAGCATGTTCTTTGAATCCCAACAGAACAGCACATTCCTTGAAACCTAACAGTACAGCACGTTCCATGAAACCCAACAGTACATATGTTCCTTGAAACCTAACAGTACAGCATGTTCCATGAACGCTAACAGTACACATGTTTCTTGAAACCTAACAGTACAGCATGCTCCTTGAAACCCAACAGTACAGAATGTTCCTTGAAACCCAACAGTACAGCATGATCATTGAAACCCAACGGTACAGCATGATCCTTGAAACCCAACAGTACAGCATGTTCCTTGAAACCTAACAGTACAACATGTTCCTTGAACACTAACAGTACAGCATGTTTCTTGAAACCTAACAGTACAGTATGTTCCTTGAAACCCAACAGTACAGCATGTTCCTTAAAACCTAACAGTACAGCAAGTTATTTGAATCCCAACAGAACAGTACATTCCTTGAAACCTAACAGTACAGCATGTTCCTTGAAACCCAACAGTATATTATGTTCCTTGAAACCCAACAGTACAGCATGTTCCATGAAATCCAACAGTACAGCATGTTTCTTGAAACCTAACAGTACAGCATGTTCCTTGAAACCCAACAGTTACAGCACATTCCTTGAAACCTAACAGTACAGCACATTCCTTGAAACCTATCAGTACAGCATGTTCCTTGAAACCTAACAGTACAGCATGTTCCTTGAAATCCAACAGTACAGCATGTTCCTTAAAACCTAATAGTACAGCATGTTCCTTGAATCCTAACTACACAATCATTCACTCATTGACAGACACTCAAATAAAGGTATGATAATTGATTAATACAACAAAAACAATAATACATGTTACAGTAATAAATGACATTTGATCCAGAATAAAACATCAAGTCCAGTAGTACAGTCAAACATGAAAGCTACCAAACATGGAGAAAACACTTTCAGTCTATTAAGAATATATATTTAGTATATATCTACATATATACCTGCAAATAAATACCATTTATTCACAAAGTTAATTTCATTTTCATACAGATTGAATGTTCATCTATAGCATTCTAAGACTTCTTTATAAAATTTCTTTATAAATTGATTAAATAACTGGTGATTGCAACAAGTACTGTTTATATCTGCATTTAAAGGAACTTAATGTTTGAGCTGAGCTTATTATTCCAGATTTGCGCACTGTAGTACGTAAAAGAATCTTTATAATAATTGTCTTATACTGTGATATAACCAGTATATTACATGACAATGATCTCAGTCTGTAATTTTCATTTTTAACAATGTGTCACGTGACACATTGTTATAGTAGGCAATTTTGAAAACGACTCAGCGGAGGGACTTATACGTTTGATGCTGGCCGGAGTAAGCCGGGGTACGCCAGTATATCCAAACCTCATTGCTTAAAAGGCGCCGATTTCATTCTAGCTTTTTGAAACGAATAGAACGGCGTACGCCTGATGCGTCAAACGTATAGCCCCTGACAGTTTGAACAGCCATAGGTTTCTCCTTTCGCCTGCAAAGTAGATCGACTTTAGCTGAAATGCGTGTGGATCGTGTTTGTGATCTCGACTTAAAAATAAACTAAAACCCGTTTCCGTTGCGTAATACACGTGTTAATGTTTTAAATCATTGTAACACTAATGTAGGCAAAATTCAGAGTATTTGAATTACTACACCATCAGGCAGATTCAGGATCAAGTCTTGTTTTGGCATCCCGCATGTATACATGTATTATAGAAATTAAACGTAATCGAGAGGAGTATTTGGATCCGACATTTCATACAATGTGAACATCCTTATTTCCATTAGTAAAATTACATGCGTGCTTAAAACGGAAATGGATAATAAAAGTGGGTTTTTGTTAAAGGGGGAGGTATTATAAACATAAACGATGAAGTAAATGAATGATACAATGTATTCGGTTTAATTGTCGGATTTCATCAAATGATTTTAAATCCATTCGGACTCGAAAAGCTGCATTGAATGACCACAAAACAGCGACCGATAGTGGTGACCCTTAACTTAGCGACCGATAGACGTTATTGAGATATGCTGAGTTACTCCGCTTGAGTTAACGGTGTAACCGGTGAAGAGGTTAAATAATTTCTGTTACCTCCAGAGAGTTACAACGTGTTTACTGTTCGTTTTATAAACAATAGAAGATCCTAGACGACAAAGAATGGCCTTCTTTGGCCAAGGCATGTTTGGTAAAGTGTTGAATTACATAATTGAAATCACTTAAATATTAACTTATCATATTTGCAGTCTCACGTAATTAAAAGCTTGTTTTTTTTAATATTTGAAGAAATGGTTTGCTTTGCATTTACTAAGCAATTTCCCCAGACTTTTTCCAACTTTACCGGTTAGTTTGTCTAGATCATCTTGTAACATAGCGCAACCTGTAAATATTTTGAATGCTCGGATTTAATTGAATATAGGTAGGAAGTGTCTCCTTGTCTGGTCCCTGGAATTTTATTGAGTGAACCAGACTTGGAGACTGTGCTTGTCTGGTTCAACTGGACAGAGACAAATGGGGGGGATATGTCTCAACGTCCAGCTCTATTTCTGTTAACCGACAACCTATACTGTAAAATTATTTGTAACATATTAAAAAACTTTATTACTTTAAATTTGAAATATTTGCTTGACCCGAGTGAGAGGAAAGCAGTGTCTTTATTTATGCTAAATTTACTAATAGTTCATTTTTCTACTATATTGCATAACTTTGCAGTTAATGGGAGTGTTTAAATTCAATTGTTCACACATTTGTACAACACACATCCAATGTCAACATAAACAATATCGGATTTATTCAAAGATATAAATGTTCTTGTTATTACTGAAGCATAATATATTTCATTTATAGTATTGCTATGTTAGTGCTCACCATGTACATGCTTCATTAATAGTGTTACTATTTAAGTGCTCACCATGTATACATTTCATTTAAACTGTTACTATGTTAATGCTCAAATACTTGCAATTTGTCTGTGTCCCATCATAGCAAGGCAAATTGTGGCTTTAAAAAAGGACCCCTTGTCGTCTATCTGATGTCCATTAACTTCTTTCTTTAACAACATTTCTGAACTCACAGCATTAAACTTTAACAATCTTTTTATGAACCAGAAGGCCAAGGGCTTAAATATATTGGCATGCAGCATTGTTAACTAAACCTCTACCAAGATTGTTAAAATTCAACCCCTTGTTCAATATTATCCCTATCAAGGACTCGCTTGGGTATAATGCCTAAAATACAAACATTTTATATTCTTATTGTCTGAAACCAGAGTAACAGGTGGCCATTTAAACCCTCTTGTTTTAACAAAATTGGTGCCATTTTCAACTTGGCGAGTTTTCAATTATAAATTGTAATATCTTCAGTATCAATGATCCCACTGTTCTGAACTCCACCTTCAAAATCTACAATGACAAATGTTTCATATAAATGCTCATTGTCCTTTTGTATTTAGCACATAGCTCTACATCCCAATGATAACATGATTGCATCTATCATACATTCATGGTACTTTGAAATTGTAAGTGAAACTTGTCACACCCAATGTATAAATCACTATTAGTATAAATCACTTACAGTATTCTACTATTAAATCATAGCTTTGTGAAAGACCATCTTCCACATATACACTTGTGATGCATTTTCAATCTGACACATAAAACTGCATTTTATGATTTTAGCTCAAATGGACCAATAGTGCTATTAAGATCGCATTATGTCTATCATCCATCCATCCACAATTTCCTTTAACAGCACCATGTTGTCTGAAACCATTATCTCATTGTTAAAACTTTCCAGGGATGTTTCTTGCATGAAGCTCTATCAATGTTGTTCAAAATATTTCATTCCATGCAGAACTCTAATTGCTATGGCAACAAATAGAAAACACTTAAAGACTCTTCTTCTCTAAAACCACAAGGCCTAGGGGTTAGATAGTTAGCATGTGGCATTGTCTACTGGATCTCTACCAAGATTATTCAAATTATGACCCCCATGTCAAAACTGAACCCAACCGAGGTGTCACTTGGTTTTACACAGGCTTATATGGGAAAAACTTCTAAAATCTTTCACTCTAAATTCACAAGACCTAAATATTAGATATTTGGCATATAGAAATGCCTAGTTCACCTTTACCAAGATTGTTCAAATTATGACCCCCAGGTCATGTGTTGAGGGTGCTGATAATGATTTTTGTGTGACTCAATGTAAAAGGTAATCAGAAATTTTTAACATATTTGGAATGCAACAGAAATGCGTTAAATACAGTCAAAGTTTTGGTTAAAAAAAACATTTATCCCATCAGCAACACAATTTCATAGATAGTATGTAATATGATCTCCAATTTTTGATCTCGTTCATTTGTTATTTGTTCGCTTTTTTGTACGTTTGTTTTGTTACAAATAGTTTATTTCATTTAACTATATTTTATATATTTAAAATATCATCTTAATATCTTGCACCTATTGATATTCCAATGCCACAAGTTTTTCAAAATCCAATGCCTCAGTCTGTCCCAACTGTCATATAAAGGCTGTAACTCTCCTACATGGATTGATTGGGATTGCATTCCGTCCGTCTGTCCGTCAGTCCACCATTTCCTTCAAATGACATCACTGAAACCACTGGTCCAATGTTGTAAAACTTTGCAGGGATGTTTCTTGCATGAAACTCTATCAAAATGTTCAATGATTTCCATTCCATGCAAAACTTTGGTTGCTATGGCATAAAATACGAAACAATTAAAAAATATTGTCTAAAACCGCATGGTCAAGAACATAGATACTGTTAGCGAGGTATCACTCATTTTGCAGAGGACACATTGTTGTCAGCACTTTCAGTGCTTTGATTTGACAATGTCAGTGATTCAGATTAATAATCTGGGGCCATGTTTTTAAAGTATTTGAAAACTAAAATAGAAGTGTGATATTTACATCTGTCTTCAACAGACAACCATTTCAATTAAAATTTTTTATCTTAAGATGGCATTTTAGCCGGTTTATTGAGTATAATTCTTGCTGCCCTTTTCTGGAATTTAGTTATCTTACTTATAAGGGATTGGGTTCTTTTCCAAAGACAGTAAAACAGTAATCAAAAGTTGACATAACAGCTGCAGTAGCCTGAGGTATATTTAAACGGAGGCAGTCTAGGGGGGTCCGGGGGTATGCTCCCTCAGAAATATTTATTTTAGGACTTCTCTAGTGCGTCCTTGATGATACTCAGCCATGTTATATACCACCATACCCAAGAATTTTGATCATTAGATAAGATATCAAACATCGATTAGCCTATCTGTGTTCAGGAGCAATATATTCGTAAATCTCCATAAGATTCCGTGATTCGATTTGCCTCAGTGTTCATGGCGACGCATTTTGCCTAATTAAATGTATTATTGTAGTCTTTTCTCAAATTGAGAAATCAATCTTAATATTTTCATTGCATTTGTTTCCCCTTTTTTATTCTCTGCAAATTAAGGGCTCAGTACGTTTTGGGTCGATTTTGACCCGTTTTTCATAGAGAATTAAAGTTAAGTATATATTGACATATGTTCAAATTATGATTAGTATACACCGTTAACTTTGTGACGTCGATAAAAGTATGCGTGACGTCACAAAAGGTATACTTTCGTCATTTGTTGTATAAGAACAAAACCAAATGAAAGAAGAAGTTTGACTGGACATGATAATGTGCACCTCAGGCAATATTTAGAGGAAACAAGAGGGCCATGATGGCCCTATATTGCCCACCTGACTACCATTTGCTATAATAAAAGGGGTCATGATTCTTACATTATTCGTAGAGGTCCACTACACAATGCTTAGTAACATTTCAAATATCTATTATTATGTGAAATCAAGTGCTTTCCCCCGCCACCCCCCTCCCGGGAAGGGTTAATTTTAACCAGGGGGTCATGATTTGAACAATCTAGGTAAAGGTCCACTAGACAATGCTACATGCTAAATATCTCAGCTCTAGGCCTTGTGGTTTCAGAGAAGAAGATTTTTAAAGTTTTTCCTATATAAGCCTATGTAAATTCAAGTGACTCCCCGGGCGGGGTCAGTTTTGACGCAGGGCTCATAATTTGAACAGTCTTGGTAGAGGTGCACTAGAAAATGCCACATAATAAATATCTAAGCTCTAGGCCTTGTGGTTTCAGAAAAGAAGATTTTAAAAGTTTTTCCGATATAAGCCTTTGTAAAACCAAGTGACCGCCCGGACGGGGTCAATTTTGACCTAGGGCTCATAATTTGAACAATCTTGGTAGAGGTGCACTAGACAATGCTACATGCCAAATATCTAAGCTCTAGGCCTTGTGGTTTCAGAGAAGAAGATTTTTTAATTTTTTCCTATAAAAGCCTATGTAAAACCAAGTGACCCCTTGGGCAGGGTCAATTTTGACCCGTTGGTCATAATTTGAACAATCTTGGTACAAAGCAACTAGACAATGCCACATGCTAAATATCTAAGCTCTAGGCCTTGTGGTTTCAAAGAAGAAGGTTTTTAAAGTTTTTTCTATATAAGCCTATGTAAAACCAAGTGACCACCCTCACGGGGTCAATTTTGACCCGGGGGTCATAATTTGAACAATCTTGGTAAAAGTCCACTAGACAATGCTACATGCCAAATATCTAAGCTCCTGGCCTTGTGGTTTCAGAGAAGATTTTTAAAGTTTTTCTTTTATAAGCCTATGCAAAACTAAGTGACCACCAGTGTGGGGTCAATTTTGACCCGTGTGTCACAATTTCAACGATCTTGGTAGAGGTGCACTAGACAATGCTACATGCCAAATATCTAAGCTCTAGGCCTTGTGGTTTCAGAGAAGATTTTTTAAAGTTTTTCTTATATAAGCCTATGCAAAACTAAGTGACCACCTGTGCGGGGTCAATTTTGACCCGGGTGTCATAATTTCAACGATCTTGGTAGAGGTGCACTAGACAATGCTACATGCCAAATATCTAAGCTCTAGGCCTTGTGGTTTCAGAGAAGATTTTTAAAGTTTTTCCTATTTGTTGCCATAGCAACCAGAGTTCTGCATGGAATGGAATTCTTTGAACAACTTTGATAGAGTTTCATGCAAGGAACATCCCTGCAAAGTTTCATCAACATTGGCCCAGTGGTTTCTGAGGAGATGTCGTTTAAAGGATATGGTGCACGGACGGACATACGGAAAGTGATCTTAAAGGGGTAACTGGACTATATAAACCACTAGATGGCGCTGGGGCAGGTTTTTCAATAATTTCAAACATGTTTCACATCAGAGACCCTTTTTTAAAATTTTTGACAAAATTACAGAACTGTTTCCTTTGAAATTTGTTACAAAGGTAAACTGTGCCATTTCATAACAGTTCATCCAAAAATCTTAATGACATACCTGTTCTAAAAGTGACTTTGAGAACAAAAATCAACCTGTCAAGCAGACGATCTCAGATTTGAATTTCCCGGTAGGCATGGCTAATTGCTGATAAACTCTGTGTTTGTAAACAAAGGCCACGTGGTGATGTTTATACACTTGAGAGTAGTGGCATGCATTACAGAACAAAAACAGTTTACTAACCTTGATGAAAGTTTATTTCCATAAAATGAGAATATCCTTCATTAAAATGAATCATTAAGGTAATCAAGACCTAAGTAAGTAAGTTAAAAGTTAAAAGCAGATACATGTAACATAAACATTATGTTTTTGTGCAGAAATCTATTCAAGTTGCCATAAGTTTTTCAAGTAGTCAGTATTGAACTTTTTAATTTTGGTATAAATGTCTAACTTGCAAAAGTACACAGCAGGACACAACTTCCCTTGCGGTTCAGTATGTTTTGTTCTTCCCCCCATTCATCTATATTTTACTTCAAAAGCCCATTCTGACTATAGTATAGTTCAGTATTTTCTATAATAATGTTTTGTTGTATGATACTATTTCCTGGTTCAGGTAGTCTTCCATTTCTTGGTCAAGCCCGTGGGTATGCAGATATATAACATAAGGCAAACCATAAACAGTGTCGGTTTAAATTTAAAAAAATGTTTATGTGACTTAGACGAAGAATCCTCCTACTAAACCACTGCAAGGATCGCACCAGCAGGGTCAGTTAATGTTATCCTGGCTCATTATATATTATGATCCATTATTATCCAAGAATGAGGCTTTAGATTGATTTTACTATTGACTTTAATAATTTCTCCATTTTATTTTTCCTTGATGGTCTACAATTTCCATAATCCCATGTTATCATCACTATGAACTTTTAAATCCATGTCAGGAACATTAAAACTAACACAAATAGCTCCATTTACTCTCTTGATATAAACAATACATGTCTTTTTCTTATGCACTTTTTCTGCAATGCTTTATTAAAATATAAACTTTATTCTTCATCAACTACATGCATATACATTGTATTGTGTTTTGAACTGTTGTGATAATTTCCCTCCTTTTTCTGACACATGTATCAGTTTCATGTCTGGAATTTTTGTCCTTCAAAAATACACAAACCAGACCTGCATGCTGATGGCATATAATTACCAATTAATTTTGTGACTCTATCTTAATTGGGTGCTGACATATTCATTTTACCACAATGTATTCATATTGTAGGAAATTACACAAAATCAGGCCTTGTGCAAAATTTGACTCTGTGAGTTAGATGTGAAATATAGTATTTATCTTCAGATTTTCTAAAAAGGGAGAATATGAATGAATATCATTGGATAAAAAGAAAGTGAGAAGAAATGATTCAGGAGGTGGATAAATTTTCATCTGATTCCGAAATGCTCATAGATACAAAATATAGGAAACGTAAAGAAGCCTCTAGTCAGCTCAAGAGCTAAAATTGTGATTCATTCACTCTAGTAACCTCCAGTTTAATTGACAGGTAGTTTTGGAGGTATCAAGTTACAGCTGCACACAACAAATACTCCCTGGTATACCAGCCACAGTTGCCCCTTTAAATTAATACCTCACTCTGGCACTTTCTGCCAGGTGAGCTAAAAACAAATTGGTTTTAGTTTTGGGTATTTGTGTGCATTTTTATTTCAAAAGTTCTAATTTGGTTTAAAATTAAAATATACATGTACCTGTACGCAAACGGTGGGTGACGTGCAAGTAGCTAACTGTCTTGACACGCACATGTGCATACATCAAGACGGTCAAACTGCACAAACATAAGTTCCCTGTTTTACAAGCATTATAATCATACTTTTATAAAAGAAGTAATTCTTAGTTGCGAGTTTGTGTGCATTTTTATTGCAAAAGTTATTATAATATGGTAAAAATCTACATGTACCTGTACGCAAACGGTCATGGGTGACGTGTAAGTCTCTAACTGTACATACAGCACACTGAAAACAGCATCAATCACTTTTTTGCAAGAGGTCATTAATAATTTTTAGAATTTGTATCATATCTTGTTTTCTCAGATAAAACATTTACAATCAATGCGGTATTGACCTTCCGCCCACAATGGACACTGTTTTGCGCTCACAATTCTAAGCCTAAACGAAACATGCACCTTATATAT
The DNA here is from genome assembly GCA_022818135.1 of Saxidomus purpurata. NCBI lineage: Eukaryota > Metazoa > Mollusca > Bivalvia > Venerida > Veneridae > Saxidomus > Saxidomus purpurata. The sequence continues at coordinate 24,640,349 of JAFMSR010000018.1, read as the reverse complement.
CAAGTAAATTCATAGCACGCATGACTTAATCTCACTTTCAGTTGTGAAACATATTGTAGAAATCAGCATGTGGCTGTACGCAAACGGTGGGTGACATGTCAGTCGCTACCGTAGTGTATTTTAACTTTATATGCAGCATGATGAGCAAACACTTTTCACAATAGATCACCTGTCTATCTGTAGATAGTTATTTATTCCCCCGCCGAAGGCAAAGGGGATATTAGAAATGGTCTCTGTCCGTGCGTCCGTCCCAATTTTGTCTGGAGCATAACTCCAAAAGTACTTGAGCAATTTTCTTCAAACTTCATACACTGACAGAGCACATTGGGAGGAAGTGCAGTGTGCAAGAACAATAACTCTACCTTGCCTACTTTTAGAGTTATTCCCCTTTATCAGATTTACTTGAAAAACTTTGTCCGAAGCATAACACTAAAAGTACCTGAGGGATTTTCTTCAAACTACACTGACATAGCACATTGGTAGGAAGTGCAGTGTGTAAGAACAATAACTCTACCTTGCCTACTTTTAGAGTTATTTCCCTTTATCAGATTTACTTTAAAAGTTTTGTCCAGAGCATAACTCCAAAAGTACTTGAGGGATTTACTTCAAACTTAATACACTGATAGAGCACATTGGTAGGAAGTGCAGTGTGCAAGAACAATAACTCTACCTTGCCTACTTTTAGAGTTATTCCCCTTTATCAGATTTACTTTAAAAGTTTTGTCAATAGCATAACTCCAAAAGTACTCGAGGGATTTACTTCAAACTTAATACACTGACATAGCACATTGGTAGGAAGTGCAGTGTGCAAGAATAATAACTCTACCTTGCCTACTTTTAGAATTATTCCCCTTTATCAGATTTACTTTACAAGTTTTGTCCAGAGCATAACTCCAAAAGTACTTAAGGGATTTACTTCAAACTTTATACACTGATATAGCACACTGGCAGGAAGTGCAGTGTGCAAGAACAATAACTCTACCTTGCCTACTTTCAGAGTTATTCCCCTTTATCAGATTTACTTTAAAAGTTTTGTCCAGAGCATAACTCCAAAAGTACTTGAGGGATTTACTTCAAACTTAATACACTTACATAGCACATTGGTAGGAAGTGCAGTGTGCAAGAACAATAACTCTACCTTGCCTACTTTTAGAGTTATTCCCCTTTATTAGATTTACTTTATAAGGTAGAGTTATTGTTCTTACACACTGCACTTCCTCCCAATGTGCTCTGTCAGTGTATGAAGTTGGAAGAAAATCCCTCAAGTACGTTTGGAGTTATGCTCTGGACAAAATTGGGACAGACGGACGGACGTTCTAACATATGGATACTTATGTGGCTACTCTATTGTTCTCTCCATTGTTATTTTAGCCACGTAAGAGAAAACATAGCCACCTAAGAGCTTACGGAATGAATGACATCAAAGAGTATTTACTGTTACCTATTGTTCCTATAGCCACCTAAGTATCCAAATGTAAGCACAGACGGACGGACGGACGGAGACCATTTCTAATATCCCCTTCGCCTTGGCGCGGGATAAATAAAAATGGGCAATAACTCTGTAATAGTCAAGATAGAGTTATGGTTCTTGTACACTGCACTTCCTCTCATTGTGCTAGACCATTGTATGAAGTTGTATTGAATTCCAACCTGTAGTTTTCTAGTAATGCTCCTGACAAGGAAAAGTAACAAAGGGCAATAACTCTGTAATGAGTCAAGATAGAGTTATGGTTCCTGTGCACTGCACTTCCTCTCAATGTACTTGACCATTGTATTGAATTCCAATCAGTAGTTTTCAAGTTATGCTCCGGACAAGGAAAAGTAACATGCGGCAGTAACTCTGTAAATACTCACGATAGAGTTATGGTTCTTGTACACTGCACTTCCTCTCATTGTGCTAGACCATTGTATGAAGTTGTATTGAATTCCAACCAGTAGTTTTCAAGTTATGCTCCAGACAAGGAAATGTAACAAAGGGCAATAACTCAGTAATTACTATTGATAGAGTTACGGTTCTTGTGCACTGCACTTCCTCTTATTGTGCTTGATCATTGTATGAAGTTGTTTTGAATTCCAACCAGTAGTTTTCAAGTTATGCTCCGGACAAGGAAAAGTAACAAAGGGCAATAACTCTGTAATGAGTCAAGATGGAGTTATGGTTCTTGTGCACTGCACTTCCTCTCAATGTGCTTGACCATTGTATGAAGTTGTATTGAATTCCAACAAGTAGTTTTCAAGTTATGTTCGGACAAGGAAAATGCAACAGACCGCCTGACCGACCGACCAACCACCTGCAGCCATTTGTATAAACAATTTAACCCATGGTTAAAATTAACCACAGGTTAAATTCATGGTTAAAACGTGGTAAGCAGTTGTATAAAACTCGCCGGTAATTTTAACCAGATGTAAACCGCGGTTAAACTTACCTACCTCTATGACCAAGGTAAGTAATTAACCAGAGAGGTAACCATTTTCAAGATGGCCGACATTTTAGACACTTTACACAGACAACCCCGACAGTTTCCACGAATTGACCGACAGCTGACTGACTTTGACGATGTAGAATTGCGAAGACGGTACAGATTTTCTTCAGACAACATTGACCGACTGACAAGACTACTGAATCACCGACTTCAACGACGGACCCGACGGAATCGACCACTGACGCCATGGCAACAGGTCATGATTACCCTTCGCTTTTATGCGTCGGGCAATTTCTTACAGGTTATTGGCGACACTTTTGGAGTTGACGTGGCAACGGTTTCGCGAGTAGTTGCGAATGTGACTGACGGACTGTTTGACATGAAGGACAGGGCCATCCGATTTCCTAAAACTAATAACGAGCTGCGGGCAGCAAAGCAGGCGTTTTACAGTTTAAGAGGGTTTCCGTGTGTTGTTGGATGCATAGATGGAACGCATGTAAAAGTCATCGCCCCAGGTCACCCCGATGAGCCGGCATACTTGAACAGGAAAAGACAACACAGCATCAATGTGCAGGCTACATGTGACGGCAAAGGTTTTTTTCATAATCATATTGTATAATAATCTTACCTTTAAAACATCAAAATGCTGTCTCTGAAAACAATCCACGTTATTAAATCCCTTTGCCTGCAAATGTTACAGCTGCCTACTGCTGATGTAAACAATAACTATGTCTATGATCTACTACATGTGTAACCCCAGTGACGTCATTATCAACTAAAACGTCACTGGGGCACCTTTAAGGAAGTTTATTTTACTTTTAATGAATTAATAAAATAAATAAACTGTATTCAATATTTATGAGGGATGAAATAGAATTGCGATCTGCTGCACAAGGGAAATTGTTCAAATGATAAATACTCGAATATTTACAAAAATGTACAGTATGCTCCAAGCATGAAGAATGGCAGTTACAATTTTAAAAGTGTAAGGGGCAAATTTCGTTCACTCAATATGACTCAGTCATGTGTAAGAGTTACTCCCCTGCCTCTTTATCAATTACTGATTATCTAATTAATCGATTTAATTTATAGGAAGGATTACCAGCATAAACGCTTGTTGGCCAGGGTCATGCCATGATGCTCATATTTTCAGGAGTTCTAGCTTATGTCAGCATTTAGAAGAAAACCATCAAGGTTGGTTTTATATTTTTTTTTTATCAAAAGTATGTATATATAGATCAATCATCTTGTACCTGATCAAATACAGAAATAATCATTCACTTTTACACATGTGCAGTCAAACCTGTGAACAAATACCACTGACAGAAAGAAGCTGGAGTGGCCTTAGTTGACAGGTGATGTTTATTTATATGTTCCTATTCTAGATTAATGATGCACTCTTTTCTTACTGCTGTTCTTTATTCAAAGTAAGGTCTTTATTTGTAGTTGGCTTAATTACAGGTTTTACTGTATAATTCTGTGGTGCTATACATAACACTTTAGACTTAAAAAATATCTTTGCAGATTTTGAAAAAGGTGTGCTGTTAGGAGATAGTGGCTACCCTTGTAGACCATTCCTTCTCACCCCATACTCAAACCCAGGTGAGTTATTGTCGACATTTTGATTTCAGCTCATTCACTCCAGTTTGACCTATACAGGTATACCTTAGAAAGCAAAAGTTCAGTTAAAGTGATTGTATTCACACTCTGACAATTTTTGGGAGCTTTTTCAAGGAAGAGATCACAAACCAGCATGCAATACCAATTCTGTCATATCTAAATTGTAACTTCTTATATCAATTGCTCATCATGTTTTATATGTATAAAGTAGAGACAATATTTATTGTTACAACATAAACAAATCAACTCTGACTTTATTATTCTATTTTTTATTTAAATAAAATGTTAACTTTAATCAATTCATATTTTATTACATGTACCAGGTAAGAATTGCATTTGCAAAAAACCAACTATGTTTTCTTCATGCATGACTACTAAGCAAAATTATGATAAAACTTCTACCTAGTTATTTTCTATTATAACTTACTTAAAAATATGTCATAGTTTTTTTTATTTTTTAACAATTCATTATTTAAACGAACATGCCAATTGTAATTGAAAACCATTCAATGAAAACATGCTAAAAAACACATACATACACAAATACACACATACATGCAACACACATGCACACGCACACACACACACATACACTTGCAGACGTAGACGCACACATTCTTATCATATTTATCTGAAAAAGTATGTGACCCAAAGTTGAAAACTTTATAACTTATTTAACAAGAGCTGTCAGTAGGACAGCGCGCTTGACTTTTTTAGTGCTTGCCAATAAAACAAAACTTTGACAGTTAAGGGCACACAAGACTTTAACTACTTTAACTAAGAATTTCTAAGTACAAATCAAGAAACATTTTCACAGAGTTATATTCTCTTGCTTACAGATAGGTCTCATGATGGTTCATAAGTACTCTAACTTTCAAAGTAATATCTCAAATGGTTAAGTCAACAAGTGGACCAGAGTTTCTAAGTCAAAAAGGGCCATAATTCATATAAAATCCTTGACAGAATTACCTTCTCCTGCCCATGTTTTGGGATCATGATGGTAAACAAGTATTCCAACTTTCAAAGTAATATCTCGAACAGTTTAGTCAAAAAGTGGACTGGTACGAAAAACTTAACCAAGATTCTAAGTTGATAAAGGGCCTTAATTTTTAAAACAAATCCCTGACAGAGTTACCTTCTCTTGCATACAGATGGGGGGTAATGATGTAAACAAGCATTCAAAGTTTCAAAGCAATATCTCAAAGGGTTAAGGCAATAAGTGGATTTTACCCATATTCAATGTATTTTCTAAGTAAAAAAAGGGGCATAATTCTGTCAAAAATCTTGACAGAAATATGTACTCTTGTCTGTTGATGAAGGTCATGATGGTAAACAAGTATGGTTAGTTTCAAAGCAATACCTCCAATGGTTTTGAAATAAAGTGAGGTGGTACGAAAAACTTAACCAAGCTCAATACACTTTCTAAGTCAAAAAAGGGCCATAATTCTGTCAAAAATCTTGACAGAGTTATGTACTCTTGTCTGTAGATGGAGGTTATGATGGTAAACAAGTATGGTAAGTTTCAAAGCCATACCTCTAATACTTTTGAAATAAAGTGGGGTGGTACGAAAAACTTAACCAAGGTGTGACGCCAACGCCGACGCCGGGGCGAGTAGGATAGCTCCCCTTTTCATAGAAAAGTCGAGCTAAAAATATGTCATTTTTTCTTTTCATTTTTTAACAATTCATTATTTAAAAATACATGCTTATAGTAATTGAAAACCATTCAATGAAAACATGCTAAAATGACACATACATATACGTACACACGTACATGCAACACACATGCACACACACACACAAATATACACCGGCAGACACAGACATTCATATTATATTTATCTGAAAAAGTATGGGACCAGAAGTTGAAAACTGCCTGAAAAATATTTTAAAAAACCGCTGAATACTGAATGCTCAATTTATATACTAGTCATAAGCAATTATTCAGATACATTGTATAAGCCAAGACTTATACTTTCAGATATGTTTAGGATATATAAAACAATTGTTATTGAAAAAATTCAGAAAAATCCAAAAATGATTTTTTCATGAATGTAGACAAACCAGTATATTTTTCTGTTTTCATCTTTTGCAGCAAATGATAAGGAGGAACGATTTAATCGTGCCCATGTGTGTACCAGAAATCTCATTGAGAGAGTATTTGGAGTTTGGAAGAGGAAGTTTCATGTTTTGCATACAGAGGTATTACCGAGTCCCAATGTAAACAAACTGGTTATTTGAGTAAATTTTAAAATGTTTGTTAGAGAAGAATCTATTGAAATTTGCTACAAATTTGGGCTATCATGTCACTATGAATTTTGCCTAATGATAGACTGTTTGAAATATTGTGTTCATTTTAGTTACATTGTACATTGTATCATGCTGTGTAGCTCCAGTGAAACAACTATCTTTCAATTGTTAATATAAGGTAATTTCTTGCTAATAATTGAGGCATATTGAGATTTAAAGAATAAACTAGAGCTATCACTAAATGTGATTAATACCCCCCAAAAGGATTGCTTTATAAACTGAAGAAGTTCGTAGTAACATAATACCTTGCAAACAAACTAAAAAGAGATATTGTTCTTAGCAATTCCTCTCATTGTGCTTGACCATTGTATGAAGTTGTATTGAATTCCAACTTGTAGTTTTCAAGTTATGCTCCGGACAAGGAAAAGTAACAAAGGGTAATTACTCTGTAATGAGTCAAGATGGAGTTATGGTTCCTGTGCACTGCACTTCCTCTAAATATACTTGACCATTGTATGAGGTTGTACTGAATTCCAACTAGTAGTTTTCAAGTTATGCTTCGGACAAGGAAAAGTAACAAAGGGCAATAACTCAGTAAATACTCAAGATAGAGTTATAGTCCTTGTACACTGCACTTCCTCTGAGTGTGCTTTATCATTGTATGAAGTTGTATTGAATTTCAACTAGTAGTTTTCAAGTTATGCTACGGACAAGGAAAAGTAACAAAGGGCAATAACTCTGTAATTAGTCAAGATGGAGTTATAGTTCTTGTGCACTGCACTTCCTCTCAATGTGCTTGACCATTGTATGAAGTTGTATTGAATTCCAACCAGTAGTTTTCAAGTTATGCTTCGGACAAGGAAAACTAACAAAGGGCAGTAACTCAGTAAATACTCAAGATAGAGTTATAGTTCTTGTACATTGCACTTCCTCTGAGTGTGCTTGATCATTGTATGAAGTTGTATTGAATTCCAACTAGTAGATTTCAAGTTATGCTCCGGACAAGGAAAAGTAACAAAGGGCAATAACTCTGTTATTAGTCAAGATGGAGTTATGGTTCTTGTGCACTGCACTTCCTCTCAATGTGCTTGACCATTGTATGAAGTTGTATTGAATTCCAACCAGTAGTTTTCAAGTTATGCTCCGGACAAGGAAAAGTAACAAAGGGCAATAACTCTGTAATTAGTCAAGATGGAGTTATAGTTCTTGTGCACTGCACTTCCTCTCAATGTGCTTGACCATTGTATGAAGTTGTATTGAATTCCAACTAGTAGTTTTCAAGTTATGCTCCGGACAAGGAAAAGTAACAAAGGGCAATAACTCTGTAATTAGTCAAGATGGAGTTATAGTTCTTGTGCACTGCACTTCCTCTCAATGTGCTTGACCATTGTATGAAGTTGTATTGAATTCCAACTAGTAGTTTTCAAGTTATGCTCCGGACAAGGAAAATGCAACAGACCGACCGACCGACCGCCCGACTGACCGACCGACCAACCACCGGGTGACTCCTATATACCCCCCTAAACTTCGTTTTGGGGGTATAATAAAATATTTCATAAAAGTATCATGCAGTTTCTATCCATTGTCACATTTACTAAATATGTAAATCTATTAAATTGTATTCATAAGATATTACTGATCCAATTTACTTTATGATTTATGTGCATATCAGATATACATACATTTGTTTATATTTATGTCACATCAAGTTGAGCACTACATGTACATAGAAACACAAAATATATATCATTTGCAATGTCACTATTTGGTGTATATCCTATAAAGTACATATATTTTCATAGCTACTGGTCTCTAAGGTTATTTGGGGCTACCAACATTTTAACTTAGCTGAGGCAGATCTGTGTATATTATTTAATTTTGTTTAACTCTTACCCTGTTGGTTGAAAATGGCTTGTGCAGTCTGATCATGATCTGCAATGTTCACTTCTCAGTCAATTTTTAATCAATTAAAATGGTACTGTCCAGATTGAAATATGTATGATACCAAATAAGAAATATATTGGATTAAGGATTAATTAAAAAGTTTGTATGTCCTGAGTTTATTTTTCATATTTCTTGAAGGGCAAACAGTTCTTTATTCAAAAGTGGAATAAATTGTTGTAATGTATGCTTTTAGATTCGCATGAAGCCACTTAAAGCCAGCAAGGTAATAGTAGCCTGTGCAGTGCTGTATAACCTGTCAATTCTATGGGGGGAGCCACAAGAAGCTACCAACAATGATGATGATCAGCCCCAACCAGAGAGATATGATGGACCAATGGATGGAAGACGCGTTAGAGACCATATTACAGAGACATATTTTAGCAGATGGTAATTTATTTAAATTTTCAATGTTTGTTTATACATGTATTAAGAAATCAAGAGGGCCCTAATTGACTTAAAGTTGCTCATATCTGCAAGCTGTATTTTATGACTGCTGTTAGCATCTGTGATTAATGTCTACAAGTATTGTATAGCTCTGTAGTACTCTGTAAGAATATAGTGTTCTGTAGTACCCTCATACTTTTATAGACTAAAGTAGTACTTTGTACAGAAGATTGGACCCATTTCCTGCTTGCAAAAGGGGTTAATGCAAAGACACAGAGGCAATTATAGTGACATAGTTTATGAACAGATGCAATTAAAGCTGAGGCGCAAAAATCTAACTCCTATATGGCACTTACATTATATGACCTAGCTATGTATTGTACCAAGTTTGGGAACAATAGCTCAATATCAACAAAGGCTAAGGATAGTAAAAACATGCCACATGAAATATGTTTGATAGGGTTACAGTATTTAATTGTGTAGAAAAATAATTCAGTAAGACTGCAGAGCAGGTATTTTAAATAAAGAATGTGTATCTCTATTTCAAAGATTTTTTCTGACTTGGCTGTAGTTATTTCTGCATAAAATACTTCTTTTCAGATCATATAGAAGCCACTTCAATACAGAATGTGAGAGGAAAGTACATGTATTAATTCTTATTTGTACAATACTACAATGAATAAATACATCTGAAATTGTTTTGCCTTCTGTTTCAGTTAAAAGTACTAAAAACAATAAAACATTTTTGTAAGCCACAGCAATATACACTTGGAGGCACTTATAACTGTGCAGTTTTTAATTCCCCTATAACTTTTTAGTTTATTTTTATTTTTGAACTAAATTTTCTGTATTTTCTATCAAGTACATATATAATGCAATCAGCTATTTAATTTTCACGGTTCAGTAATAAAATAGTATCACTCACTTCTTAACTATATTTGTTGCAAATTTCAACAACATCTACTCAATATATACTGAGATATGGGTATTATGCGCCAATATTGAACTGGCACTCATGAATATTTCGTATGTGGTCGGTAATCTTCGGATAAAAATATAACAAGCTATTGATATAAGATATCAATTTCGTAGTGTTTTCCGTAGTGCATTCCACAATGGTGTAGTGGATAAGGCATTTGATTACCAATTCAGCGTATGCAGGTTCGAGTCATGCTTGAATTTTTGTATTACCTTTTTTAATCGTTTCGTTGCATTAAATGTATTCACTGTAGTCTTTGTTCAGCACTGGGTTTCAAGATTTTTTAATGACTATTTGAGCATTCTTTCTCCGTCGTCCTACATACATTTGTATTTAGAACTGAAAATGCTGACGATCAAATCATCTTGAAAAACAGACGAGATCTAAAGATAAGATAACCTCGGCTAATATATCGAAGAACTTCAAGAAAATGCCATGAATATCAATAGTAAGTACAAGTACATAAAAATAAATACAGAAAACAAAGCAAAGTTAACCAACAATCACAGAATATATAAAAGCAAAAATGGTGCATAAGACAGTGTCACAAATTAAATAGAAATAGCCCTTCTTAAAAAAAATATAAAAGTATATGTGCAAGATTCGAACCCATGAAACCTTGTATACAAGTAAGGCATCTTACCAATACGCCACTGTCTCTGCGGTGTGAACTTCAGTCGGTCAAATGTATTTGTTCGATATGGTAATCAATTGAAACAACGAAAACACACCCGAACATAACCGAAGATATTGGCGAAGATTAATGAGTGCCAGGTAAATATTGTCGCACAATATTTGTGTAACTGCACAGTTATAAGTGCCTCCAAGTTTTAAAAAATTTAGTCTGTTGAAAATTTTGCAATTAGAACATCAGCAAGCTTAGACACTTTGGCAAAACACTCCATCTGTACCCTCTGATTCTCAATGGCTTGTTGGTAATACTTCCTCTGAAGATCCTTTAGTGTCTTTGGTTTACTGAATTTAAAAAATATTTTTTTAATAACATTAACACAATTTGTAAATAAAACAAATGACTTTTTCCACACTGTATACATGATGCTTGTGCATATCAAGGAGTCAGCAGGATGCCAATATGTTAGAGCAAGAATTAGTTCAATGGTATTTTTTAACAAACATAAAAAATACAAGAGAGCTAAGATGGCCCTGTAATACTCACCTAAATTAACACAGAACATCAAGTAGTTCAGCTTGAGCAGTATGCAATCAGGTGAGCTTACAATTCCATAATAAAAGATTATACCGGTAGGAAGTTTTAAAGTTTAAAAATGTATGTAACTCTTTAAATCACTGCAGATAGAGTTATGACACTTGTCATACAATTGCATATTATTATACATATGTGATGTATAATAATATGCAGTAGTATGACAAGTGTCCCTATATAAAATTCCCATACCGCATTGATGAACAAAAAATGATGTTTAATGACATTACTTTTCTCAGGTTCACAATATCTAATGTATAATGAACAAAATATTGGACTATATAAAAAACCAAGTGTAGCTAAAATTTATTGTTCAGATTGAGTTCATTGGGGCAAATGAGCTAAGATTTGAAATTTCTATAACATAATAATGTACCTTTGATTAACACGTTGATTTGCACTGGAGTTTGGTTGCTTTTGTATTTCTGTCTTTTCTATCTCTGTCTTTTCTTCTACTGTAAGCCCTATTGGTGTCAAATTAAAATTATTAATTTGCTGAATGGACATTTGCCTTCATGTTAATTAAAATGTTATAAATTTGTCATCTCTGTACAGTATCATTCAATAAAAAAATTCTTCATAAATAATAAGAGATCAAAATCAAAGAAAAAAATGCATACAATTTACATTTTTCATCTGATTTTCCTGACATTTATTCAAAGGTCATATTTCCCAAGTACAATTTTCAATGTGTACAGACATAGTGCTAGAAAAAATTTGAGCTAATTCATGCCAGTTCATATAAAATAAGCATGAAGAAATGTTAATTTTGGTGTTGGGAGTAATGTTTACAGATATTATATACTGAACAGAACAGAATATATATTTTTTTATGATATTGTACACCTTAAAGTACCTGACTGATTCAATTTTTTGGTGGCTTGTTCCACTCCTGTTGGCAAGGTTACAGTGACTTCATCAACATCAAACTCTTGATCCGTTTCATCCACTGAAAACATAAAAGAAAATATGTAACATGCAAAATTCTTTATCACAAAGTAATGTCTGGATTTATCAATTAATCTCAGAAGTGTTATTGTGTACAGTTAGCAATAATGATTAGAAGTCATAATATCTATAATTTCAAGACAGTTATTATCAGCAGTTGATTAAGATTTGTGTACTCATATGTCTATTAAAATGACAAACTTGTGAAAGTACATAACTTGATAATTGCATACTGTAAAGCATTGGATTATTTAACAATTATTGAATGCTTTTACAATTTTCATTGCTGACTAATAAAAAAATAATAGGACTGTTAAACATGATATATTTAATTAGATCACTCTCTGATTCTAGTTGAATTACAGTGCTCATTATATGGTAGTTTCCCTTGAAAAGAATTCTAGACTCAGCAGCCACCTAGTAGTATTTTTTTTTGTTTTATTAACATCCATATTCAGCAGTCACTTACTTTTAATGGACACATGATTGTGTACCACTGTATGTTTAAATTGATTTACTTAAAGAGGCACTCCCTACATCTAGCAGATTATTTTCTCAAAACATAAATAATGTGTTCAATGAAAGCAAAAAATATTGAATAAATATGTTTTTAAACAAGAACATCTATTACACAATTAATCAATATAGAGACCTTCTGTAACCACATCCACCAAGGCCAGTAATTGTGCCAAAATTACATAGATTATTGATTGGTTTACTGTACTGTAGCTTACAGTTTGCCCTACTTTCCAATCCAATCCAATGCCCCTTTTTCATTCAAAAAGCTAATTGTATTCTCCATATTGACTCAATATCTCCAATATGAAAATCATTATTTCACTTATTTTTCCAATAAGTAAGACTGTGACATCAATCCTAAATATCTATATATTTCAATACAAATGTTGTCTGTTTATGGGAAAACTGTAAGCCGGTGTTAGGTCCATATTACAGAAATAAAAAAACTGATTGCATCGGTTCGCTAACGCTCCCTTGCAATGAATTTGTTTATTCCTGTAATATAGACCTTTAACCTATACATATATATCTTAAACCACTGATTATATCAATAATGACTGGAATGCAATTTTTAGGTTATTGGTTAATTATCACTTACAGACTATGTCCCTTTAACACAGGTATCTTCTTTTTCCAGTTGTGTCATCATGATTTAAAGAAGAGATATATAAATCCGTGTGACACAAAAAACCCAAAATAGTGAACAAATGAGAACTTAATCACTGATGTTATCTATGCCCCATCCTCAAGACTTTTATAAATAAGTTTATAACTTAATTGAAATCATCAAATGTAAGCAAAAAAAAGCCATTGTTTTTTTTTTCAATAAATTTTTTTATACATATTGATGATACTGTACATGCATAGTTGTTAACTTGAATTGATAATCTGACATATGTTTACATACTAGCTTACTCCTCTGTCCAAAACTAAAATGCAACATATCTCAATTTACTTCCGGGTATGCTGTTCTAACACACACCCCTTGGGAACCTCCCACCAGAATAGTCAAAGCATAGGAACAGTCTACTACTTGACAGGGTTACACAGGTCACAGCGGCAGTTTATTAAGTTTATTTTTATATTAATTAAATTTACCGTACTATCAGTTCATTCAGGCAGATTTATAATAAATAAAATTGTTTAGAAACAGGTGACCGATAACGACCTTTGTTTCATTATCAATTCAGCTCAGATCTAATATTCTCTCTCTATATATACTATGTTAAAAATAACCTCGCCGTGAATCTACACGCACATGACGTCATGACACAGTGTGATGTATTTACATAAAAGTTGTAAACTTCGGCTTTTAAGAATGTACCGTTGGGTCCTTCAGATTGTGTGATCAAAAGGTTAGATAATGTTTTTACCTTCCCATAAAATGTACTTTGCAGAGTCTGTGTCCATCTCGATCGGCAGCAATTTAGATTTCTTTTCTGTAACGTTAATGAACAGTGTACAAACAAGAAAATTTAAAAATTCAGGAAAGGTGAAGGCCCACACATTAATGAATTTATTCTTCTCCAGGTCTTCATATAGTTGCAGATTTACGTCATCTTATCATGTTGAAATATTTCATTATTTCATTAAAAATTAACGTATGTTATTGAAAGATATATAAAGGTGAACAGTTATGAAAAAAGTTATGATTATAGATTTTTAGACATTCAGATGTATTGTAAATATGATCGCCCGTGTACTGTACGTTAGTATTTATTTAATACACAATTAAGTGTACATGTATATGAACATATTGGTATATTCAGAGACCTATTTACCTGGAATTGAAACAAGTGGAGCAGCGATAAACGTTTCTGATGCTGTTGCCCCGAATTCCACTGAAAGAAGGCAGCTCTCTCATAAAATCACATATTTGCTGTGACGTTTCCGACATTTCTGGGAGGGCAGGGCCACCCCCAGTCTTGCCTAAGCTGACCCTTTCTGCACTATAATCAGCTTTTGCTTTTTTCATCTTAAAATAAAACGTTTTTTATTGAAAAAATCTTGGAATTATATTGCTATTGAATTCTTTTTAGAATTTACTGTAGAAGTAGAAAAAATAAAAAATAATTGATTGAATTTATTTACTGATGTATACTTACTTATTTATTCCTTTGATAACATCTATTTAATATCTATTTTTACTTATTTATTTATTTAAATTTACTTATTTATTTATTTACTTATTTATTACCATGTTACGCCACTTTTCCTTTACTTGGCTGACGGATCTCGGACAGGTCCCGACCGCATTTACCGTTTCAGTTATGTCTTTCCAAATTTCATCTGCTTTCCTTTTACTTCCGTTAATATGTTTGGCATTAAGTTCAGAATATTTAATCTCCATCATGTCTCGCAAGACAGTGGTTTCACGAACACTGAATTGTTTAGACCGGAACCGTTTGCTATCCGAATTGCTCGCCATTTTTTCGACAGTCGTCTGACATTTGTACGGGAAAATTACGTCACGATTTTGTTGCATTCTGGGATATTTTGGTAAATTTAACCTTAGGTTAAAATATACCAAATCTGGTTTACTTACCGCGAGGTAAATTGCGTTTATACAAACGTTTAACCAAACTGGTAACTTAACCACGATTTAACCATTGGTTAATTTTAACCATGGTTAATTTAAACCATTGTTTATACAAATGGTTGCAGGTGACTCCTATATACCCCCCCTAACTTCGTTATGGGGGTATAATTATAAAACTCGGAATCCAACATAAAAAAACGATTTTTTTAACTTGCCAACACCTCTATTATCAAAAGTGTATCTTTAACTAGACCTATCACTAAATATGATTAATACCCCCGAAAGACTGCTTTATCAACTGAGGAAGTTCATAGTAACAGAATACCTGGCAAAAACTAGATGCCCACGTGCAACATGTCGAACCCGCCATATGTCAAAAGGGTTAACTCCTCACCAAGTAGAGATGGGTCAAAATACACCTAAATATTGGATGTAACATGCATGTTGTACCACAGAAAAGTGGTCTCGATTTTTCTCTACAGCCCGTAATAAAAAAGTTACAATATAAGCTATTTAAAGTAACAACAAAGGGAAGTAATTAAAAAAACAAGGAAGCCCATGGTGGTGAACATTTGTACAAAGTAACATCAAAATCCCTCCATGCATGAAGAAGAAATGCTCCAGACAAAGATATTCTTGACTTTGAACTTTAACCTCTAAGTGTGACCTTGACCTTAGACCTAGGGACCTGGTTCTTGCACATGACACTCCGTCTCATGATGGTGAACATTTGTGCCAAGTTAAATTAAAATCCCTCCATGCATGAAAAAGATATGCTCCAGACAAAGTCATTCTTGAATTTGACCTTTAACCTCCAAGT
Organism: Saxidomus purpurata; assembly: GCA_022818135.1. NCBI lineage: Eukaryota > Metazoa > Mollusca > Bivalvia > Venerida > Veneridae > Saxidomus > Saxidomus purpurata. The sequence goes on along the minus strand of JAFMSR010000018.1, from coordinate 24,624,698 downwards.
GTGACCTTGACCTTAGACCTAGGGACCTGGTTCTTGTGCATGACACTCCGTCTCATGATGGTGAACATTTGTGCGAAGTAACATCAAAATCCCTCCATGCATGAAAAAGATATGGTCCGGACAAAATCGGACGGATGGACGCACATACACCAACCGCCAAAAGTGACAACTATATAGAGCTCACCGCAAGCGGGCTTGACAAAAAAACTAATATAGATATATTGTCCTTGGCAATAACTCTATAATTAGTCAAGATAGGTTTATGGTTCATGATCATTGCACTTCCTCTCATTGTGCTGGATCATTGTATGAAGTTGTATTGAATTCCAGCCAGTAGTTTTCAAGTTATGCTCTGGACAAGAAAAAGTAAAATAGGGCAATAACTCTGTAATTACAAAAGAAAGAGCTATGGTTCTTGATGACTGCACTTCCTCTCATTGTGATTGACCATTGTATGAAGTTGTATTGAATTCCAATCAGTAGTTCTCAAGTTATGCTCTGGACAAGGAAAAGTAACAAAGGGCAATAACTCTGTAATAGTCAAGAAAGAGTTATGGTTCTTGTGCACTGCAATTCCATTGTGATTGACCATTGTATGAAGTTGTATTGAATTCCAACCTGTAGTTTTCAAGTTATGCTCTGGACAAGGGAAAGTAACAAAGGGCAATAACTCTGTGATTTGTGAAGGTAGAGTCATTGTTCCTGTGCACTGCATTTCCTCTCAATGTACTTGACCATTGTATGAAGTTGTACTGAATTCCAACCAGTAGTTTTGAAGTTATGCTCCGGACAAGGAAAAGTAACAATGGGCAATAACTCTGTAATTAGTCAAGATAGAGTTATGGTTCTTGTACACTGCACTTCCTCTCATTGTGCTAGACCTTTGTATGAAGTTGTATCAAATTCCAACTAGTAGTTTTCAAGTTATGCTCCGGACAAGGAAAAGTAAAAAAAATAAATGTCTTAAATACGATTTTTAGACTGAAATGCAATAATATTAAGGGAAAATCAAATTCATTTCTCTCGATCATGCTGTCATTTACAAAGAACAGATATTAACTCAATGTAAATACAAACTAGAGCTATCACTAAATGTGATTAATACCCCCAAAAGACTGCTTTATAAACTGAGAAAGTTCGTAGTAACAGAATACCTTGCAAACAAACTAAAAAGAGATATTGTTCTTGGCAATAACTCTGTAATTTGTCAAGATAGAGTTATGGTTCTTGTACACTGCACTGCCTCTCATTGTGCTTGACCATTGTATGAAGTTGTATTGAATTCCAACCAATAGTTTTCGAATAATGCTCCGGACAAGTAAAAGTAACAAAGGGCAATAACTCTGAAATGAGTCAAGATAGAGTTATTGTTCTTGTACACTGCACTTCCTCTCAATGTACTTGACCATTGTATGATGTTATATTGAATTCCAACCAGTAGCTTTCAAGTAATGTTCTGGAGAAGAAAAAATAACAAAGGGCAATAACTCTGAAAATACTCTAGATAGAGTTATAATTCTTGTACACTGCACTTCCTCTCATTGTGCTTCATCATTGTATGAAATTGTATTGAATTTCAACCAGTAGTTTTCAAGTTATGCTCCGGACAAGGAAAAGCTACAAAGGGCAATAACTCTGTAATTAGTCAAGATGGAGTTATGGTTCTTCTGCACTGCACTTCCTCTCAATGTGCTTGACCATTGTATGAAGTTGTATTGAATTCCAACCAGTAGTTTTCAAGTTATGCTCCGGACAAGGAAAAGTAATCAAGGGCAATAACTCTGTAATTAGTCAAGATGGAGTTATAGTTCTTGTGCACTGCACTTCCTCTCAATGTGCTTGACCATTGTATGAAGTTGTACTGAATTCCAACCAGTAGTTTTCAAGTTATGCTCCGGACAAGGAAAACTAACAAAGGGCAATAACTCTGTAATTAGTCAAGATGGAGTTATAGTTCTTGTGCACTGCACTTCCTCTCAATGTGCTTGATCATTGTATGAAGTTGTATTGAATTCCAACAAGTAGTTTTCAAGTTATGCTCCGGACAAGGAAAATGCAACAGACCGCCCGCCCGACCGACCGACCAACCACAGGGTGACTCCTATATACCCCCCTAAACTTCGTTTTGGGGGTATAATAAGATTTATTGTACTGTATTGTATGGTAACTAAAACTTTCAAACTTTACCACGATTCTTTTGCCACACTTAATTTTGGCGGGTACATACATACATATCGAAACCATGTATATCACTATTTTGTCAAAAATGACATTTTTGGTTTATACCCAACTTTTGTGGGTTACCCATATTGTGTCAAATTTTGAGCACTCTGGCTTAATTGGTTGTCAAGATATTGATAAAAGATCAGACATCCTATCAATATTTATCCAAAATGCTGTCTGCAAAAACATAGTATATGTAAGATACATATAAAATATGTATCTATTTCACCTTCTCTGAGATACCAAAACATCGCATGTCACTATACAACATACTGGCATTATAGATTTAATCTAAAAAATATGTAATTGGTATACCAAAACCAAGTCAGTAACAATACGGGTTTATGGCTTTAAGGGTAAATTTAAACAAGAGGGCCAAGATGGCCCTATATCGCTCACCTTGGTACAAGTCCAGATCACTAGATAATGTTATATACCAAATAAGTTTTCCTATATACGCCTTTGTAAAACAAATGATCCCCCTTCGGGCACAGTCAATTTTGACCCCAGGGGCATAATTTGAACAAACTTTGAAGAGGTCTACTAGGCAATGCTACATGCCACATATCTAAGCTCTAGGCCTTGTGGTTTCAGAGAAAAAGATTTTTAAAGTTTTCCCTATATAAGCCTATGCAAAACTAAGTGACCCCCGGTGTGGGGTCAATTTTGACCTGGGGGTCATAATTTGAACAATCTTGGTAGAGGTCCACTAGCCAATTCAACATGCCAAATATCTAAGCTCTAGGCCTTGTGGTTTCAAAGAAAAAGATTTTTAAAGTTTTTACTGTATAGCCTATGTAAAACTAAGTGATCCCCCCGTGCGTGGTCAATTTTGATCCGAGGGTCATAATTTGAACAATCTTGGTAGAGGTCCACTAGCCAATGCTACATGCCAAATATCTAAGCTCTAGGCCTTGTGGTTTCAGAGAAGAAGATTTTTAAAGTTTTTCCTACATAAGACTATGTAAAACTAAGTGACCCCCCATGCGGGGTCAATTTTGATCCGGGGGTCATAATTTGAACAATCTTGGTAGAGGTCCACTAGCCAATGCTACATGCCAAATATCTAAGCTCTAGGCCTTGTGGTGTCAAAGAAAAAGATTTTTTCCTATATACTCCTATGCAAAACTAAGTGACTACCCTCGCGGGGTCAATTTTGACCCGGGGGTCATAATTTGAACAATCTCGGTAGAGGTCCAGTAGACAATGCTACATGCCAAATATCTTAGCTTTAGGCCTTGTGGTTTCAGAGAAGATTTTTTAAAGTTTTTCCTATATATGCCTATGCAAAAACTAAGTGCCCACCCGCGCAGGGTCAATTTTGACCCGGGGGTCATAATTTGAACAATCTTGGTAGAGGTCCACTAGACAATGCTACATGCCAAATATCTAAGCTCTAGGCCTTGTGGTTTCAGAGAAGAAGATTTTTAAAGTTTTTCCTATTTGTGCCATAGCAACCAGAGTTCTGCATGGAATGGAATTCTTTGAACAATTTTGGTAGAGCTTCATGCAAGGAACATTCCTGCATAGTTTTATCAACATTGGCCTAGAGGTTTCAGAGGAGATGTCATTTGAATCAAAATGTTGACGGACGACGGACAATCATCGATCAGAAAAGCTCACCCTGGCGTAGTGCTTGCCTATAAAACGTAATATCTCAAATGGTTAAGTCAACAATTGGACAAGAATGAAAATTTTAACTGAGTTTCTAAGTCAAAAAGGGCCATAATTCAAATAAAATCCTTGACAGAATTACAAGTATTCCAACTTTCAAATTAATATCTCAAACAGTTTAGTCAAAAAGTGGACTGGTACGAAAAACTTAACCAAAATTCTAAGTCAATAAAGGGCCTTAATTTTTAAAACAAATCCCTGACAGAGTTACCTTCTCTTGCCTACAGATGGGGGTAATGATGTTAACATGCTTTCAAAGTTTCAAAGCAATATCTCAAAGGGTTAAGGCAATAAGTGGATTTTACCCATATTCAATGTATTTTCTAAGTAAAAAAGGGGCATAATTCTGTCAAAAACCTTGACAGAGTTATGAACTCTTGTCTGTTGATGTAGGTCATGATGGTTAACAAGTATGGTTAGTTTCAAAGCAATACCTCCAATGGTTTTGAAATAAAGTGAGGTGGTACGAAAAACTTAACCAAGCTCAATACACTTTCTAAGTCAAACAAGAGGGCCAAGATGGCCCTATATCGCTCACCTTGGTACAAGTCCACTTGCCTGGTGGAAGATCACTAGATAATGTTATATACCAAATAAGTTTTCCTATATACGCCTTTGTAAAACAAATGATCCCCCCCCCCCACCCGGGCACAGTCAATTTTGACCCCAGGGGCATAATTTGAACAAACTTTGAAGAGGTCTACTAGGCAATGCTACATGCCACATATCTAAGCTCTAGGCCTTGTGGTTTCAGAGAAAAAGATTTTCGAGACAAAAGTTATTTTTGGATATTTAGGAAGTTTTCCCTATATAAGCCTATGTAAAACAAAGTGACCCCTGGTGCGGGGTCAATTTTGACCCGGGGGTCCCAATTTGAACAATCTTGGTAGAGGTCCACTAGCCAATGCTACATGCCAAATATCTAAGCTCTAGGCCTTGTGGTTTCAAAGAAGAAGATTTTTAAAGTTTTTACTATATAAACCTTTGTAAAATTACATACCGTGCGGGGTCAATTTTGATGCGAGGGTCATTATTTGAACAATCTTGGTAGAGGTCCACTAGCCAATGCTACATGCCAAATATCTAAGCTCTAGGCCTTGTGGTTTCAGAGAAGAAGATTTTTAAAGTTTTTCCTATATATTCCTAATCTTGGTAGAGGTCCACTAGCCAATGCTACAATGCCAAATATCTAAGCTCTAGGCCTTGTGGTTTCAGAGAAGAAGATTTTTAAAGTTTTTCCTATATATTCCTATGCAAAACTAAGTGACCCCCGGTGCGGGGTCAATTTTGACCCGGTGGTCATAATTTGAACAATCTTGGTAGAGGTCCACTAGCTAATGCTACATGCCAAATATCTAAGCTCCAGGCCTTGTGGTTTCAGAGAAGAAGATTTTTAAAGTTTTTCCTATATATTCCTATGCAAAACTATGTGACCCCCGGTGCGGGGTCAATTTTGACCCAAGGGGTCATAATTTGAACAATCTTGGTAGAGGTCCACTAGACAATGCTACATGCCAAATATCTTAGCTCTAGGCCTTGTGGTTTCAGAGAAGAAGATTTTTAAAGTTTTTCCTATATATTCCTATGCAAAAACTAAGTGCCCACCCGCGCGGGGTCAATTTTGACCCGGGGGTCATAACCAGGTAGCCAGGTGAGCTAAAAAGGGCCATAATTCTGTCTGTAGATGGAGGTTATGATGGTAAACAAGTATGGTAAGTTTCAAAGCCATACCTCTAATACTTTTGAAATAAAGTGGGGTGGTACGAAAAACTTAACCAAGGTGTGACACCAACGCCGACACAGACACCGAGGCGAGTAGGATAGCTCCCCTTTTCCTCGAAAAGTCGAGCTAAAAAGGACTTTATTTGCGTGCCAAATCCATGGATACAAATTTCTCCTACCTGTATTTAGACATATCTTAACACGCCAAAATCTTGTAACTGGCTATGTATTTTTCTGGCATTTTTGAAATGGGAAGCATTAAGCTAAATTTATCAAGTAAGAACACAGTATATTCAGTTAATTTGTTTTGTCTGTATACAAAGGTAAGGTTAACAGTGCTAATTGATGTTCATAACCCAGTATATCATATTTCAGTGTGCTTGTTCACATTATGACAGGACAGTAAGTAGTCAGAGTAAACACTCGCAGTGGATTTATTTTTAGCAAATGGTAACAAAATAACAACATAATTATAGAAGATTATTTCTTTTTGATCCTAGCTAAATAGCCAAAATGTTTTAAATTAAATCATCAATTAGTATTACATGAATTCAATTTTTATTAAATCTGCGCTAAAAAGATATCTCTTTAATAAAACGTATACAAAATGTACATTGATAAATAGGTTAATCAAATAAAACATATTTCTTATTTCGGAAAATATTTCGATGGGCCAAATATAAGCAAACTTTAACATAATGACTCTACATGTGTATAAACACCAGTTTGTGGTTTATGTTTATATAAGAATAAATTGAGCCAACTTCAGCTACTATTTTGATGCATAATTAGCTAATTCATTCTCAAAAAATAATTTCTGAGTCAACATAAGTGATAAATCGTTATATTTCAGATGTGATCTGATCACTCTTATGACTTTGAATTCCTCAAACTGGCAAATGAGTTTGAAAATTCTCTAGAAAACAAAGAAAGCATGTTACAATAGAAAGATGTAAACAGTTTTAGCATAGAAAGATACTATATATTACTACAATTAAATCAGAAATTTTCACGTGAAATGTAACATTCAAGGCGTTATTGAATACATAAAAACTTAATGGAAAACAATAATGCAGTACTAAAAAGAAGTCAGCAATTCAAAAAGTTGCATTGAAAAAGAAGACATCTTTAAAAGAACAGAACAAATCAAGCAGATGCATAATGTTTTGAAGAAAATGAATATGATCAGTCAGATAATTTAATTTGAAACAGAGGCACACCTTGAGCACTTCTAGATAAAACCAGAACAAGTGATATCACATGGTAATCACTTTTTTGACGCAGAATGCCTTTTAGAGCATGAAAGACTAACATACTCTAGACAGTCTGTTTGTAAACATCTTGAGGGTAGTGCAGAAGATTCCATAGGGTTTCTATTAAACAAAGTCAGTCCGGAGAATGAAAAACTATTTTAAAAGAATACCATAATGAGTTAGAAAACTTAAAACGTGATGGATACTGGTCAAGCAAGATTGCGTACGTTTTACTACTTGAAGCAAACTACACAAAAGCCTTGTTACAATATGTACCTGTAAACCTGACCAACCTTTGATAAATATTGTTCCCACAATGACTGCTTTAGATCAAGGTATCAGGTACTAAACACTTAAAACAAGGAAACAAGGTTCCAAAGAAATTGCAAGATGCAAGAAAATACTCCTTTAGGCGAGAGAATCAGACAGTCAGAGTATGCAAGATGAGTTTCTGAAAACATTTGGGTATATGTGAAGCAAAAGTGGCAGGAGCATTTGGTCACTTTTAGGGTAGAGATCAAAGAAAAAGGCACAGTCCTTGCAATGAAACAAGTTGAAAATACCTGACAGGTGTTCATAAACACATTGAATAAAAGAGTCAAATTGTCACTTCATGGCTCCTAAATGTTGTCACAGTGCATTTTAATATAAAACATTGATACTAAATTCCTAGAAAGTGGACACACCAATATTGAGTACGATTGAATGATGGAAAAATATCACAAAATGTAACCTGAACCATTGTTCTTAAAAGTTAATAACCCATTACAAGTGCAAAAAGAAGCATTTATTAGCATTGTGCAAACAGGCTGTAATCCTCATAGATACAGTTGCTCATCAAGTTTACTTATGCTATAAAGAGCAAACTTTGAAAGAAAATACTTCTAAACCATAAAACAATACAAATGACAAGATAGTAGATACTATGTTATAGTTGCCTCAGACATCTATTCTTTAAAAAACATTTTCTGCTAAAACAGTGCATGCCTAAATAATTTGTTTTTACACTAGTTTTCTTAAGTTCATAACCAAATATCTCATGCCAAATGCCTGTATATTTACATACTGCATCTTAGCACAATATATTCAGTATAGCCTTATGTGTATCACCTTAAAGCCAGATTATATTATCCACATAAATTATACACCATATTGGCTTGAATGTTTTCATTGAAATGTAACATTGTGTTGAAAACCAAAACCGGACATGTTTAACTACTTGCTTACGGCATTATTGATATTGAAAAAATAACCAGGTTTATACCAGCCAAAGAGGCATGGATTTGGCATTCAGAAATCTACATACTTTTCCAGTTTGTCTCAAAGACAAAAGCACTTATTTCAAGATACATAGTTCTGACTGTAGAAAAAGTAAAAATATTTAGAGATATATTTATGCCAAAAGAAAACTATCAGTTTTCTCTTATTTCAATGGGATATTTAATAATAGCTATACATAGCTGAAAATATTAGCCCATGAGCTTTAAAGTGGTAAAAGATTTTTTTGTAATAAGAGTTTTTAGACCCAAAAAACAGTTTTTCCTTGCTCCTGAAAAAATGTTCAAATCGCTGATAATTGGTTCTGCTTTTAAGCCCACGATATATATTAATGATATTGTATCATCATCACCATCATCATCATTTTTATTATTACACTGCAACCTTGTTTTAACGCGCGCCGATATAACTCGAATCCCGGTATAACGCGGTAGGGCTTTGGCTCCCAAAAATCTTGATGTCGACCAAAATTATTTCTGTCAGAAAAGCATTGTCCCTATACAAAACTAATGTTCGAAAAAGTAAATAACCAACATGGCAAGTTGTTAATTGATGATTGTCAGGTAGACGCTTGTTTATTAACACAGAAGTGTTAAAACAATTACAGATGACAGGTCTGGTGTCAATAAGTGTTTTCACAGGTGTTATCAATGAACTACAGCTCTGTGATTCAAATAAATGGAGTAACCAAAATCAAGTACTGCTAGCGAAGTATTGACACAAATGATCACTCATTGTCTGTAAGAAAAACCCCCTTGTGCCTAATTTTGCAGAGGACTCCTTGTTGTCAGCACTTTCAGTGCTTTGATTTTATTTTACAGTCAAAATTAAATGTCATAATTTCTTTGATATTGACTATAGTCAATATCACATTATATACTGATTATAGATGGTGGGTTCACATACCCCCCCCCCCCCAGTTCATATCTTTTTCGTTTTTCAAGGTAAGTGTTTATTTTTTTCAGTATTCTTAGTGAAAATGATTACCCTATAACATGTGTAAATTTCATCAGGTTATAGAATCGGGCCAAAATCGACCAAAACGAGGTTACGGTGCTGCATAATATAGGAGTTATAAAACATTTTCTTCTTTTCAAATGTAAAACTAGAACTGTCACAAGAGTGACGAATTATACCCCCACAATACAGCTTTGTCACAGAAGTATGGCAACCATAGGAAAGGAATGGCCACAAGGACATACATTTCAGTTATTATACAATAAGTTGTGTAAATGTATTGTTTTAATAGCACACAAAATATGCAAGGTTGGAAAGTATGGATTATTATTAAATTTAACAGGTTTATTTCAAACATGTTAATATCACTAACCTCCCTATCAAATTTCATGATCCTAGCCCCAAGTGTTCTTAAGTTATCATCCGGAAACCGTTTAACTGTTCCGAGTCATGTGACCTTGACCTACAGACCTCAAAGTCAAACCTGACCTGTATTTCATGATGTTACACCTGTGTACCAAAAATTATTTAAATAGGTCAAGCCTTTCATGAGTTATCATCCGGAAACAGTTTTACTGTTCAGGGTCAATGTGACCTTGACCTTTGGCCTACTGACCCCAAAGTCGAACTTGACCTGTATTTCATGTTACAGCTGTGTACCAAAAATAATATATATCGGTCAAGTCGTTCATGAGTTATCATCCGAAACCGTTTTACTGTTCCGAGTCACTGTGACCTTGACCTACAGACCTCAAAGTCACACTTGACCTGTATTTCATGATGTAACACCTGTGTACCAAAAATTATTTAAATCAGTCAAGTCTTTCATGAGTTATCATCCAGAAACCATTTTACTGTTCAGGGTCACTGTGACCTTGACCTTTGACCTACTGACCCCAAAGTCGAACTTGACCTGTATTTTCTGATGATGCACCTGTGTACCAAAAACTATTTAAATCAGTCAAGTCGTTCATGAGTTACCATCCGGAAACTGTTTTAGTGTTCAAGGTCACTGTGACCTTGACCTTTGGCCTACTGACCCCAAAGTCTAACTTGACCTGTATTTCATGATGTTACAGCTGTGTACCAAAAATTATTTAAATTGGTCCAGTCGTTCATGAGTTATCATCCGGAAACTGTTTTACTGTTCAGGGTCACTGTGACCTTGACCTTTGACCTACTGACCCCAAAGTCGAACTTGACCTGTATTTTTTTATGTTGCACCTGTGTACCAAATATTATTTAAATCGGTCAAGTCGTTCATGAGTTATCATCTGGAAACCATAAAACCAACAGACCGACCGACCGACAAGCTCACTCCTATATAGCCCCCCAACCTTCGTTTTGTGGGGGTATAATAATATACAATTCTTTTAAGCAGGTATAACTTTGAGGATGAAGAGACATTTTATTTATACAACACCAAATCAAAATATTAAGACCTTTTGCAGGTTTTCTTCAATAGTAGTTACATCGTAATCAGTTACATATAGAGTTGAGTAATCTGCGTACAAATCAAGGTTGCTAAAACTGTAAACATTTAATGGTACGTCATTTATGTATAACAGAAATAGTAGGGGACCTAGGATAGAGCCTTGAGGAACACCTGACGTTATAGGTTGCATTTCAGAAGTTGCATTTCCAACATTTACAACTTGCAATCATGATGAATAAGATGTAAATAGTTTAATAGTGTTATTAGAAAACTGATAGAGTTTCAGTTTAAGTAATACGATCGTGTGATCTACTAAATCAAAGGCTTTTCTTAAGTCTAGATATACAGTACCAATAAATTTGCCACTTTCAATGTCTTTTATCCAAGAATCAATTCAGCAAGTAAGTACTGTTTGACAGGAATGGTGTTCTCTAAACCAAGATGGAGTCTCATGCAAAGTATTGGTTCTTAGTATACAGAAGAATTTTTTCAGTTGTATTGCCATGTGCTTCTCAAATATCTTTTATAATGTAGGTAAATGGAAATCGGCCAATAGTTATTTGGATCATCTTTGCCTCCATTTTTGAAAATTGGCAATACACAGGCTATCTTAAGGTAGTATGCGACCTTTGTCCGTGTCAGACGTCAAAAAGCGAGTTGTGTCCGATTGTTATGAAATTTTGCCTGATGGTAGTAAAACGTATTGCATCCATTGTGATCGTTTTAATTTTTCCATTTTTCATTTCGTTTCCTAGCAACGCGACGTCGAATGTCGGTGGTGTAAAATCGACGTTTTACATGCATACTTGGTTCAAATATGACCCTAACGTAATTTTAATAACACCATGTGTTAGCTCTTCACCTGCGGAATACGTACATATTAAGTTCTAGATGCTTTATTTGTCAATTTTACCTGCGCGAAATGTTTAATACTGAAAATCCACCCATTTCTTCACCCGAAATTATGACTCCCGACTAAATTTAAGGTAAGTTCTGGACAACGGAACGAGGTTCGATCAACTAACGACTTACACGGTGAATTAACATAGATCCTAGCAAATATAACATCTCAAATTCAAAAATGGGGGTCATTGGGGATTTTTTTTCACGAAATTGCAATCAAGTAAAGTTGGGACATCAAGAAAAATGAACGTCGAGTTATAACGTCGTGCGGACAATCGTCTGACGTTATTATGCGCAGCATTTTAAATGTTCAGTTAGGCGTAATTTGACTGTCAATTAAATTTTGTACGGGCTTTGAGATTAAAATGACTGACCTAGCGCATTTACCATTGTGTTTGCAATTTCGTTATAGTAATCGCATTGCAATCGAAAGATCTGTGTGTGTATGTAAAACAGTAACCTTTTTTTCAATTTATTCAGTGGTAGGCATATTTCTTAATCATGCTCATGCTTTTGCATGATTGACTGTTATCTTAATCTGCAGACAAAAGAATTATAAAAATCATTAATTGCGATTTTCACAGTTTTATTATCTACAATGTACAACAATATACAACAGTAATCATACAATTATGAAAAAACGCGTGCTTATTCATATTTGAATATTGACAGATTGTAATTTTACAAGTCGAAGTCAACTCAAAATCCGTTTATCCTCATAAACATATAAAACAATGATGATAGCATAATCAATGTATCAGCGGCTCAGATTTTAAACAAGCAAAGTGATAAAATATAAAATAACTAGAGCTATCACTAAATGTGATTAATACCCCCAAAAGGATTGCTTTATAAACTGAAGAAGTTCGGTAGTAACATAATACCTTGCAAACAAACTAAAAGAGATATTGTTCTAGCAGTTCCTCTCATTGTGCTTGACCATTGTATGAAGTTAAATTGAATTCCAACTTGTACGTTTTCGAAAAATGCTCCGACAGACGGAAAAGTAACAAAGGGCAATAACACTGTAATTAATCAAGATGGAGTTATGGTTCCTGTGCACTGCACCTCACTCCCACTGTGCTTGACCATTGTATGAAGTTGTATTAAATTCCAACCAGAAGTTTTCAAGTTATGCTCCGGACAAGGAAAAGTAACAAAGGGTAATAACTCTGTAATGTGTCAAGATGGAGTTATAGTTCCTGTGCACTGCACTTCCTCTAAATGTACTTGACCATTGTATGAGGTTGTACTGAATTCCAACTTGTAGTTTTCAAGTTATGCTTCGGACAAGGAAAAGTAACAAAGGGCAAAACTCAGTAAATACTCAAGATAGAGTTATAGTTATTGTACACTGCACTTCCTCTGAGTGTGCTTGATCATTGTATGAAGTTGTATTGATTCCAACCAGTAGTTTTCAAGTTATGCTCGGACAAGGAAAAGTAACAAAGGGCAATAACTCTGTAATTAGTCAAGATGGAGTTATAGTTATTGTGCCTGCACTTCCTCTCAATGTACTTTGACCATTGTATGAAGTTGTATTGAATTCCAACCAGTAGTTTTCAAGTTATGCTCCGGACAAGTAAAAGTAACAAAGGGCAATAACTCAGTAAATACTCAAGATAGAGTTATAGTTCTTGTACACTGCACTTCCTTTGAGTGTGCTTGATCATTGTATGAACTTGTATTGAATTCCAACTAGTAGTTTTCAAGTTATGCTCGGACAAGGAAAAGTAACAAAGGGCATAACTCTGTAATTAGTCAAGATGGAGTTATGGTTCTTGTGCACTGCACTTCCTCTCAATGTGCTTGACCATTGTATGAAGTTGTATTGAATTCCAACTTGTAGTTTTCAAGTTATGCTCCGGACAAGGAAAAGTAACAAAGGGCAATAACTCTGTAATTAGTCAAGATGGAGTTATAGTTCTTGTGCACTGCACTTCCTCTCAATGTGCTTGACCATTGTATGAAGTTGTATTGAATTCCAAATAGTGTTTTCAAGTTATGCTCGGACAAGGAAAATGCAACGACCCCCCCGCCCGACCCACCCCACCACCGACCGACCGACAACACCGGGTGACTCCTATATACCCCCCTAAACTTCGTTTTGGGGGTATAAATATCACTAAATGATTGAAATTAACAGTAAGTCAGTAACTAATATTTCCGAAAATCTGCATTTTCTAATTAACTATTTTCCTTTTACACACTTCTTGTTTTGATTAAGATGCGTTTTTCGGAGAGTCATAATTTCTACAATATGTAGCTAACATGTAATACTGTCTGCCTGAACTGGTTGTAGATTGTGATACATTGTTCCACCGTGAATTTCTATGCCTGTCAATGTAGATATTCGTCTTGTTATCGTCTTTTTAGATGGCCGGACATACACCGAAAACACGTCTCCCGTCTTCCAGTCTTTTGCAGCGATTTGCAAAATTTCATCTTCATATCCTGTAAATTACAGTAAAATAAATATGTACCTAGTACATGTACATCTTATACATACTCATAAATTTACGAAATTAATACAGATATTACGTATAGATAGAATTTAATGTCGCATACAAATTCCGACATTCAGTGCTTTTCTATTTTCAAAATAAAACATTTTGCATGTGTGCGTGTGTGTGTGCGTGCGTTTGTCTGTAGAGAATAATCGTAAATACCGCCACCGGTTGTCTCGAGATCAAAACACACTAGGTTTCTGGGACTGGAGTCTATGAAAATTTCTGGTCCTGGATCTATAAGAGGTTCTGGAATCAGCCTGATGTCAGGTGCGCTCATTACACGATCGACTGCTGTTTGGTACGTGGCGCCCTCTAGAATCTCCTTCGTATACGTCTGTTCATTGCTGCAGAAAACAACAAGTTGTTAATGGCTTTGAAAAAACAACAACAACCGAATATGACGTATGACAAATAAGAAAAAATCCTATAAAATTCTTATAAAAGTTACTGTATCGGAGTTCTAACACGTTTTGATTAAAGACGACTGTATTCTATGGATGACGAAAGTATGATCACGGACTAGGAATAGCTGATAACAGATTTACAGACTGTACATGTTAATAATATACCGCTCAATTTTCAGTTCAAGACGCCGTTGTTTATATTCTACATTGTTTTGTGTCTCTTTTCCAAGCTCACGGGTCCTATCCAACTGTACAAATCGCTGCTCAGTGAACTTGCCAGGAGATAAGTGGTGTTTTTCGTTGACCTAAAATATACACGAAAGACAAATATAGTATTCAATGTTTCTTAACACTTTCAAGACTTATCATTAACAAGAGGGTCATGATGGCCCTATATCGCTCACCTGAATACAAGTCCACAACTTCCATGGCCATATATGTCAATTTATACTCCCATGTTTATGTTCATTGCAAACAGAGAGAGAAGTAAATAAATGTTGAAACATTGTAATCGTCTGCTGTTCAGTTATGTCACCAGACGTTTATTAATTAATGCAATTTTATTTCCTCTCGATTGTGAACTTAGAGTAAACCAATTCCAGGCGGAATCAACATCGAGTAGAGAGAGGCAATGTGGAATTATTCCTGTCTTGCCTAAGGACACTACCGAAATGACTACGGTGATGATCGAACTCAGACCAAGAAGTTGTCATTTAGTTTAGTTTATACTAAATTTTTTAGCTTGATTGTGAAGAAAGCTTGTAGCTTATAAAATTGAGTCACTCTCGAGTCCGCTTCCTGGAAAAACTAGCACTGGTGTCATATGAGGAAGTACGGTTGTGACCCCAGTGGGGCTTGAACCCGCAACCTCCGGGATGAGCGGCCGACATCTTAACCTCTACACCACCGCTCCCCTTTAACAACGGAGGAGCTATAAAACAAGAGGGCCAAGATGGCCCTATATCGCTCACCTTGGTATAAGTCCACTTGCCTGGTGGAAGATCACTTGATAATGTTATATTTATAAATAAGTTTTCCTATATACGCCTTTGTAAAACAAATGATCCCCCCCCCACCCCCCGGGCAAGGTCAATTTTGACCCCAGGGGCATAATTTGAACAAACTTTGAAGAGGTCTACTAGGCAATGCTACATGCCAATTATCTATGCTCTAGGTTTCAGAGAAAAAGATTTTTAAAGTTTTCCCTATATAAGCCTATGTAAAACCAAGTGACCCCTGGTGCGGGGTCAATTTTGATCCAGGGGTCATAATTTGAACAAACTTGGTGGAGGTACACTAGCCAATGCTACATGCCAAATATCTAAGCTCTACGCCTTGTGGTTTCAAAGAAGAAGATTTTTAAAGTTTTTACTATATAAGTCTATGTAAAACTAAGTGACCCCCCATGCGGGGTCAATTTTGATCCGAGGGTCATAATTTGAACAATCTTGGTAGAGGTCCACTAGCCAATGCTACATGCCAAATATCTAAGCTCTAGGCCTTGTGGTGGCAGAGAAGAAGATTTTTAAAGTTTTTCCTATATATTCCTATGCAAAACTAAGTGACCACCCCCGCGGGGTCAATTTGAACAATCTTGGTAGAGGTCCACTAGACAATGCTACATGCCAAATATCTAAGCTCTAGGCCTTGTGGTTTCAGAGAAGAAGATTTTTAAAGTTTTCCCTATATATGCCTATGCAAAAACTAAGTGCCCACCCGCGCGGGGTCAATTTTGACCTAGGGGTCATAATTTGAACAATCTTGGTAGAGGTCCACTAGACAATGCTACATGCCAAATATCTAAGCTCTAGGCCTTGTGGTTTCAGAGAAGAAGATTTTTAAAGTTTTTCCTATTTGTTGCCATAGCAACCAGAGTTCTGCATGGAATGGAATTCTTTGAACAATTTTGGTAGAGCTTCATGCAAGGAACATTCCTGCATAGTTTTATCAACATTGGCCTAGAGGTTTCAGAGATGTCATTTGAATCAAAATGTTGACGGACGACGGATGATGTACGACGGACAATCATTGATCAGAAAATTTTAAATTTTTTTTTAAATTTTCTTAAAATGAAAATGATGAAAATTGTATAATGTTACACTTATTTCCCTAGTGTTTGTTATTTTTGCTGCCATAGGCTAAAACATTTCGAAAGAATAGTTTTTGATGGGACGCACGTTGCGTTCGTTCCAGACGCACGCACATGCATAAAATAAATGTACGTGAAGTTTCATACAGTATACTCAAATATGAACTAACCTGTTTCTCTTTTGCTTTGGCCATTTAAGTTGCCATGGTTATCACCACTTGCCCCGATATTTTCTTCTACAAGAACATGATTTTTTCTCAAATTCTCCAAACTTTTCAACTGGCTTTCTCGTCTGCGTCCCATTGTTGTCTGCTTCCGGTACAACGGCAAATCATAACAAATGACGAAATTAACGTCATTTCTGTCAACTGTCATTTCGCGCCGAAAAAGCTAATTAAATTATTTTGTTGTAGAGATAGCTTTTTAATGTAAAACTAACAAAACACATTTGCAGTATCAGCAAATATAACCAGTGTTTATATATAACCTAGTCGTTTCAATTTGATTATGTAAATCATAGGTATCGCTATCTGTTTTTATTTACTCCATAGTGATTATCCTACTTTTGCGTATCAGAGCATGGCTATTCCAACGTTCATCGTTGTGTAAGCGGACCATAAAATCACGTAAGGCACCAAAATCACTCAATGACGTCAGGCGACGTTTTCATTTTTCTTGATGTCCTAACTTTACTTGATTGCAATTTCGTGGAAAAAAATCCACGATTACCCCCATTTATGAATTTGTGATGTTATTTGCTAGGATCTACGTTAATTCACCGTGTAAGTCGTTAGTTGATTGAATCTCGTTCCGTTGACCAAAACTTACCCTAAAGTTAGTCGGGAGTCATAATTTCGGATGAAGAAATGGGCTGATTTTCAGTATTAAACGTTTCGCGCTGGTAAAATTGACAAATAAAGCATCTAAAACTTTATATGTACGTATTCGGCAGGTGGAGAGCTAACACATGGTGTTATTAAAATTACGTTAGGGTCATATTTGAACCAAGTATGCATGTAAAACGTCGATTTTACACCACCGACATTCGACGTCGCGTTGCTAGGAAACGAAATGAAAAATGGAAAAATTAAAACGATCACAATGGATGCAAAACGTTTTACTACCATCAGGCAAAATTTCATAACAATCGGACACAACTCGCTTTTTGACATCTGACGTCGGACAAAGGTCGCATACTACCTTAAATGAGTCAGGGAAAATTCCTTCACTTATACTTATAGGGGTTGTTATATAATCTCCACAATATTTTATAATTTTAGGGCCGATGTTATCGATCCCCTTCAACTTGTTTGTATCAAGGCTTTCAATTAACAAGAGCTGTTTGTAAAACATGTATGGCCCCTTCAATGCAATCAGTAATGTGGAAAAAGAAATACATGTGGCCTGAAAAAAAGTGTTTGGCCTTAAAAATAACATTTTTTGGCCTAAAAAAAATTTCATGTGGCCTTGACCTTTGACCCTAAAAAATCAATAGCTGTTATCTGCTGGTCATGACCAACCTACTAACCCAGTTTCAAGATGCTAGGCCCACGTGTTCTCGGGATATCGCCCGGAAACCGTTTTACTATTCCCGGTCACTGTGACCTTGACCTTTGACCTACTAACCTCAAAATCAATAGAAGTCATCTGCTGGTCATGACCATTAATTTTCAAATTGCTAGTCCTATGCAATCTTATTTTATTGTCTGGAAACCATTTTAAAATTCCAGGTCACTGCAACCATGACCTTTGACTTACTGACCTCAAAATCATTAGGAGTCATCTGCTGGTCATGACCAACCTCCACACCAAGTGTCAAGATGCTAGGTCCATGCATTCTCGATTTATCGTCTGGAAACTGTTTCACAATTCCAGGTCACTGCAACCTTGACCTTTTACCTACTGACCTCAAAACCAATAGAGGTCAACTGCTGGTCATGACCAACCTCCACACCAAGTGTCAAGATGCTAGGCCCATGGGTTCACGAGTTATCAGCCGGTCACCGTTTTACGATTCTGGGTCACTGTGACCTTGAACTACTGACTTCAAAATCAACAGGGGTCATCTACTGGTGATGACCAACTTGCACACCAAGTTTGATGATTGTAAAGTGTTCCCAAGTTATCGTCCGGAAACCACTCTCTACCGACTGACCAATTCGGGACCACTGTGACCTTGACCTTTAAACTACTAACATCAAAATCAAAAGGGGTCATCTTCTGGTGATAACCACCTGCACACCAAGTTTGAGGATTGTAGGCCAAAGTGTTCTTAAGTTATCGCCTGGAAACCATTCTCTACAGACCGACCAAACATCATGTGCAAAGCTTCGAAGGGGAGCATTATTACAGCATGTTCCTTGAACCCTAACAGTACAGCATGTTCCCTGAAACCTAACAGTACAGCATGTTCCTTGAACCCTAACAGAACAGCATATTCCTTGAACCCCCAACAGTACAGCATGTTCCTTGAAACCTAACAGTAGAGCATGTTCCTAGAAATCTAACAGAAACATGAGAATATCTAACAGCACATTCTGAGGAAAACCCAACATAAACAACTTACTTTGCAGCATATTCAGCATCAAATGAGGCACCCTGCACTTTTTGTTGTAGGTCTTGAACTTCATGCTGCAAAGTTCAAAGAAATGAATGTACTTTATGCATGTTTTAAATCCAAATGACTAGTCAAACCCCTAAACTGTTTATGTACTCATTCATTTACAATGTACCTATTTCATAAATTGTTTCTGTATGTCTTACAATACTAATACAGCTTATAGACTGTCCTGGATATCTCCAGGATTCACTGCATGTAATTCTATTATGACTGTTGGCAATAAAACCTCAATTAAGCTCAGCAGGTCATGATGTTGGTCAGTGGTGCTATTTAGAGACAAGAAGAAACAGTAATGCAGACATAAAAGACGCTGCCAAAGATTTTTTTCCATTTTAATAGCACTCGGTAAAATGATTGGATAGTTTTTCATCGAGGCGGCCTGCTATATTTAATATGTTGTGAGTAAAAGATGCATGGAGACTTAAGCACTAGATCGAATATATGCATCTCTCTTCATTGAAAAATTGAGGTACTTCTGAGATGAAAACTGTAGACACAGTGTATTTTTCTAGAAATGCAAGAGTTGTTGTTCTTTATATAGATTTATATAAGTTTTCTAGAAATTCAAGAGTTGTCGTTCTTTATATAGATTTATATTATGTCCTTTTTCCAGCGTTTAGGTAGTCGATCATCATAGGCGTCTGCGCTGAAATTTTACAATTGGAGTTCAAATCCCAAACGAACCCAATTTTGTTTTTTACTTTTTTTCTTCTGCTTTACTTATCATTTCCAGCTTTTAAACCATTTTTAAATGTTTTAAGGCAAATAATCATAAAAATCTTCATTCAAACGAAACTAATAAGGAGAATTGCTGATTTTAGTTCTGGTTATTTAACAAGAGGGCCATGGCCCTATATCGCTCACCTGTCTACCATTGGCAAAAATAGAAGGTTATTAGTACCAGAAAGGGTCATTTTTTACCTTTGGCTCATGATTTTCCTCTAAATAAGCCTATGTAAAATCAAGAGACCCCCGGGCAGGGTTAATTTGGACCCTGAGGCCATGATTTGAACAATCTTGGTAGAGTCATGCCACATACTGAATATCTATGCTCTAGGCCTCATAATTTTGCTGTCTGATCATGATCTGCACTGTAAGCTCTTCATCTTATACTGTCTGGTCATGCTCTGCACTGACAGCTATTTATTTTTTGCTGTCTGATCATGATCTGCACTGTTTGCTATGCATTATTTTGCTGTCTGATCATGATCTGCATTGTATGCTATTTAATTTTTGCTGTCTGATCATGATCTGCACTGTTTGCTATGCATTATTTTGCTGTCTGATCATGATATGAACTGTCACAAGGAAAATCATTCCTTTGACAACTTTAGGAAATACATACATGTATCTTCAAAGTAATACACATCTTCAATCAAAATACTTTGACAGTCAACCAGGAAGTGACAGGCTAATTTCTGTCAGTTCAGTCTGACCTGGGATACAGATGTCTAGCACTGAAGGCCTATAAAAGCAAGGTCCAAAGGTTTCTAGACCAGAAGCTGTTTTGGTCTAGAAATATATGTATTAAAATATTGAAGGACATCTTGTGTTCCAGGTAAGTCAGATTGTTTATAATATTTAATTTAATTGCTATCTAGTTGTTCATTTGTAAACTTTACAGTCAACTATTTGTTAAAATATGTTAAGTCAAAATTTGTGTATTTAACTCACATAAATGTGAATCTTCTTGTACATTTGTTAACTTTACAGTCAGTTATTTGTTAAAATAACTCAAGTGAAAATTAGTTAACTCAACTCAATAAAAGCGAGTTTGCTCTTGTTATATGTATGATGTTTTATAAATTACTATGTATTTGGTTTAATGAATATGTAAATATTGGTTTTGGAGCAGAAGCTGTTTTGATCTAGAAATATATGTATTAAAATATTGAAGGACATCTTGTGTTCCAGTTTAACAATATTCCCCCAAAAAGCATTCTGAAAGAACTGTTTGCTATTCATTATTTTGCTGTCCGATCATGATCTGCACTGTTCACTTTTCATTATTTTGCTGTCTGATCATGATCTGCACTGTTTTATTTTTATTTTTTTGCTGTCTGATCATGATCTGTACTGCTCGCTTTTCATTTTTTTGCACTTTGTGCCAGGTGCGCTAAAAATCTAGACAGTAAAAGTTCATCATTTTTTGCCATTATACTAAGAATATTACAAGTTCTAGCATTCCAAATGTTCCTTCTAGGGCACATCTTTCTATATATATTAGTGAAGTACAAAATGCGACAGTCTAAGCAAATTAAAGTGACATTATGCACATTTTTTTCAAGTAAAAATCCTGCTGAAAATGGTGTGTGTACAAAAGTGTAGAGGAAATAATAGCTTTTAACCCAATACACCAAACTCTTCCCGCTACCAGTATGAAAAAATAACTTTCCAAATATTGATTTTCTTATTTGACTGGGAGAGTCAATTTAAGAAAAGAACAACTGCATGCAGGAGTTGCTTCCCTTCCACTGTCGAAATCTCTACCAACATCAACGACACAATCAACTATCATTTTATCAGTCCGATTTTTTTATATCTAAAGCACGTACTTCAAATACTAATGCGGCATAATAATTTATTTAACACATTTAAATGCACAACAACCAAAAATTGTTTTTATAAAACTGTCACCAAAAATACGCTATGTACAGTAAGATGCGCATAATGTCACTTTAAGGTATTGGTATTTGATTGATAACGTCTACTTTTCTTTAATACTCCACACACCTGTTACTACGTCATGATACGCTTCAGTAACTCTCCGACATCTGCTCCGATATGGTCACATGATAAGTTCCCACCAATACTTCCAGCTCAATATTAGCATATTTCTACGCAATGCGAACGATATCTAAATTAACATTCATTTCAGCTATTTGTCAAACTAGCAATGCAAAATCAAACGCATTGTCAGACGATTTCTGCAAGTTCAACATGCAATAGCTTACCAAGTGAAGTTATTGCAATATAAAGGGAAGTAACCTCAGTAACGTAAATATATACTGTGTACGGAAAAGAACGGCTATTGGTTATTAGTTGGTTTCATCCAATCGGCAGAACGCATTTTCAATATCACAAAGTTTAACTTATAACGGAAACACACCGAAAAACGGCTTACGTGATGCGTTGTGTCTGTACAATTCAAACTGTTCCTTCCCTGGAAGGAACAATAAAGACAAAAATTTTCAGAGTGGAATGGATGCCCCATTATTAAAATTTGCATTTTCTTTGAGTTTAAACCCCTTTACCTTTTAATCATTTTTTTTTTACTTTGTTAACATATCTGCATCACTATCATTTGGGCAGGCTCATAAGTGAATGTGTTGTTAGTGCATTTCTACAGTGTATACTGAATACTTTATTACCAATATTATGTTGAATTGTTATATAATGGTTACTGAATATTGACAAATTATACTTTCTGGTATACAGTTCAGTTAGTAATTTACAAGATGGAGCTAGGGGTATAAAATTCCATATATCTTTTTAATTAGACGGTGAATTTCTTTCAGAATTTGAATATGAATCATTGAAAGGATATAGTTTTAAATGAAAATAACAATTGACAAATTGATCGTTATGGGCTGGAAACCTTAAGTTTGCTTTTCAACATATCAAACTAATAGAAATATTTCAAAAATCGAAGACCTGCAACAGGTTTGGCCAATGTCAGATTGCTACATGACAATGCATCATTGCACAAGGCGTCTATTGTACAAGACTTTCTGAAGCAGGAAAAGGTTGTTGTGCTCCCTCACCTTCCATATTCACCTGACCTTGCCCCATGTGACTTTTTCTTGTTCCCAAGGCTCAAAAAATACCTTTCTGGTCGAAAATTTGTCCAGCGGTTTGACACCTCGGTTCTGCAATATTCCACTGTCTTCATAGTATACCTAGAAAAGACTATGAAAATGCCTTCAAGGATTGGATTAGAAGACTGAAACTTTGCATATCTGTTGGAGGTGAATACTTCGAGGGGACAAAATAAAATTTTCATCTATCAAGGATACATTTTTATGTGCTTAGATGCATTCATATTCCTCGTATAGTAACAGATCTAAATAATTTCAAAACATTTCAGAATAGCATAATTTTATTTTAAATTAGTGTTTTTCTTTAAATTTGTAATTAAAAAATCAATGTGATATTCTGTTTTAGATAGAACTATTTTCCTACGCAGTTTTGATCACAACTAGGTAGACGGGAGACACTAATAGACAACTAGTCAGGCCGAATAATTCAAAGTCTTTTACCCGATATTGTTTTTTTGTGATCATAAACTATCGGAACATCGTAATACATTATGGAATCACTAGGTACTTTTGAATTTAAAATTACAAAACTCGGAATTCAACATAAAGAACATTTTTTTTAACTTGCCACTGCCTTTATCATCAAAAGTGTATCTTTAAAGATATGCAGCATTATAGCATCTGAAACACTAGTCTGAAATACGCGTTTAGGTGTAAAACTGAAACTTATTAGCAAATGAACTTTACAGAGGCACTGGTAGATGTCTTTTTGAAATATGACAACATATTTTTATGCTTTAAACACGTTGTAGTTGTATTTTATGCAAATGTGTGGTTCGAAAAGGGTACGAAAATGTCCGCATTTTACCGAAGTTGGTTCGTACCTGGGTACGAATAACTGTAAGAAATCACATAGATCTACATGTCTTAAACATCATTTTCAAATGTAGATAGAAATGCAATAATCTAAAGGGAAAATCAAATTCATGTCTCTAGATCATGCTGTCATTTACAAAGAACAGAATCTGATATTAACTCAATATAAATACAAATAAGATTTATTGTATTGTATTGTAACTAAAACTTTCAAAACTTAACATGATTCTTTTGCTTCACTTAATTTTGGCGGGTACATTCATACATACATTAATGATATTGTATCATTATTATCATCACCATCACCATCATCATTATTATTATTATAATCATTACTTGTTACGAAATACTACTTGAGTCTATTATGTTGAATATGAAAGAGAATAGCCTGCTATTAAAACATTCAGTTGTTGTTTTAGACATGTTATGAAAATTTAATACAGCATGGTAGAGAGGCTGGTAATGACTATGGGTTCGCAATAGACCTGGTATATTGCAATTCACAGTATTTTGGAGTAAATAAACTGCAATTTCTCTGCATTTATTACCTGTCACTTGAATTTGATCTAATGCTTTGTTGTGGGTTTCCAAATAATAAATTTTTAAGCACATAGGTATGTTGTAAATGAATATTTCGGAATTCACGTGTGATGAATAGCAATTGAATTCAATATATCAGACGCTGATGATAGCGACTGATTCGAAATTTTATAACAAGCTATTTATCTAATAAGATAAATGGAAAATATCTTAGTATAAATTATACTCATGTAAATTGTTTTTAAAAAATCACAGTTTAAATTTGCTGTAATTTTGTTCCGTGACAACTATGACAGACGGTAGGCAGTATATTGTTCTATCTAAAAAGAGTAAGCAAATAAACATGAATGACTTTGTCCAAGGAATGATTCAATTACTTTAAAACCATAATATACCCACATTTGAATACTTCAAAGTATATATTTTTGTTTGAGTTACTCACTTTCAATATATTGCAATAGGGATCCCAATACAGTGCCACATATTGCAATACGAGTTCTGGCAAAACCATCCCTATTTATGACCAAACCTAGACCGAACATAATAATATTAAGGTCAAAAGTCAAGTTGACCTTGGGCAACAAAACAAAGCTTAGGCTTAGGAAGTACAGCCTTGGTAGGGATGCTGACTATGCCAATTGAATGACAATTATGTATGTTTAAGATAGAGGTCATGATGAAGCTTTCTGGTTAAGCTTTATTAAATTTACTTTCTCGGTAATTATTAAAGCCTTGAAACTTCAGACAATTACTTGGCATCATACAATGGCCTCTGAGGCCAAGTGGTTAAGGTCACTGACTTATCATCACTTGTCCCTCACCGCTGTAGGTTCATGCCCTACTTGGGTCAGATTCTTTTATGTCTGAAAATTATCTAGGTTCTACCCAGGTGCCCTCTCGTGACTGAAATAATGCCCGAATTGGCACCCAGGATCTTCCTTCTCCATAAAAGCTGGAAGTTGCCATATACCGGTAACCTTAGCTGTTGAGTGTGACGTTAAATCCGAATCAATCAATTGGCACAATACAATCAACCCTATGGGCAAATCCCATAACTTTTGAATGACGTTAAAAGTTGTGCAAACTATGAATTTTCAGTTCATTTTTGTCAAAATCCATTTCTCAGTTACCATTCACAGCTATGATACTTCATAGGGTAGTTGAACATAATCACTGAATGCAAAAGGTAAGCACATGGGTGCCTAGATCTCAAAAATAAAGTTTACACAGATGGTTAAAGGTCAAAATTTGTGGACAGTTGTGTCTCCAGTTTATAACTTTACTCGTGTAAGGGTTGTCCTGATATTTACACATGTATGTGTACAGCCTGTGTTGTCCTGATATTTACACATGTATGTGTACAGACTGTGTTGTTCAGAGACAATTGATCCTCCAGTACTTTCAGTCCTTTGATTGCTTCAGCGGCTGTTTGGAAGTTATTTTTGAGGTAATTGAATTAGGCAAAAATACTAACCAGTTTGGATGCCACCATCCAAATAAGCTTAAAACACAATGAAGTTTAAGTTTATTTCTCATTCATTTGATGGTGTAGGTCCAAAACGGCCCACTTCCAGAACAGACCATTACCAGAACAGCCCACTACCAGAGAGGCCCACTTTAAAGTTTCATTATATCATAGTAAAAAGGATGAATTAATTATTGAAGGATATTGTTGCTGGTTAAGGTTTTCGTGTAACTAATATTTATTAGCGTATTTAGAAAGATCATGATCTAAAAGGCTCACTTTTTGTTTTTAAAATAAAAGTTGTATCAATGTAATGAGAGAAGATTTAAGAGGCTGGATTGCACAGTCATAAGTATTTCCTAAGAAGAAATAAACCTCCTGCATGACATGATATGGACGAAATAGCAGACATGTCTGTGAAAAGAACAAGAGCTGTTTGTAAAACATGTATGCACCCCTTGGTGCAAAAGTTGTACTATGAAAGGAACAGTTTTTAAAGTAAAAGTCAGTGTGAAATTCGTGAAAACAGCATCTGTAGAAATTGTAGAACAAGAGGGCCCTATATCGCTCATCTTGGTACAAGTCCACTTGCCTGCTGGAAGATCACTAGACAATGTTATATACCAAATAGGTTTTAGTATATATGTCTTTGTAAAACAAGTGATGCCCCCCCCCCTTCCCGGGGGGCAAGGTCATTTTTGACCCCGGGGGCAAGGTCATTTTTGACCCCAGGGGCATAATTTGAACACACTTTGAAGAGGTCTACTAGGCAATGCTACATGCCAAATATCTAAGCTCAAGGCCTTGTGGTTTCCGAGAAGAAGATTTTAACTTTTTTCCTATAAGCCTATGTAAAACTAAGTGACCACCTGCACAGGGTCAATTTTGACCCCCGGGTCATAATTTGAACAATCTTGGTAGAGGTCCACTAGACAATGCTACAAACCAAATACCTAAGCTCTAGGCCTTGTGGTTTCAGAGAAGATTTTCAAAACGAAGTGACCAACCACTCAGGGTCAATTTTGACCCCGGTGTCATAATTTGAACAATCTTGGTAGAGGTCCACTAGACAATGCTACATGCCAAATATCTTAGCTCTAGGCCTTGTAGTTTGAGAGAAGAAGATTTTAAAAGTTTTTCCTGTATATAAGCCTATGTAAAACAAACGGGGGGTCAATTTTGATCCGGGGTCATAATTTGAACAATCTTGGTAGAGGTCCACTAGACAATGCTACATGCCAAATATCTTAGCTCTAGGCCTTGTGGTTTCAGAGAAGAAGATTTTTAAAGTTTTTCCTATATAAGCCTATGATGTAAAACTAAGTGACCCTCCGTGCAGGGTCAATTTTGATCCGGGGCTCATAATTTGAACAATCTTGGTAGAGGTTCACTAGACAATGCTACATGCCAAATATCTAAGCTCTAGGCCTTGTGGTTTGAGAGAAGAAGATTTTTAAAGTTTTTCCTATATAAAGCCTATGCAAAACAAAGTGACCACCCGCGCAGGGTCAATTTTGACCTGGGGGGGTCATAATTTGGACAATCTTGGTAGAGGTCCACTAGACAATGCTACATGCCAAATATCTAAGCTCTAGGCCTAGTGGTTTCAGAGAAGAAGAGTTTTAAAGTTTTTCCTATATAAAGCCTATGCAAAACTAAGTGACCATCCACACAGGGTATATTTAGACCCAGGGGTCATAATTTGAACAATCTTGGTAGAGGTCCACTTGACAATGCTACATGCCAAATATCTAAGCTCTTGGCCTTGTGGTTTCAGAGAAGATGATTTTTTAAGTTTTTCCTTTTTGTTGCCATAGCAACCAGAGTTCTGCATGGAATGGAATTCTATGAACACCTTTGACAGAGCTTCATGCAAGGAACATCCCTGCAAAGTCTCATCAACATTGGCCCAGTGGTTTCAGAGGAGATGTCGTTTGAAGGAAATGGTGGACGGACGGACGGACAAGTACGATGGACGCCGGACGGAATGCTATCCTAATAGCTCACTCTGGCACTTTGTGGCTTGGTCCAATAATTAGGACTCATTCTTTTCTAAAAAGAGGGCCAACATGGCCCTATATTGGTCACCTGCGACTTATGACAATATGTGGCCAAACTTGAACCCTATACTATATATCATAAACAGAGATCAGGAAATTCTGAAATCTCGATCGGTCCAGACAAGCCGAGGGTACATCATCAACTTCCCGAAAAAAAGTTACAACAAAAAAGAAAGAAAAATTTGTACTTGATTTATATATTTTCAACCAGCTTTCCATTGTTGTGCGTGATCATGGAACGGTTAAAGTATCTAGTTGCCTCCTTTGGATTCCAAAATGTTTCCAAAAATGTTTATCTACTTTCATTATTGATTAGTAAATCTCACAAGTCGATAAAATAAATGAGCCGTTCACGTGGAGGGTTCCATTTCCTAAGGGATAAACTTTACATAGTTTTCACCATAAAAAAATAAGAAACGGAATTTCTAAGTAATAAGAAAAATATCGAGGCAGTTTTCATTAATAGATATAATAATTACATGTGATTTTATCATTGAAAGTGTGCTCAATTTTGATTATAACTGATTAAGTTTACAGTCACCCCCACAAAGTTTTGTAGTTATCCATGTGTTAGGTATAGGCTATTAAATTTTTGTCATTCATATGGTTTTGTTTTGAATATTTTTTTATGTCTCTCGGGTTGCCTGAGTCCGATCAACATTATCCGTCGGCTTGCCCTTTAGACTTTCGGAAACATTTACTACCGGGTTGCCAAGCGGGTTATTTGTTTCTTTCGGGTTCCAGTTATTATTCTCCCGATTATCATGAGCCGGTTTGCCAGTCCGGTCATTTGATTTTTTGAACATCACAAATATGTTGCGTTGTGCCATTTCAACAATAAATCGAAAGGCATTGAATGCCGGAACATGATACACTGGCACAATTTGAGTAATAAAGATTAACTCTTGGTTTTTATTTTTTAATAATTTCTTGCATCTCGTCTTGTTTTCTTACCGGTCAAAAATACACGTGGACTGAATTGTCTTTAATTAAACCATAATAGATCTAATACATAAAGACAAGTAATTTCAAAGTGATGGTAATAATAAGCGGCCTAAAGACAATCGGTCCGAGTTAAACCTTCACTAGCTGCAAACACATTGATAAAATCCTTTAATCACTAACACGTTAGTGACGCCCGAGGTATTGTAGAACACTGGTGTGGCCCTATTTTGCTCACCTTAATACAAGTCCACTTGCTTGGTGGAAGATCACTGACAATCAGACAATGTTATATACCAAATAGGTTTTCCTATATACATCTTTGTAAAACAAATGACCCCCCCCCCCCCCCCCCACAGGGAAAGGCCAATTTTGACCCAAGGGGCATAATTTGAACAATCTTGATAGAGGTCACCAGCCAATGCGACATGCCCAATATCTAAGCTCTAGACCTTGTGGTTTTAAAGAAGAAGATTTTTAAAGTTTTTC
Organism: Saxidomus purpurata; assembly: GCA_022818135.1. Lineage (NCBI taxonomy): Eukaryota > Metazoa > Mollusca > Bivalvia > Venerida > Veneridae > Saxidomus > Saxidomus purpurata. The sequence continues at coordinate 24,595,500 of JAFMSR010000018.1, read as the reverse complement.
CTATTTGTTGCCATAGCAACCAGAGTTCTGCATGGAATGGAATTCTTTGAACAACTTTGATAGAGCTTCATGCAAGGTACATCCCTGCAAAGTTTCATCAACATTGGCCCAGTGGTTTCAGAGGAGATGTCGTTTGAAGGAAATGGTGGATGGACAACCTTATAAATGGGCATTTGTTGGGTACTTTTCATTGCCTCCTATTATAAGAAAGTAGCCAACAACGCACTATATAAAGTATTAAACCTACCCAACATGTGCCCCTTTTTTTGTTGGCTACCTGACGGAATGAAGGATATATAGTACCCAATATATGCCCATATGCGGGCTCAGACAGACGGACGGATGACGGACGGAATGCGATCCTTAAATAGCTCATTCTGGCACTTTGTGCTTGGTGAGCTAAAAAAAATCTCGGACCAATTTTTAAGCAACTTTTGGTGACATGAATCGGTCTAGCAAGTTGAAAATCGGTCCAGACTGGCAAATTTTCGGTTTTCCTGATCCCTGATCATAAACACAAACATTCTGCTTGACCTTGACAAGGCAAACCTTTTGACCAATTTACATGATGATTGGGTTGTAAATGTCACCTGTATGGCATACACAAGGTTTTTAACCAGGTGACCTAGTTTCTTTACCCTAGATGACCCACGTTCGAACTCTACCTAGATTTTATCAAGGCAATCATAGTAAGTTTCTTGAAGATCCAATGAAAAATGCTTCCTATATTGCATACACATGGTTTTTCTACGATTTGACCCCGTTACCTAGTTTTTGACCCTACATGACCCATGTTCAAACTTGACCTAAATTTTATCAAAGCAATCATACTGACCAAGTTTCATGAAGGTCCAATGAAAAATGAAACCTTTATAGCATACACAATGTTTTTCTATGATTTGTCCCCGTGACCGGGTGACCTAGTTTTTTTACCCTAGATGACCCATATTCGAACTTGACCTAGATTTCATTAAGGCAATAATTCTGACAAAGTTTCATGAAAATCCAATGAAAAATGCAACCTCTATTGCATACACAAGGTTTTTGTGTCACCCTTTCGGAGAAAAGGTGATACATATAGGTATTGCTTTGTCCGTTAGTCACAAAAACTTAACGTTGGCTATAACTTTGCCATTTCTTAAGATTTCTTCATCAAACTTTACAATTGTATTGCTTATGACAAAAGGGTCATGATGCCACCAAATTTTGTAGGTCAAGGTCATATTTGACAGAGTTATGCCATTTTTTGTACTTAGTTCTCGTCATGAAAACTTAACGTTGGCTATAACTTTGCCATTTGTTAAGATTTCTTCATCAAACTCTTAAATTGCATTGCTTATGACAAAAGAGTTGTGATGCTGCAAAATTTTGTAGGTCAAGGTATTATTTGACAGAGTCATGCCCCTTTTTGTACTTTGTCACAAAATTATTGGTTATTCTGACAAAGCACAAGAGGGCGACCCAAGTGTTGTACTGAACACAAATCTAGTACTATAATTTGACCTAGTGACCTAGTTTTTGACCCTAGATGACCTATGTTTGAACTCGAACTAGATTTTATCAAGGTAGTCATTCTGACCAAGTTTCATGAAAATCCAGTGAAAAATGCAGCCTCTATTGCATACACAAGGTTAAGTGTGGACAGACGACAGACGCCGGATGACAGACACCAGGCGATCACATTATCTCACCTAAGCAACAGGTGAGCTATTTCGTGCTCAGGTGAGCTAAAAATAGCCAAGCAAAATGTTAATGAAATAAGACTTCTGTAGCAATTCAAAGATTACAAATGAGTTCTATGATGGTGCATTATGAAATATTACGAAGTCATTATTAATGAAAACTAACCAAATCTGCAAAATATAATGTTGATTAGAAAAAGTTGCAAAACAAACTTAATACAAAATTCTTAAACCTGTCAGAAAGAAATTCCACTGTATGATGTCTGTTAGATTGTAGAATGTTGCTTTTTATAGCATTATATAAGCATCATTCTGCAAGGCAATATATTTTTAGATTGAGTACATTTGTACTGTTATGAAGTAGCTTGTGTCAATGCTATTTTAAGACAAATTGCTATTAAAATGTTTAAGCTCGAAAGGCCTTGTAGTTTTAGAGAAGAAGTTTTTCTGTAAAAGGCTATGGGGGATCATAATTTGGACAATCTTTGTAGAGGTCCACTATGCAATGCCACATGCCAAATATCTAAGCTCTAGGCCTTCCTGTTCTTGAGAAGAAGATTTTTAAAGTTTTTCCAATTTGTTGCCATAGCAACCAGTGTTCTGCATGGAATGACATAATCTGAATAACTGTGAGAGGGCTTCATGCAAGGAACATCTCTTCCAAGTTTCATCAACATTGGGCCAGTGGTTTCAGAGGAGATGTCGTTTGAAGGAAAATGTTAACGAATGTACGACGGACTCCGGATGGAATGCGATCCCAATAGCTCACTCTGTACCAGGTGAGCTAACAAAATTTAAAACATTTGTGTTTTCCGTTATAGGACGCGAAAAAAGACTGTAATTTGGGCCGCATTTTAAACATGTCCGACACAGGTGTTGCTTCGCAACCAATATATTAATAGGATGTTACTTTATTTTCAGACAGAATGGATTTTTGTTAACAAAATTTATGACTCCTTGTTTCAGTAGCCAATTTTGAAAACGACTCAGCGGAGGGCCTATTCGTTTGACGCAGGATGCGGCGTAAGCCGGGATACGCTGGTATATCCAAACCTCATTGCTCAAAATGCGCCGAATTCATCCTGGCTTTTAGAAACGAATAGAGCGGCGTACGCCGGCATGCGTCAAACGAATATCCCCCACAAACCCTGACAATTTGAACAGCCATAGGTTTCTCCTTTCGCCTGCAAAGTAGATCGACTTTAGCTGAAACGCGCAGGGATCATGTTTGTGATCTCGACTTTAAAAATAAATTAAAGTCATTTCTGTTTCCAAATATACGTGAAATGCTTTAAATCATTGTAACACTAATGTAGGCAAAATTCAAAATCTTTAAATTACTACACCATCAGGCAGCAATGAACACTGATCCGACACTGCATACGGTTAGCGTTTACATGTCATCGACTGTGTAAACTCATTCTGCAATACAGCAACTAGCAATACAAACTTTATAAAGTGTCTCCCTCACTCAGATATCAGCCAGTACTAACAAGAAATATATCTTTTTAAAAAGATAAACGGCGTAAACATGTATACATTAGCAATATGCAGTCTATCTTTAGATCGGCGTTCACGTGATCAAAACGATTGTACATGTATTTCATTCTAACGCTTCCATTCATAATATTTGAATGGTGCCACAAACCGATGAAAAATGGTAAGAGAACACTAAATATTTTGTGTAGCCTACTTATATATATTATGATTAAGTTTCAAAGTATTATAGGCTGTAAAAATAAGCCTGGGTTTAATATCTAGCTTTTCAAAAGATTTCTTAAAGTAAATTAAAGTGTAAGGCTAATAGACTACTTAAAATGGTTGCTATCTCCCCTTACTAGGGGTGTCACGTTTAGGGAATTTGGTAAACGTGTACACGTCTATCACTAAACGAAACGGATCCGTTTACACGTTGTTTACATCAGTTTCAGTAAATCATCATGCTGCGTTCAAAACAATATTCTTTGAAGTAACAAATGTTACATACCTGTTTAAATATGTCTTCAGTTTTAGATACGTAATCATTTAGCTATGTAGACGTCTAGATCGCCCCAATACATGAATACAAATTCAGAACCATATATAATACATATATTTTCAATCATGTGACTTATATAAGTTATAGTACGTAGTCCGGTTCAATAATAAGGTAGATGTTATTAACTAAGCTGTTGTATGTGTTATTTTACGTGTAAACAGATACCCAAGTTACTAAACGTTTAGCGCTGCTAATCGAAACGCTTCCGTGTACACGTGTAAACGTCACACCCCTACCCCTTACCAACACAAAATGTGATGAAATGAAACTGTGGGGTGCAAACTGCCGATGTAATGCTGTTGTGAAAAATCAACAAAAATATGAGTTTGAATTCTGTAAAAAAAAAAGAAATACTTTGAAAAATCCGCTGAAACTTTTAGGTTAAGATATAATACATGTACTTCTACAGATTCTATTTATTATTTTTTGGAGGTTATTTTGTTTGGCATCAGTTATAGGACATGTCACCTTCAGAAAAAATGAGTTTGAATTCTGTAAAGTTTTTTTAATGAAATACTTTCAAAATTTAAGTTATAATACATGTACTTCTACAGATTCTATTTATTATTTTTGGAGGTTATTTCGTTTTGGCACGAGTTATAGGCTATGTCACTTTAAGAAAAAATGCTGCATTTGCTTTCTTTTATGATTTCTCATCGGATAGTGTTGTTGTAGGAGTTAAACGCCCACTTCAAAAGTACATGTATTTGGTATGTTTAATTGGCAGCTAGTTTCCCTAACATCGTCATAGAAAGTTCCAGTACTAGGTTGGAGGTTACAGTGATTTCAAGTCAGCTTCTTTAACCACTAAACCACCAGAGTGGATCTGGTCGGATATCAATAATGACGTGTATAATATGTTTTATGATGTCAGCATGTATGTCCCTTACGGAAACATAATGCATTTAACCACTTGGATTTTAGGTTTCATGAAAATTTCGTGAAATAATAGATGATTTCATATAAAGCTGCTCGCTCTCAGTTGCCGTTAGTGAAAATTAAATTCTAAACAACGACATACATGTACTAATACATAAACATAAAACTAAAGGCTAAAATCAACGATTAAAGTAAAAATCTAGGTAGGAATTAGCCAAAAAAGAATGAAAATCCTGGTATAACTTTACACATTATCAGTTGGTAGCGTATTATTTCAAATCTACAGATATACTTGACTGGAATGTATACTGGAACCTTTTTATATGACTATATGCTCTTAACTATGTTATTTTTTATACAGTTTGAAAGACAATATTTAACAAAATTACAAATATTAACAAAATCTGACAGCGAGCAGCTTTTATGTGCTGTGTAGGTTGTGTCACGTATTTATGAAGGATTTCTCATAAACAAAGCTGGATTGTTTACAATTTAAAAGCACTGTATTTTACTTCGCCGAAAAGTCTCAAGCAAAACCATGTTTTTGAAAATAATAAAACAACAGCAACATCATGTGTTGTCAATGAACTACAGGTTCCTTGATTAAAATAAACGGACAGTTACCAAAATCAAGTAATTTTACAAAGTATTGACACAAATGATCACTCATTGTCTGTAAGAAAACTCCCTTGTGCCCAATTTTGCAGAAGACTCCTTGTTGTCAGCACTTTCAGTGCTTTGCTTTTTATCAGAATGGTAAATGATATTCTTTATCAATAGAACTTATATGAATTAAATAAATTAAATAAAATATATCACCTGGGATTATTTTTATCGAATTTATTCAGTTGTAAGCACTTATTGACTTTGAAAAATCTATTCAGTGTGATTTTCAACTTGCCATTTAGAATTTCTTTACGTATCTGTTCTTGAAGTTTGTGTACAAATCGAAGTTCGGGCCAATGGAGGCCTCAAATGTAGAATAATTATGTGTTTACTTTTAATTTTTGAAGAAGCTATTCTTAGACTCGCATTCATGCATCAATTTTTTTTGCATCCCAAATAATCGACGCCACCAGGATGCGCTGCCTCCTGGTGGCGTCGAATAATGGCCCTTTACAGGAGAACTAGGAACCTTGAGGATAAATCTATACAGACATAGGGGTTATTTGACCTTGGCAAAAGTCTCAATTAAACTTGGTTACAGACTCACAGATGATTGTGATCATTCAACTTCTCACAAACTGTATTACAAATATGATCACCCAATATCAAGAGACTAAATATATCTCACTTTTTATTTATGATATATAAGGTCAAGAAATAATGACGTAGACTTTCTCAAAATAAGAATAAAAAGGTTTAGTTCGATATTTTGTTTTTGAAAATTATAAGATGATCTAAGCAGGTTTCTTTTTCTATTCTATTTGAAAACACTGTTTTACTGTTGAATCTATTTTAAAGAAACGATCTGAAAGCCCTGAATGCAAAGTAATGATTCGACATGATCTACTGCAGTACAACCACTTGTAATTTGTATGTTTAAGCTAGTGTCTTGTGTGTTGCACATCATCTTGCTTTGGTTTACATTTTAATACATCCGAAGGAATGTAAATGTATTATGTAATGGTGCTGGCCATCTATCCGTCTGTCCATCAGTCAGCAATTTCTGTCCAGAGCCATATCTATCCCATTGGTAATTGCAATGAAACATTGTGGAAATGTTTATTACTTTCCAGAGTTGATGCCCTTTCAATTTCAGTCGATTGTGGGCCTAAATAGTTCAATGGTAAGGGTGTGATTTCCCGGGTTCAAATCCCAGCCTAAGGACGAGGTGTGTCCTTGTGCAAAAACACTGATGTCACATTTGCCTCAGTCTAACCAGGGGGAATGAGAAGCGTGCACTCCTCCCCCTAGAATTTTTCAAATTTTTATTAACTTTTCTTTTATCTGGTATGTAGGGGGGGACAGCATTGCAAGGGCCCACATCCATAGCATATCCTTCGGGCATATATGGCTGTTGTCCTACTGACAGCTCTTGTTTGAAAAATATATACACTCTAACCTGCATTAGCGGTCACCTGTATATAATGTGACCCTGTCTGTAACGGTCAGTCTAAGGTGCAACGGCAGGAAATTACTCTAAATGTAACCTGTTTATAGCATGACCCTGTTTAACGCGGTCAGCGGCCACTTATTTTAGTCCGGAACTGATTATATAACGGCCAGCGACGGATTTTGTACGAGAACTTTAAACAAGAGGGCCATGATGGCCCTTTATCGCTCACCCGAGTACAACTGCTTTTAACAAAGTTGCTAGAAATCATCAAAACAACCTTTCTCACAAATTTCCAGGATATTTGGGCTGAAAATGTTACCTCTAGAGTGTTAACAAGGCTTTTCCATATTTGGGCTCTGTGACCTAGTTTTTGACCCAAGATGACCCATATTCGAACTTGAGCTAGAAATCATAGAAACAACCTTTCTCACAAATTTCCAGGATATTTGGGCTAAAAATGTTACCTCTAGAGTATTAACAAGGCTTTTCCACATTTGGGCTCTGTGACCTAGTTTTTGACCCCAGATGACCCATATCAAAACTTGAGCTAGAAATCATCGAAACAACCTTTCTGACAAATTTCCAGGATATTTGGGCTGAAAATGTAACCTCTAGAATGTTAACAAGGTTTTTCCATATTTGGGCTGTGTGACCTAGTTTTTGACCCCAGATGACCCATATTCGAAATTGAGCTAGAAATCATCAAAATAACCTTTCTGACAAATTTCCAGGATATTTGGGCTGAAAATGTTACCTCTAGAGTGTTAACAAGGTTTTTCCATATTTGGGCTGTGTGACCTAGTTTTTGACCCCAGATGACCCATATTCGAAACTGAGCTAGAAATCATCAAAATAACCTTTCTCACAAATTTCCAGGATATTTGGGCTGAAAATGTAACCTCTAGAGTGTTAACAAGGTTTTTCCATATTTGGGCTGTGTGACCTAGTTTTTGACCCAAGATGACCCATATTCGAACTTGAGCTAGAAATCATCAAAATAACCTTTCTGACAAATTTCCAGGATATTTGGGCTGAAAATGTAACCTCTAGAGTGTTAACAAGGTTTGGGCTGTGTGACCTAGTTTTTGACCCCAGATGACCCATATTCGAACCTGGGCTAGAAATCATCTTAACAACCTTTCTGACACATTTCCAGGATATTTGGGCTGAAAATGTTACCTCTAGAGTGTTAACAAGGTTTTTCCATATTTGGGCTCTGTGACCTAGTTTTTGACCCCAGATGACCCATATTCAAATTTTGGCTAGAAATCATCGAAACAACATTTCTGACATATTTCCAGGATATTTGGGCTGAAAATGTTACCTCTAGAGTGTTAACAAGGTTTTTCCATATTCAGGCTGTGTGACCTAGTTTTTGACCCCAGATGACCCATATTCGAACATGAGCTAGAAATCATCAAAATAACCTTTCTGACGAATTTCCAGGATATTTGGGCTGAAAATGTTACCTCTAGAGTGTTAACAAGGTTTTTCCATATTTGGGCTGTGTGACCTAGTTTTTGACCCCAGGTGACCCATATTAAAACTTGAGCTAGAAATCAACAAAACAACCTTTCTGACAAATTGCCAGGATATTTGGACTGAAACAGTAGCCTCTAGAGCCTTAACAAGATTTTTCTATTTTTGGGTCATGTGACCTAGTTTTTCATCCGAAATGACCCATATTCGAACTCGTCCGAGTAATTACATGGACAAACATCCTGACCAAGTTTCGTGACAATTGAGGCAAAAATGTGACCACTAGAGTGTTAACGAACTAATGTGGACGGACGACGGACATTCATCGATCCTAATAGCTCACCCTGAGCCAGCTCAGGTGAGCTAAAAATACAGCGTGCAAGTATTACGGCAATTAAATGGAAGCATTAAACAGCTGATTGAAACCGATTAAATGTGGATTATGCTCATTGAAAATGTGTGAATAATGCATAAACTTCAAAGGATTAGATCAATTAGATGAGTTTGTTTGGTTTGCTTGATATTTTAGTGATGACCTTGAGCAATGATTGAACGATGTCGTTTTTATGCATGAGATTTTTTATGAATTTCCGTGATTTTGCGTAAGTTTGATCGAAAAATATTCAGGTTTATTGAAACATCATTAGGTATAATCTATGACAAGGCAGTCTTTTCCCCAGTAAGTCTTAATCTAAATGTAAAGCGCTTTCATTAGAAGAACAAGTTCGTGTAACAGAAGCGTTTGAATGTGGGAATAGTTCTCGAAAACTTGCTGATCAATTCTGTGTATTTCTTTCAACATTTTCTTTGCAAATTGGTATCACAGAACTCTATGATTATGTTATATCAATAGATCAAATCACTGATAGTTTACGGATTGCAACTTCAAACAAGAGGGCCATGATGGCCCTGTATCGCTCACCTGTCTACCATTGGCAAAAATAAAAAGGTTATTAATAGCAGAAAGGATCAATTTTTACCTTTGGCTCATGATATCCTCTTAATAAGCCTATGTAAAATCAAAAGACCCCCCCGTAGGCAGGGTTAATTTTGACCCTGAGGTCAGGATTTGAACAATCTTGGTAGAGAGTCAATTATTGCCACATGCTGAATATCTAAGCTCTAGGCCTCATTATTTTGCTGTCTGATCATGATCTGCACTGTTGGCTATTCATTTTTTTGCTGTCTGATCATGATCTGCACTGTCAAAATTAACCCAGAAAAACAGTCAAAGACTTTTTATGTAAAGAAAGATTAAATTGAACATCAAAGAAAAGTTGGACAGACAGATAGACCACCAATGGCATAAGAAAAAAAATTCAGATAAGCACACAGAGCGAGAGGGACTGATATAAATTTAAAGCATAACAAAAATAGTCAGTCTACGAATGTTGGCATTTTACTGACTTTAGCCATAATTTTCAACCAAAGAGCACAAAAGTGGCATTTTGCACAGTTTCGCTATACAGTCACCATCTTTGGACAAAATTGACAGGGTACTGCAGTCAGGTAAAACAAAACATACATTTACAAATTTTGTTAGGGACCAGTATGCATCGGGTCTTGGCAAGTTCACCAGGGGAGAAATACCATAGTCTGCCAGGACTACAAACAATCTAAGCAAAAAGAGAAAAGAGCACAAGGTGCCAAATCTTAAACCTTCACTTGCAATGTTAATTTGTTTAATAACTGTTTACTGAAGACATGCGTCAATACTATCCACACCTTTGTTTCTGCTAGCTGAGGTAGACATTTTCTAACATGCTCTTGGATTCTGAAGAAAGCTAATGATGGTTCATTTGCAATCACATTCATACTCTCTGACAGTTTCTCTGTCACTGAAATAAAAAGCACAGTATAATAAATTACATGCTAATAAGACACAGTCACAGAAAGCCATATCCCCGACAATGAAGTACATGTAATTATACTCAAAACAATTATTTTAAAAAGCATGGGGCAATAACTCTACTGTGACCAGTTTGGACAGAATTTAGTAACAGTTAAAATGGTAACTCTGTAGTGATTGGGTCAATCCAACAGATCAGTGATCTGTACCGGTCACTACATATGAGTTTGAGATCAAACAAAAGTTATGCGAACCAAGTTTTGATTGTGTATAAAGTTCTTAGTGTTACATCAATAAATATAGAAACAATAGCACCGCCTGCGGGTGCCGGAGGCTCGTCTGATTTTACGGTTTATTTATTACCATTTTTTAAGTAATAGTGTCTTTGACCCCAAAACACAATCCCATTAAGGTTTTCGTTAATAACTACTAGACAATAAGTTTGGTCACAATAATTCAATTGCAACTAAAGACATTGAATTTTTCCCATTTTTCTATTTTTAGAAAAAAATCCTTCACCTTGACTCCACAAGCCCCAAACACAATCCCAACAAGAGCCATGTTTGACATGGCCATGCCCCCGCCAAGTGCTCTTTCTATGACAAAGAAATTTGAGGTGAGAGGAATGGATATGGATTAGTTTCTAATTTAATAAAATATTAGTATTTGGCGGAGTAAATAATTAGACACGGTAGAGTTATGGTTCTTGGGCATGTACTTGTATTAAGTATCAAGTAATTCCCTTCAGTACTTTTGGAGTTATGCTCTGGACAAGAAAAATCAAGAAAATGCAACAAAGGGGAGTAATTAAACAAGAGGGCCATGATGGCCCTTTATCGCTCACCCGAGTACAACTGCTTTTAACAAAGTTGCTAGAAATCATCAAAACAACCTTTCTCACAAATTTCCAGGATATTTGGGCTGAAAATGTTACCTCTAGAGTGTTACCCAGGTATTTCCATATTTGGGCTGTGTGACCTAGTTTTTGACCCAAGATGACCCATATTCGAACTTGAGCTAGAAATCATAGAAACAACCTTTCTAGTGAGCTAAAAATTAGGAAAGATAGAGTTATGGTTCTTGGGCATTGCACTTACCCTCATTGTACTCTATCACTGTATTAAGTTTCAAGTAATTCCCTTCAGTACTTCTGGAGTTATGCACTTGACAAGAAAAATCAAGAAAATGTAACAAAGGGGAGAAATTCAAAAATAAGCAAAGATAGAGTTCTGGTTCTTGGGCACTGCACTTCCCCACATTGTACTCTATCACTGTTTTAAGTTTCAAGTAATTCCTTTCATTACTTTTGGAGTTATGCACCAGACAAGAAAAATCAAGAAAATGTAACAAAGGGGAGTAATTCAAAAATTAGGCAAGGTATAGTTATGGTTCTTGGGCACTGCACTACCTCTCAATGTCATCTGTCTGTGTGTAAAGTTTCAAGTAATTCCCTTCAGTTCTTTTGGAGTTATGCTCCGGACAAAAGTGACAGACAGACGGACGGACAGAGCCCATTACTATATCCCCTCCGCCAAGACGGGAGGATAATTAGTCTTTATTTATATGTATTACCAAAATAATAATTTAGTTACATTATGTCAGTTGTAACTGAAGATATTGAATATATTACAGTTTTTCAATTTTTAGTTACAGTGACCTTGGCCTTGACCCAAGGAGCCCCTAAACTCAACCCCATTAAAGATCTTCTTAAATACTTACTACAAACAAAAGATGGTTACAGTACGTCAACTGTAACTAGACCTATCACTAAATGTGATAAATACCCCTGAAAGACTGCTTTATAAACTGAGGAAGTTCGTAGTAACAGAATACCTTGCAAAAAAAAACTAAAATAGAGATATTGTTCTTGGCAATAACTCTGTAAGATAAAGTTATGGTTGTTATACACTGACTTCTTCTCATTGTGCTGGACCATTGTATGAAGTTGTATTGAATTCCAACCAGTAGTTTTCAAGTTAGTCTCCGGACAGGAAAAGTAACAAAGGGCAATAATTCTGTAGTTACTCAAGAAAGAGTTATGGTTCTTGTGCACTGCACTTCCTCTCAATGTGCTTGATCATTGTATGAAGTTGTATTGAATTCCAACTAGTAGTTTTCAAGTTATGCTCCGTACAAAGAAAATGCAACGGACCGCCCGACCGACCACCCTACCAGGTGACTCCTATAACGTTAAGTGTAGGGTACAATGACAGGATATGCCAAGTGTATATTACCGGCTAGGGCAATAGCTCTGTAATTAGTCAAGATAGAGTTATGGTTCCTGTGCACTGCACTTCCTCACAATGTACTTGACCATTGTATATTGTTGTAATGAGTTGGAACCAGTAGTTTTCAAGTTAGTCTCCGGACAAGGAAAAATATTAAAGGGTAATAACTCTGTAATTGTAATTCGTCAAGATGGAGTTATGATTCTTGTGCACTGCACTCCCTCTCATTGTGCTTGACCATTGTATGAAGTTGTATTGAATTCCAACCAGTAGTTTTCAAGTTATGCTCTGGACAAGGAAAAGTAACAAAGGGCAATAACTCTTATTGAGTCAAGATAGAGTTATGGTTCGTATGCACTGCACTTCCTCTCAATGTACTTGACCATTGTATGAAGTTGTATTGAATTCCAACCAGTAGTTTTCAAGTTATGCTCCGGACAAGGAAAAGCAACAAAGGGCAATAACTCTGTAATTAGTCAAGATAGAGTTATGGTTCCTGTGCACTGCACTTTCTCTCAATGTACTTGACCATTGTATGAAGTTGTATGAATTCTAACCAGTAGTTTTCAAGTAAGTCTCTGGACAAGGAAAAGTAACAAATGGCAATAACTCTTATTGAGTCAAGATAGAGTTATGATTCCTGTGCACTGCACTTCCTCTCAATGTACTTGACCATTGTATGAAGTTGTATTGAATTCCAACCAGTAGTTTTCAAGTTATGCTCCGACAAGGAAAAGTAACAAAGGGCTATTTCTCTGTAATGAGTCAAGATAGAGTTATGGTCCCTGTGCACTGCACTTCAGCTCAATGTACTTGACCATTGTATGAAGCTGTATTGAATTCCAACAGGTAGTTTTCAAGTTATGCTCCGGACAGGAAAGTGCAACAGACCGCCTGACCGACCAACCACCGGGTGACTCCTATATACCCGCCTAAACTTCGTTTCGGGGGTATAATTACAAAACTCGGAATTCATCATAAAAACGATTTTTTTGTAACTTCCCAAGCCTCTATCATCAAAAGTGTTCGGCCTGACTAGTTGTCTTTAAAGAGCACCTGAAACACTAGTCCAAAATACCCGTTTACGCGTTTAGGTATAAAACTGAAACTTATCAGCAAATTAACTTTACAGAGGCACTTGTAGATGTCTTTTTGAAATATTACAACATATTTTTATGCTTTAAACACGTTGTAATTGTTGTATTTTATGTAAATGCATGGTTCGAAAATGGTACGAAAATGTACGCATTTAACCGAAGTTGTACTTGGGTAAGAATAACTGTAAGAAATCACATAGATCTACATGTCCTAAATACGATTTTAAATGTAGACAGAAATGGGAAAATCAAATTCACTTCTCTGGATCATGCTGTTATTTACAAAGAACAGATATTAACTCTAAATACAAATAGGATTTATTGTATTGTATTGTATTTTATTGTAACTAAAACTTTCAAACTTTACCATGATTCTTTTGCTACATTAAATCTTGGCAGGTACATTCATACATGCATCATCATCATTATTATTATTATGAAATACTACTAGAGTCTAATACATGTTAAGTATGAAAAATAGCCTGCTATTAAAACATTCAGTTGTTGTTTTAGACAAGTTATGAAAATTTAAAACAGCATGGTAGAGAGGCTGGTAATGACTAGGGGTGCGCAACAGACCCGGTATATTGCAATTCGCAGTATTTTGGAAGCACTCACCGGGATAGTTAATGTAAGCTGCAAGTACTTGTTCTACAATAGGTATATACTGAATCAATTTATAACAAAAGATTGATTCATCCATTTTTAGCTTTTCTATGAAAAACAGAAGAGCCATTGTCATAACCTTCTTGACGTCAATCGGCACTGTCGTCTTAAATCTGGTTAAGCTTAGACAGACAGTTTTTATTTTATTCTATTTCATTTAATCATTGTCTGATGTATGTTTGTGTGAATGCCTGTTCATTTGTATGAATGTTGTTATTGTGTTTGAAGGCCTCGAGGAAGATAGGTCACAACCTATTTGAGTCACCTTCATTAAATAAAGAATATTATTATTATTATTATTATTAAACTTCAGACAATTGCTTGGCATCTGTTGTCAAAATTCTAAACTAGAACTATCACTGAAGGTGATGAATACCCCCCGAACATCCCACTGACACAGTATTTAAAATTTATGTAGTATTTGATGCTTTAATTATTGGACCTGCACATCTGTGAAATATAATTAAATTTTTACCAGCGGGTTTGGAGATTAAAAGCACACAAGATTTTACTATCTCAAGCCCCTGTGACCTTTGATCTAGTGACCCAAAGCATGGACCATGCACAACTAGTTATTGTACTTATCACTTCTATGAAGTATCATTAAATTTTGACCAGGGGTTTTGAAGATTTAGCGTCCACAAGATTTTACCATCTCGAGTCCCTGTGACCTTGACCTTTGACCTAGAGACCCGAAACCTGGACCATGCACAACTAAGCATTGTACTTATCACTTGTGTGAAGTATCATCAAATTCTGACCAGGGTTTTGGACATTTAGCGTCCACAAGATTTTACTATCTCAAGCCCCTGTGACCTTTGATCTAGTGACCCGAAGCATGGACCATGCACAACTAGTTATTGTACTTATCACTTCTATGAAGTATCATTAAATTCTGACCAGGGGTTTTGAAGATTTAGCGTCCACAAGATTTTACCATCTCAAGCCCCTGTGAACTTGACCTTTGACCTAGAAACCGGAAAACTTGACCATGCACAACTAGGCATTGTACTTATCACTTGTGTGAAGTATCATGAAATTCTAACCTGGGGTTTTGGAGATTTAGCGTCCACAAGATTTACCATACCGAGCCCCTGTGACCTTGACCTTTGACCTAGAGACCCGAAACCTGGACCATGCACAACTAGGCATTGTACTTATCACTTTTGTTTTTCTGTGGCCGAGTGGTTAAGGTCACTGACTGATGATCACTTGTCCCTCACTGCTGTAGGTTTGTGCCCTACTTGGGTCAAATTCTTTTATGTCTGGAAGCTATCTAGGTTCTAGCCAGGTGCCCGCTCATGACTGAAATAATGCCAGAATTAGCACCCAGTGTCTTCCTCCTCCATGAAAGCTTGAAGTTGCCATATGACCTTAGCTGTTGAGTGCGACGTTAAATCCGAATCAATCAATTGGCACAATACAATCAACCCTATGGGCATATCCCATAACTTTTGAATGACATTAAAAGTTGTTCAAACTATGAACTTTCAGTTCAGTTTTGTCAAAATCCACTTCTCAGTTACCATTCACAGCTATGATACTTGATAGGGTAGTTGAGCAAAGTCACTGAATGCAAAAGGTAAGCATATGGGTTCCTATCTCAAAAGTAAAGTTAATACAAATGGTTAAAGGTCAAAATTTGCGGACAGTTGTGTCTCCAGTTTATAACTTTACTTGTGTAAGGGTTGTCCTGATATTTACACATGTATGTGTACAGTCTGTGTTGTCCTGATATTTACACATGTATGTGTGCAGACTGTGTTGTTCAGAGACAATTGATCCACTAGTACTTTCAATCCTTTGATTCAAACTGTGAAAGAAGTGGTATAAAAACAAACTTGTGCTAAGTCAAGTTGGATATCATTCAAAAAAATAAAAACTTTGATTTCAAAAGTATACTCAGCAAAACTAGAAACGTCCCTGTTTTATAGCCGGTGAAGCTTTGTCTGTGTAGTTGCTACATGTTCAATGTACATGTATTTTAAACCCTGGCGATGTTCAGAATACGATTGTGTACAGTTTACCCGATACCCACGGTTTACATATCAGCCAGTAACCGAAACGGTCATTTGCACGTTTTGCACGTGCACGCTATACATGTCATCCATATGTTGATTCAGTTCATGTCGTACCATTCATGCGATAGGGGCTATTCTGAAAATTAAATTTTTTCTTTAATTTTTCACTGTTTTTGATATGCCATGGCTTTCCGAAAACGAGCGAAATCAGGCAATTGGGATGCTTGCAGGTGGGATGTCCACCAGGGTAGTTGCGCGTTGGTTCGGGCGCTGTCGGAAGACGATTGATCGTCTTGCAGCCCGGTACCAGCAGACTGGGGCTGTTCACGACTGGCAGCGACCTGGTAGTCCACGTGTAACGACGGCTAGAGCCGATCGTTTCATTACGTTGACGCACTTACGTCAACGTCAATTGGCAGCCACAGTCACTGCTAGGCAATACGGTGTCTCAGAGCAGACCATTCGCAACCGGTTGCGTCGTAACGCCCAACCAACCAGGGCCGCTGCCCGTACACTGGTCAGATAATGACCCAACGTCACCGTGCTGCCAGGCTGTTATGGGCCCGACGTCATCTGAACTGGAGAAGGGCTGACTGGAACCGAGTTTTGTTCACCGATGAATCTTGGTTCACAGTTAGTCATGCTGACGGAAGATTACGGGTATACAGGCATATAAATGAAAGATTCGCTGATTGTTGCATTGTTGAGAAGAACAGGTTTGGGGGAGGGAGCGTAATGGTCTGGGGTGGGATCATGGTAAACCGGAAGACAGATTTGGTTGTTGTACAGGGCAACATTAATGCACAGCGTTATGTTGCAGACGTGCTAAATGCATATGCCTTACCATTTATTCGTCAGCATGGTCCTGGTGAAACATTGATGCAGGACAATGCCCGCCCACTTGTAGTCAGGGTCACCACTCAATTCTTGCAGCAAAACAATGTCAACGTCATGCTATGGCCCGTGGTTTCCCCGGATCTCAACCCCATTGAGCACATATGGGATCAGCTGGGCCGCAAAGCACGAGCTAACCATCAGATTGACAATGTTCGCGATCTTACACGGGCGTTACAACAGGAATGGAGGAATTTGCCCAAGGCACTGGTATTGTGTTACGTTACGTCGATGCGGCGTAGGATCATTGCATGCATTCATGCAAATGGTGGCCACACTCGGTACTAACGGGATTTACTGGATGTGCCACATTTCTTACTGAAATTCCATCTCTAAACATTCAATAACACCTTTCTGAGTTTTTGTGATTTTTGATTTTGACCCCTACCTCTCTTGACCGGTTATCTCTCGAAAAGTTAACAAGATAGCCAGATGCAATTAATTAGTTTTGATACAGAAATGAATGAACTTGTTTTTCTATTTTGATTCATAAAAGTAACCCTTTTGGTTTTCGATAAATCTTTCCTGAAATATGGAGGGACGTTTCTATTTTTGCCAAGTATATTTTGAGAATGAAAAAGTATAAAATTACCATAATCAGCTCCGAAAAATTGATTTAAGTTAGATTTATCATAAATTATTCTTTCTAAAATGGCCTAAACTATTCAACAGATATTCATTTTTAAACAGCTTTTTATTAATTAACATATTTATTAAAGATGTTTGTGAGCATATCACTAAGCATGTAGTTAGCTATGGAACAGTTTTGAAGCAGAAATTACAATCTGATTTTTAACATGACATTGTTATTTGTTTGTACAATGTGATATTGTAAACTGGGTAGTACTTTCAATGACTTAATTTAATAAAGTACCCACTTCACTGATTTAAAACTGATGCACAAGATTCATTTCACATAGATTTACAATTAAAGAATTCTCATTTCATAATGTTTATACTCATGAATGCTATAAATTTTTCATCATGTGATAATACCAGATTGGCACTGTTACATCTTGTCTGGTAAAATGTCCATCTTAATATATTGACTTTGCTGTGGTGCCATTAGTTTTCTTGACAAATTGAAAGCTGTGTTTAAATATTTTTCAAATTTAGATTTCATAATTTTTTATGATAATGTCATTTTGCAATACCATGCAATGATATTTCTTTCTTGGTCTGTGTGTCCGGTTTATGCAATGTGAAAATTTGAACCGTTATGCACTGATAACAATCATTATCGAATTCTATTATTATGCTACATGCATCTTGTTTAATGGGAAAAAGAACATTCCTGAAAGTCAACAGAAAGTATTTTTGTCGAAAATGAATCTTATTCTTTTCAAGGGAAAATTAAGCCCAAGATTCCTTATATTACGGAAATTCACAATTATGCATCAATTTAAGAGCACAAGTCAACCCAAACTTTAATCAAAATGATAACGTAAATACTAGCACATTATGTGGTCCTTTTGGCAAATTTCATAAGAAGTGTGGGCAGAAATGAATAGAACTAAATACAGTACAGGTACTAAAACATCATAAGTATTGATATTCTAAATAAGCAAAAGTTATGGATGGTCCCTGGTTTGAATCCAAGCCGGTGCACAAGGTATCTGATATACTTTACAGGAATTTAGACTGTAACCTTTTTATATGACTATAATATCATAATATTTTATGTTCTAAAATATGTTATTATGCCCCCTTCAAAGAAGAGGGGTATATTGGTTTGCAGATGTCGGTCGGTCGGTATGTCCGTTGGTCTGTATGTGCGTCCCTCCACCAACTGGTTTCCTGATGATAACTCAAGAACGCTTGGGCCTAGGATCTTGAAACTTGATGTGGAGCATGTCAAGGTTACTGTTACTAAAAACAGATTTTTTTTTCAAATTTCTTTTTCGAGTTTTAAATTTTCAGCCAAAAAAAATTTTAGGGGTCAAGGTCACTGTTACTAAAAAATTTTGCTTTTCAATTCTTTTTTATTCTTATTAAAAAATTGTTTTTTTTTTAATTTTCACAAAAAATATATTTTGAGGGGTATCAATTTTTCGTCGCTCCAGTACCACGTGTTACACATTACCAGTCTAATCCGTTATATTCTGGGCCTGGATTTTAGTCCGTGTCTCAGGGGAGGTAAATTTATTTCGACTTCAAGTTGACTCTGACAATGTCCCATAACGGAAAATATTATTGTAAATCTTTTCCCAAAATGGACTTTCATCGCGCATGAATTTCCCAAATTGAAAGGCCAAGGCCTCTTCCAAATTTCCTGATGAAAAGCCCTGTTACTTATGACCCAATGTGTCTAAAATTCATATAAAACTATATAAATGTATCATAAAGACAAACATTCTCACTAATTTACATGATGATTGGCTATGAAATGTGACTTCTGAGTTTTTCTTGGAATTGACCTGATGACCTAGCTTTTTAATAAGGGATTGGTATTGCCAGAAATTTTGTAATGCGATAAATTGCAGTATGCAGCACTGTATTGTGATATCAGGGATCGGCCGAGGGGGCGACTAGAGCGAAGAAGTCGCTCTGACATGTCCCACTTCGCCTATTCTGCAGAACAAAGCGAAATCAAAGTCGCCGCCGAAATTCCGATGACGTAATTTGACCTTTGACTCAATTATCTGTCTGGCGAGTAGTCAGCATAGAAAATATAGGCGCCAAAATATATACTAACTTGAATAAACAACACTTCAAACAAATCAATAATCATTCTGCCCTAAATACATGATATTTGTTGCACTTTTCATTTATTGCCTCAGACGTCTGCCAAATTTTTGACACCTCTCCGTGTATTCAAAATACACATGATACTTGCCACTTCAGTTTTTGTACACCGTTAGCAGTTAAAATTAACATTTAGATGATGTTGAGTGAAGAAATTATTAAAACATTTGACTTATTTTAATTTTTTAACCAAAGAAAACAACTACGAAATAACGAATCTGTACCGATTTTCGGATAATCAAAATTTCGGACGTTATCAATTATGAAAGAGATATAATTAAAAATGATTATACATTTAACAAATGTTTTTAATATATGAAATATTGACTATATTGTTAACCATCATGAAAGTTAATCTGTAAAATCATGGTCCGTATATTACGTAATATACGGACCCTGGTAAAATTAAAGCAGATGTGTCTCACTTCTCTCTGTTCCTACAAACTTCTCCCTATTTTTCCAAGAGGGAGAAGTCACTTCTCCCTAAAATCTGAGTCTGGGCCAATCCCTGGATATGTATTGCAATATATTGAGAGTGAATAACTGTTACATGGTTCATACAGAACTTACCCCAAAATATTAAAGCAGGCCTTGACACTAACGGGGTCCCAGGATTTTAGTGAGGGACACTAATTCTGTCAGCTGGGTGTTCCTCTGGGATCCCTATTTTTTATGAACTACACTGCAACCCCGTTATAACGCGGTAGTCGGGGTCCAATTGGTCAGACCGCGTTATAAGTGAGACTCTTTATAACGCAGTCTGATCATCGGCCGCTGTTTTCTTGAATAACACGTATATAACGCGAGTACCCCACCCACCTAACTAAATTAAAGCATATTGATGTTTTGAACGCATCATGCTTTTATGAAATCAAGTGGTTAAATTGTAGAAAATAATGATTCTATGTTTAATGCCGCGAATAAGGCGTGCAAGTACAACCGGGAGTTATTTTACGTAACAGGGTCAGAGATCTGGAAATAAAAGTATAAAGTCAGCAATCCTAGAGTTGAAGTCTTTATTTTGTAGCGCATAAAATTGTTATATATCAAATACAAAGATGTTACAGTTTTCACATTATATAATCATAATTGACTTAAACATTTATTTTGGGGAATAAACAATAAGTACATTTTACTTTTAAACTCGCTTATCTGGCATAGTGAAAGGTTGACCATGTCAACATTTTACAATTCAAACAATTTAGTAGAAAAGCATACCTAAAAAAATGCCTTCATTTAAAAGGTTAAAAATACACTTATTCTGTTCAATATTATGAAAAATCAACAGAAGTTGAATTTGATTACACTACTGAAGCTTATACAGTAAATTCATTAATTATGATTTTAATCAAGAAAATAAACAATATGATTTCAAAATAAGCAATGCAGACTATGATTATTGAATTTAGACTGTATAAAGTCATTTTATATCTAAATATTACTTTGCCTAGCAGTCTAATACGAAACATGTCATAACTTATAATTTCAATGTTCTTTTAATTATATGTTCAATATCTAATCATATGTTAGAACATTAAATCAAACATATTGTACAGCAATAAAAATAATAGAAAATGCAACATACCTGGAAATAAAAGTATGAAGTCAGCAATCCTAGAGTGGAAGTCTTTATTTTGTAGCGCATAAAATTGTTATGCTGGACTCTAGGTTTGCTCCAGTTTTTATACCATTTCCAAACATCTCCAAACATAATTATGGTGCTTATACTTTACAAAATAAACAATCT